>CM076581.1:233794177-234147633 GCA_034641835.2 Pinus albicaulis | reverse complement strand
TCGCACAAAAAAATAAGAACAAGAAGGTTGTTGGAGCTGCAGTGGGTGAGGCGTTAGCCTCTCAATTTTAACTTGATTTCTCTTTTATTGCATGCTTGGTTTCAAGCGTAATGGGATCGGTGTGGTATCTTGATAGTGGCACTTCCTTCCATATGATGGGAGATAAGGAGTTGTTTAGTGACTTGGAGGATAAGGATCTCCAAATGCATATAGAGATGGGCGATGATGGTAAATACAGTGTGACTAGCATTGGAATCATTACCTTGGAGAGGGAGTTAGGTAAAAAAAATTTGTTGAAAGAAGTTGTGCATGTTCCAGGTCTGAAGAAGAACTTGGTCTTGGTCGCTATGTTGGAGGACAGAGGTTATGACGTTGTTTTCAGCGAGGGAAAATATTTCTTGCGACATAAAACAATGGGTCAAACCAAGAGGAAAGGGATTAGAGTTAAGAATATCTACAAGCTGGAGGTAGATGGATGCACTGCAATGACAGGAAAAGCAGAAGAAGTGGTGAGCCGAGATGAGGGCGAATTATGGCATAGAATATTGGGCCATCTTCACCATGGCACCTTGAATATTTTGCAGCAGATTTCTACTAGAATTCCCAAGGGTAATCTTGCGCAGTCAGATCAGTGCAAGGTATGTACTATGGGTAAGTTTGTGAATACCACCTTTCATGAGAAGGAGAACAGTGTGACGGTGAACCTGGAGAGAATTCACACAAACGTGTGTGGACCTCTCTCGGTTGCTTCAACAAAAAAAATAAATTATTATGTTATATTTCTTGATGAATATTCTTGTAGATGCTAGATCTTCTTCATGCAGAAGAAGACCGAAACATTCTCAAGGTTCTGTGAGTTTAAAGCATTGGTGGAGAAGGATTCGGGGAAGAAAGTGAAGGCCCAATGGAGCAATAATGGTGGTGAATATATCTCGAATGAATTCAAAGAATTATGTAGCAAAGAAGGAATTCGAAGAGAACTCATAGTGCCTCATAACCCACAGTAGAATGGGGTCATGAAGAGGAAGAACAGAATGATCGTGGGTGCTACACAAGCTATGTTGCATGACCATGGCCTACTGATGCACTTGTGGGAGGAAGCATGCAACACTGCAGTTTATGTGCAAAACCGTTGTCCTCATAGAGTACTTGGCATGAGTACACCTGGAGAAGATTTTACTGGTAAGAAGACTGATATTTCTCATTAGAATATTTTTGGCTCATCTGTTTACATTCATGTGACAAAGGATGCTAGGAAGAAGCTGGAGCTGACTGTAGAAGTTGGGATATTTTTTGGGTACACAGAAACACCCCATAATTATCGTGTATTTTCCAAATATTCGGATGACTGTGGTGCGATGGGATATAAAATTCAATGAGGTGAAAGCCATGAAGTTGTCGCTTGAAAGGGAGCTACACTTGCATGAAGAGGAGGAGCTACTTGCTCCCAAATATGAGCCTCTAGATGTGGATCAACCCTAGGAGGAGGATCATGGAGTGGAGGATTCCACTCATGCAGAGTCAAACATCATAATAGGCACAAGGCATACCAAAAAGCTGAGAGACTGAAGCTTGATGTGGCATAGAATGTAGGAGTCCCTACGTCAAAGTACAGATAGAGATAGTCACCTGACCGATTTACTGGATACATGGCTCTTATGAGAAAGTGTATTGTGACAAAGCCATATTCTTTTGAAGAAGCAGTGCAGGATCCCACATGGGTAGATGCCATGGTGGAGGAGTATGACTCCATTTTTAGAAATAATGCTTCAGATATTTTTCCAAGGCTGGTTGGTAAATCAGTGGTAGGTTCAAGATTGATCTACAAGGTAAAGCAAGCTACTAATGGGAGCGTAGAGAAGTATAAGGCAAGATATGTTTCCCGAGGCTTCTCACAGATCAAGGGGATTGATTATGAAGAAACCTTTGCACCTGTCGCACGGTATTCTTCCATAAGGACCATCCTTGCTCTCTCAGCGCAGATGGGTTGGCACATTCATCAGATGGATGTGAAGGCTGCGTTCCTTAATGGGATCATTGAGGAAGAAGTGTACATTGAGAAGCCTGAAGGATTTGAGATCTTTAGTAGCAAGTCACATGTGTGCAGACTTAAAAGAGCGTTGTATGGGTTGAAGCAAGCACCACGTACTTGGTACACTTAGATCGATGTAATATTCCTTTTTCTAAAATATCACAATCTATTCTAGAGATTGACTATAGGGGTATTTACTAGATATGTCACCTTATAGAAAGGATGATATCCAGAGGCTACCTGGCCTTCTACAGACTCTGTCTATAGTTCTTGTAATATTCCTCCTACAGGAATTGCCCAAAGAATGGGGCTGCAATGATGTATGTGCATACCATGAAGAGACAACATTGTTTTATGAGCTGTAAGACAAGAATATGTACATATATCCAAGAATTATGTTATAGCAGTAAAAGAGTACAAGTTCTTGAGGAAACAACCTCTCAAGAAAGGCAATGCAAGCCTCAACAAGACATGTACATGAGAGTAGAATAACACTGTTATTTCTACATAAACCCAGGCTATGAGGACACAATTTATAGAAGGCACTGCTCCATATTACATAATAACTGAAAGATATGGCAATATATGGGTCAAATATAATAGGGGAGAAAATCTTTAACCCTTAGAAGCAATAATACATCAATCCTCCAAGGGATTGGCTGAAATATACAAAATGGAAAAAATGTTGGAGTTGCTGGGAAGCTGCTGCAACTCAAATATGGAAATAAATAGAGAAGGTTGAATATGATGAAAAAACTGAAGTAGACCTTCTCCAATGGATCTCCAAAGTGGAAGGCTGATCCTTACACTTGAGATCTCACCCTCCAATCAATCTGCAAAACCCCACAGCAAATGCACTATGAAAATAACGCAGTTACTGGAGCAAACTACGCTGTAGGGGAAACGATATGGGTTGGCCTGATTCCAAGATCTGAAAATAATCTCCAAGGCTTCCAAACTGATCCTACAAAGGCAAGAAAGACTCTCCCTCTAAAAAACAAGCAATGGAAGAGGTGTTGTGACTACTCACTGCAACACCTAACAACACAGTGTTATTCTGCTACAGAAATAACGCTGTCCTAATCGAGGAAGATTGGAATTGAGCCTAGATGTGAGAAAAATAAGTCCAATCCCTCAAGAGGCCTCTCAAGAAGGATAAGGAATCCTAAATAGTAATTCCCCCGGCAATTCTTTCTAAACAACAGAGAATGCACAATGTATGAATAGACATGAAATCATAAGCATATGCATGAATAACAATGGATTTCCTCCTCTCCATATAAGGCTCTCTCTCCATGGGCCCCATCCATTAGGGTTTCCTCCATAAAGGAATATTCCCTCCTCTATCTCTGCGCTGTCCCATGTAGTGCTTTCCACCTCATACCCTGCGCTGGTTGACTTGGTCAAACCTCTTTGCAAATGTCTCTTTTCACACATGGGGTTGTGAAATCTAGTTCCATGGCTTATCCCTTTCCATACTAGAGGGATTTTATCTATTTTTTTATTATCATTGGGCCTCCTTACCCAATTATTGATCTCCTAAATGAATTTAGACAAAAATTAATGTTTCAATTTATTGAAGAAAAATTAGGAACATTACAGTCCTCCCCTCCCAAATGTTGCTTGTCCTCAAGCAACTGCAAGGATAGAACTGGAAAGTCTCCACTCAAGGCATGGAGTCTGAAATGTGATGAGGATAATAATCCACATGTGGATCCTCCATCCCCAAGAAATCATCCAGACAAAATGAGCTACCTCCCAATAAGGCAACTCCTGAAATTCTCCTTCCACCTCAAGTTCCGGAAATGAAGGTGGGCTGAAAATCTGAACTTGGCAAGCATCATAGCTTACCCCATGCTGTCCTTCTCTCCACTCATGACAAGTGTAGAGTGTATGCTGATCCTAGGCTGCAAAAGTATTTCCCTCAAATGGAAAAATGAAGAAAAATCCTCCAAAGAGTTCTCCTCCGACAATGAAGAACAAGCTGGCCCAAAACATATCATCCATGATGAATAGGACATGGTCATCATAGAATATCCAAATGAGAATTTTGATGTAGGTTTTACATGATTCTAGAAAGTGCGAACAACATCTCAAGAGGACACAACATAGTTTCATCCACTGCAACTCCAGAAAATTATAGGGCAAGCAATGTTCAAGATTTATCACATCTACTAATGAGTAGTAAATGGCTAAAATAAACAACAACAAAAGACCAAAAACTTGCCCATGGCTGTACAATGGATGAATATCAATTCCATGGTCCACCTCAAAAGAGAACAAACAAGTGGCTGTGGTGGCCATATCTCCTCCCATGCTCCCATTAGAACACGTAGTGCAGAAAATGTGAGAATTTTTCTCACTCAAGGACACATCCAACTCATGTGCCTCTCTCATAATCATGCTTCTTATAAAAATATTATCCATATCAGCAAAGGAAGTCACGATCAGCAATAAAATGAGGAAAATGCTGAAGGTTTCATGTTTTGCAAGAATGTACCAACAGTTTTCCAAAAAGTGACAACGTAGTTTTCCAAACTACTGCTTTAGAAAATCACATGGCAAGTTGTTTTGTGTTACATGAATAGTTATGTATGTCATGATAGCTACTGATGAATAGAAAATGGTTGAGTTTATCAACTGATCATACATGAAATAAACACTTGCCCAAGGCCATATAAAGGATTGTTGTCTCCATCATACAAATTGGCCCAATTTTTTCCATGGAGCAATCTGAAAAGCTTGCCCTCTTGTAGAGCCATGCACTGCAAAATAATGGTAAGAGTATACAAATCAGCCAATGTAAAAACAGATTTCTTACCATATACTGGGGGTAAGATGATCTATGGATCCATGAATGAACCCTCCATAGTTTTTTGGCATGCTCCCATGAAGAGGAACGAACTAGGTGCTGCAAGAAGATCCTTCTTCTCATGCTTGGGAATCCAAGTCAAGAAGAATGTAGCATAGTAATAGATGACTCCATCTACTACCTCATCCATCTCACCTCCTCTTTTTCCATCAAGTGCAACAAATATGAAATAATCCTGGGACCTGTGGGTTATGGATCCACCACACTTCCGCTGGTCACACTTCATCCATAGGTCATTGCTCCAAAGAGACAACACTGTTGGCCTATACCCATAGGCTCTCATCAATACCAAGCTCCATTCTTTGACATGCTCTTTGTCAAAGATATCTTTTATAATGCTGCAATACATAAGAAGCCCCTCCCAAGGTGGAAGTACCTCTCTATCATCTAAATTCAAGGAGAGAATGCCATTTCCTCCTCCTACAACATCATGCAAAGTATGAGCAATTCTGACCTTACTCTCCCAAGCAAAGAAAGAAAGTATTTTGTTGCCTCCCCATACTCCCATCATATAACTCATGTGATGAAGACACAATGAATGATGTGAGTGTCACATCAATATCATGCATTTATACTCTATGATGCTTAATGATGCAAGTATCCATCCTCCTACTCTTAGGAAGAGTGTTTTCCAAGTGATGGGAAAACTCTTTCAAGAGTAACCAGCGTAGCCAAGCCTCCTGCTGCCCGGTATCATAAATTTGCAAGTAGCCTCCTAGCTCCTTGCTCATAAACCACATCCACTCAACCAATTTTGGATGCTTTCTTCTTCTCTTCATCTTGGTACTCCTCCCACGAGGGCTACCATCCTCCCAAATAAAATTCTTGTCTTTGCAGTTCATGGGATTTTGAAATGCAATCTTCTCAAGGATCAATGGGACCCTATCAAGACCCAAATAGGTGGTAGGAAAAAACTTCCCATCATGATGTGTATGGATCAAGGAATTTCCAACACAAGCATGAGAGATGTTATCCATCCTAAGATGTCCTCCATCTTCTATCTTCTCTTGTGAGAAAGGAAGAAATTCTTTGCACTCCATGGTGTGTTGAAGTGCACCTCTAATGAGATCTCTCCTTGAGACCTCCCTCTCATAAATAGTCTTCCAAAACCAATGAGGTCTTGGATTTGAAAGTAGAAGTTCCTCTTTGAGCTGGGAGGAGCTCATTGAGAAATTGTTATCTTGAAGGGAGAGAGGGTTTCTCACTTCAAGATGTCTACTATCATCCTTCAAGGCTTCAAACCCAAACCTCCAATGTGATATGAAATCCAAAAAAGGCCCATGAATATGATGTTTTGTTTCCTCCTTGAATTTCATGTTGCACAGTGCAGTGCAACCAAGCTGCTCTATGGTAGCAATGGGATTTGACCCTTGGTCATTCAAAAGAAAGTTTCCCCATTGATATAAAGAATTTTCTGCAACAAAAGAATGTGGAAATATTCTCGTACCTTGATGTGAATTTGGAACTTCTTGTAGGGCTGCAAGAGTTCCCTCCTCCAAAGTGTTAGCTGCTCCAACTATTGATGCATGTGGCTACTCCTCTATGAGTGTGACAACGTTATCACAAGCCTCCTCAAGGGGTGGTGTGGTCTTCTCTTCCTTTTCTCTTCCACCATCAAAGGTTTGGATCAACCCTTGGATGAACTTTGCAAAATTTTCCTCCCTTGCATGGCTCAAGTGGCTGCTCCACCAATCATGGGCTTCACCTTCCAAGTACAGCACTGAGATTTCAACAACTTCTTTCTCTATCATAGGATGTAGAAAGAAGAATGCTACCAACTCTTTCACCCAAGTTCTTGTAGTAGATGACCCATCAAAGGTAGACAATAGAAATATATTACCTCTGATTCCTCTTCTACTACAGGGTCTCTTTTCTTCCTTCAACTGGATGAAATGAGGAAAATCTAGAGTCCCCTTGAAGGCTCTATGTTGATATCTATACTCAACAAGGTAATCACTTCGAATCTGATAATCCAAGTGTCTTCCATGCTCAATGTCTTCTTCTTGATGAGAATAGGAAGTGCATGGTCCTTCCTCTTCTATTTCTTCAATATTCTTGACCTCCTTGGAGAGGTTTCCTCTAGATCTGAAAATAGATGAGAGTAAACTCATCTTCTTCAACACTCTGATCTTCTTGGGCTTAGACTCACAGGCTAAGCCAAGAAATTTGCTCTGATACCACTGTAATATTCATTTTTCTGAAATATCACAATCTATTCCAGAGATTGACTATAGGGGCGTTTACTGGATATGTCACCTTATAGAGAGGATGAGATCCAGAGGCTACCTAGCCCTCTACAGAATCTATCTATAGTTCTTGTAATATTCCTCCTACAGGAATTGCCCAAAGAATGGGGCTGCAATGATGTATGAGCATACCATGAAGAGACAACGTTATTTTATGAGCTGTAAGACAAGAATATGTATATATAGCCAAGAATGATGTTATAGCAGTAAAAGAGTAAAATTTCTTGAGGAAACAACCTCTCAAGAGAGGCAATGCAAGCCTCAACAAGACATGTACATGAGAGTAGAAGAACACTAATATTTCTACATAAACCCAGGCTATGAGGACACAGTTTATAGAAGGCACTACTCCATATTACATAATAACTGAAAGATATGGCAATATATGGGTCAAATACAATAGGGGAGAAAAGCTCTAACCCTTAGAAGCAATAATACATCAATCCTCCAAGGGATTGGCTGAAATATACAAAATGGAAAAAATGTTGGAGTTGCTGGGTAGCTGCTGCAACTCAAATATGGAACTGAATAGATAAGGCTGAATATGATGAAAAAACTGAAGTAGACCTTCTCCAATGGATCTCCAAAGTGGAAGGCTGATCCTTACACTTGAGATCTCACCCTCCAATCAATCTGCAAAACCCCGCAGCAAATGCACTATGAAAATAACGTAGTTGTCTGCTCAACTTAGTGTTCCTAAATTGATGTCATAAATTTTCAACCAGGGCTAGTAAACTGTTGAAGTGAAGTGCACTATATGTGCCTAGGTATCTGCTTCCTACTTCGTTGTGTTTAGTGTTTTTCTAGTGTTTTTGGTTTTGTGTTTTTATGCTAAGAGGAAAAGAACTAAGTTGTTGGCAAAGAGAAGTTATTGGTCACACTAAAACAGAGAAAAATCTATTCTAAACTATGTATTGCACCTAGGAACAGAAAATGCTAATTCACAAATTGCAAAACTTGACAAGAAAAATAACTCATAACATGAACTCAGTCGAGTTCATTTCATTAGAATTATGTTGGAACAACTTGAGAAAAGGATAAGTTTAATGCAATGAGGTTCTTCTAAGTAAACAAGAACTTACAATATCACAGAGAAAATCTCATCCATGGTTAGAAATTTGTTGGAACACATTTGGAAAATATTATCTGAAACATAGTAAGGAACCCTACTCTAAATTAACTTATGAAACTAAAATTAATCCATTCTGCAACTCAAAATGTCACTATTAAGCCTCATTCAAGGGTTAGCAATCTTTTGGAATAGTTTTGGAAAAAGGCAGTTTGTAAAATTATGAGAAATTGCAGAACAGTCAAGACTTAAAAATGACAATACCAATTCTTGTTCCTATGATAATGATGTATTAGCAGAGATTAAGAACAAGAGCAGTTTGTAAATAATGAAGGCCTTTAAGTCTAATGTAACAGAACTAGAATACAACTAGCTAATAAAACTTAAAATACATTAAAAAAACTGAACTAATATGAAATTAACCTCTGAAATACTACAGTTGAACTAAAATGAAATTAATCTCTGAAATACTACAGTTCTATCTCATTCAGTGTTAGTGATATTTTGGAACAATTCATAAGAACAAGACTAGCTGTAACATTCGATGTAAGTGAGCATAAAACATAAAGTTTAGAAAACTGCCTAAATTAGGAATGAAACAGAGCTAAAGTTACTTATCTAAAAAATATGCACAGAGCCTCTCGGGCAGTAGGGGACCTCTACCACTAGATTAGCACACGAATCTCCTCAATATTTCTTCAGATAATTTATTAAAGTTGTTCTTCTTTCATTAAAGGAAAACGCTTCAAAAACAGAGTATTACAGTCTTGGACAACTTAACAATAAAACATCAAATAACTAACTGTCTCTCGGTTTCCTGAGTTATTCTTATAAGAGAAATACATAACTGCCCTGGAGAAGAAATAGGGATAAGTTTCTTTTTCAATTAAAATCAAATTAGAACTCTTGTGGAGGCCTCGTACTTTGCTGAAGACATCTGTAGAGTCCTTTTTCTGGTAGGAATCTACTTCTTAGTTTTGGTTTCCTCCACTTGCATAACCACTTGCAGATTTTTGCTCAGACTTCGTAGAGGGCAAGGAATGATGTAGGTGTGTTCTGGAATTCAACCATATGCATTTTTTCTTTAAGTGACACCTGTAACCTGTGTGAACATGAAGATAGCTGCGGAATAGGCAACTAGCTACAGAATGGATGCATTTTGTAGCTAAGTCTAGTAAAAAATTACTACAACAACAAAACCACGAAAGTATAGTAAGTCAGTCATTTTATGCATTCTTAAAGTGAATTTAATCAATCCTATTGATATTTTAAGCCTATAATTGATAAAGGACAAAGGAAATGAAGTGAAATTTGGTGAAAGGAAAGGACATCTCTGGGCTCAACATACCCCCACTACAAAACTTTTTCATATCCTCATGCAATCAATCCATGTATTCTGAAACTTCTGCTAGGACATATAACCTCCTTTTTATGCTTTTCTCGGTGTTTAATGGCATCCTAGGTTTCCTTATGACCAACTTGAATCTCAAATTTATAAGTGCCCTGCTCAACTTTTTGTTTTTCTTCTTCAGCTTTTCACTAGCCTTGTACAAATTTTCCATTTGCAGAGAGAGAGTTGTGTTCATGTTACTCTTCAGTTTGACTTTTTCCCTTAAAATTTCATTTTCATTCTTTATATGCCTATTGTGTACTTCTAATTCATATTTGTCTCTTCTTAGTACTTCAATTGCAGATCTTGGTGGACTAGGAGTGATTTGTCTCTTCTTAGTACTTCAATTGCAGATTCTGGTGGACTAGGAGTTCTTCCTCTACTTTCTGAGGCTATCTTTTCTAATGACTCAACATAATTATATATTTTTTGTTGTGCTGGGTCTATCTCTAGAGTTCCTTCATCAAGATCCTCTTCGTACTGGTACTCAGGAGATCTATCAGTTGGTGTCTCTTCATCTTCAATGTTTATGATGCCTGTTTTCTTAACTCCTGTCTTCTTCAATATGCCTCTAAGCCTATGGCTTTGTCTTGGTTTAGATGGTCCCTCATCTCTCTCCTTGGCATACTTTCTTATTATATTTTCCTTTTTAAGCTGTTTCTTAATTTCAGCCAATTTCTTAGAGATAATCTCCTCACTGTCCTCTTGTATGGACTTACTTGTTTTAAGTTCAATAGATTTGGAAATTTCCCCTCTCCTGCTTCTTCTTGCAAGTTTGCCTTCAGATGGAGATTCCTTGGGTTCTTCAAAGTGATTCCTTAAGAGGAACTCATCCCAATTGTCTCCCACCTTTCTCAAATGATACTCAATTAGGATTTTAACTAGGCCATGGTGATACAAGGTGGTTTCCAAGAATTGAACCCTCTTTTGGACATTAGAAGCCATTCTCTTTAGGCTATGAAGTAAGAAAAAGGGTAAATTGATTTCTTCATCTAGGAAATGTATCATAAGCCAAATATGATAAACATATAGGGTATTGTTGAAGCCTAGAAAATATCTGCTTCAAACATTGGGGAAAACCACCCGGTCGGGACCTTAAGACAGCTCCTTTTCCGTTTGGGATGGTGGCTCCGACTGGATTTAAAGAACCAATTTACTTATAACTAAGTGGATTGGATTGGATGGATGGAAATGGGACTAAATTAACATAAATAAAACTATCTAATCTAAGCTAAATACTGATAAAGAAATTCTAATACTAACCCGAGTAATTATATGTGAATACAACTTAAGATTGTTTCAATCTAATAATAACCATGAAAATGTATTATTAATCAAATTGAAATATGTAGAAACAAATAAAGATAACTCTGTTTAAGAAATTAAACAGAGTTATAATAATATATTGCATTCATCATGTATACCATTTATATATACTTATAAAAGATAACATTTCAATTATACTCAGAAATGATATATAAAAGGAAACCTTATGAAAACCAAATATATAAATGATAGAAAATTCTTCAAACGAATACCATATAACAGAGAAAATCAACAGTGAACAGATAGAAATACCTCATTCATCTTGAAGACTGTCAAATGAAATGTGATACTCTGATCTAGTAACTCCGATGTAAAATTAAATCCAAAGGTACAGAAATGCAACACTTCAAAGATAATTTCGGCACAAAAATCACCAGATGTGATCCTTCATAAAATATAATAAGGAGTGGAGTACAGAAATGTTAGCTCCAAGTCCAAAAAATATTACAACTTCAGATCCCTCTCTAAATGCATGATAGGGATTTAAATAAGAAATTACATAACAAAATCCTACTACTACTGCTACAATCTATCAAATTAAAAACTGAAAGGCTATCTTGAATGAAACTGATTCATTGTTTCTCTCTCTCGCTTGATGAAGCCAAGTTGCAAATCTTCAACATATCTTGGAGTCTTGGTGGATGACTCATTTCGGAATGCAGCTGTCCAGCATAGGTGGCATCGGAAAAAATTCTGGAATTAAACAATCAACGGCATTTGAAAGAAATTTGATAGCCATTTTTTGATTGTTTGGTTTGATTAAATGAGTCCACATAATGTCCCAGGATATTGTTTGAAGTTTGTTGATTTGTTGACTTTTCTTCTCCATTTCTTCTCTCCATCTGTTTTCAGTTTCTTTTACTTTTGGCAAACTGCCAGGAACACAGTCTGAAATGAGATTGATTGAGTATAAGCTGCCATTTATGAATTGCGTGATATTATTCATCATACTCCTGGCCCTTGATATTGCTCTCTCAGCTTTCATTATTTGATGTTCCCATTCTGTAAACAAGATTTCTTTGTGTTTTTCCTCTATTCTAGGAAGATTGGCTTCTTTTCCTTTTTCTGTGTCTTGCCAATTGAGAAATTCGGAAATCTTTTCATCAGCATCATCTATTTCTTGTCTAAGAGTAATAACATTTTGGATCAAAGATGAAGTAATATCACAAAAAGGTTCTGCCTGTGATAGCTTTGCACAAAATTCATTCAATTGCTGAGACAATAATTTATTAGCCTCAAGGGCTTCTGATTTGAATTCACTTAACTTCGGGAAATCTTTAAACTTATCCAAAGTTGCTTGAAATTCCTTTTCTTGAATCATTTTTGCATTTTTCTCATTTTGTAACAGACTTTGTAACTTAGAATTTTCTTCATTTAGTTGTTGTTGTTTGCCCAAGAGCTGTTCATCAACTTTTTCCTTTTCTTCAGCAAGCTGTTTTTCCAACTCTTCGGACCTGAGTGTCTGATTTTGCAGTTGTTGTTGCAATTGGGTAATCAGTTGTTGACTTTCCTTAGCTTGCTCTTCAAGTGAAGCTATGTGGAGATCTTTCTGAGTTATCATTTGAGACACTTCTACAGCTTTATCAACTGTCGCAGCACTATAAGCTCCTGCATACTGAGATAATTTTGTGAGGTCTTCAGATGGATTCACCTCATTGTTTTTGTAAATAATATTCATAAACTCCTCTGATGGAGTAGAAAATATGTCCTGTTCTGTCTTCCTTCTTTTCCTTTGTCTTCTAACAACAACCTTATGTTTGGGGCTGTAAAATACATCTAAAGGAGGGATCTCCTCGACCTTTAATACAATATGCCCTGTTGGATGTTCAGGAATGATTTCAACATCCTGCTCTATTTGTTATTTATCTTTATCTTGCAATCCCAGCTGTTGAGCGAATTGATCATATTGTTTTAATAACTGAGAAGAAACATTAAGATCAGCAGAAACTATAATCTCCTTAGTTGTTTCTTTTCCTTTTTCTGTATCTATGTTCTGCTCAGTGCTTTTGCCATCCGATCCACCTTTTTGATTATGCACATCATCATCGGTACTTGTGCATTTTTTTGTTGTCTGAGCAGTAGACTGCTGACCAATATTTTGATCGGATTTATCATCAATATTTCCCTTTTGGACATCAGGCTTGTCAACAGCGACCACTTTTTGAGTATGTACAGTTGGTTGGTTAACAGCCGATTGTGTAATGACTTTGCCAGTAGATGTTTCTACTAGCGTTTTGCTGGATGTACCTTCTGTCTCTGACCCTTGTGTTGGAATTCTTAATTGGTCCAGAGGAAATCTTAACAATCTCTGGCTTCTGAATAACAAAAATTTATTCATTTCCTCCTTTTGAAATTTAGACTTGGCTAAGTCGTAAATTTGAGGGAAATTATCCAAAGAAACAAACAAATCATCAAACGGATCTGGCTCATGCTCAAATCGAGCAATTGAAACTGAAGCAGTAACATTAAATGCTATCTGTCTTGGATCATATTTTCTTCCAGGAATGGTTGCAAATTTACAACCTTTTATCTTGGAGACTTCTTTTTCAGCATGCTTGAAATCATTTAAAGTAAACTGACCACAATTGAGTGGGAATTGAGGCCACATCCTCTTCTTACTGTTATTCAAAGACCTAGATATTCCTTCAACTGTTAATTGATAAGAAATTTCTTGAGCAAGAAGTTTGTCTGGAACAAAAAGAGGAAGAACATGTGGTTCCACAATACTACCAAAAACCCTGATGTATGTAAATTTCTCTTCCCCAAACCAATCTCCTATTACAGATAAGTCGGCCTTAGCTTTTTCAGAGAATCTAGGAGGGAAGCGATTAAAAATGGTTTTGAAAACAGGGATAAGGAAACCATGGCATATTCTATATACATTATCTTGGAAATGAACCTTCCAAAGCAGCTTATGATAAATATGAATTGGGGTAGGGTCTTTGGGAGTCCATTTTCATCCAAATAAGGGAAACTCGGAATTAAAACAAAGAGCATCAAGAATATAGGCACAAAAGAAAAAGGGAATGGAATTTCCAGTGGTTTTTTCTTGTCTGTACTCAAGTATCCTATTGGCCATTCTATCAGACAGAATAACAACCCAATCCATGATGTCGGAATTGACAGCAGCTAGGATTAATGGGACCATTTGTATAGAAAACCTAGCTGAATTATCATTGCCAAATAATCTACACATCATGGCAGCGGCATAGCAATACGGAGGTAAAAGGGACTCTACAGAATACATACCGGACGCTTCATTTCGGTGCTTCTCTGGATTTTTCTTCCAATCTCTGATAGGGTCAGATTGGACTTTGTTATTATCAACAAAGTCTTTGATAAACTCCTTGTTATACACCTTCTGCGGGTCTGGAAGGTGATACATTGCCTTTAGGTCTTCTGCTTTAAACGAGCCAAAAGACACTCCAGATGTTGAAACAAACGTTCTGTCTTGTATCTTCACACTGTCAATAACCCATCGAATTGCATCATAATAAGGCATGATGCTCGCTCTGGCTGCAATTCGATGCAAAAATGAATTTGCAAGTGATTTTTCGGTGATCTCAGAGTCGGAATCTGAGCTATCTTCGTCTGGAACCGATGCTTTTTCCACTGTGACCTTGGGGTTTTCTCTTTCCAATAGGTTGTAGACTCCTTCCCACATCATTCTCCCAAGCCCCTGGCATGATGTATCTGTGACTAATCTTAGTTTTGTGGGCTTTTCTTTTGAGACCGTAGGAGTCTCAACAAACTTAACTGGAACAGCAGTCTTGTTTCTTCTCGCTCTCTTCGACATTTCTGCATTTGCTATTGCTTCCCTTTGTCTGTGAATGAAAGGGCTTAGTGTTCTTTGGCTCTGCAAGACAATAAACTCTCAGTCGTGACAAACAAGCAACTCAAACGGGATGATTTATGAACTTATGATTTCTTATTTATTTGTTTCGTATACCGCGTAAATGTTCCTTTTGGGTCACACTCATGTATTAAAAACCAAATCATTAACAATATTCATTTGATTCGTTATTGAATGCCCTTGTACAAATTGAGATTTGGCGTTTGTGAAATATTAAAATATTCATCCATTATGAACTTTTCACATGCAATAAATGACATTTATCAATCGCATCGAAAGTTTTCGAATGGCACATAAATATCACCATACGTTTTTCTCGATTGGTCAATTCCGATTGAAAACTTTTCCGATCTCTAATGGTGGGGTCTACCATATAAATTTAAAACGAACAAATGTTTGATTTTCTTTTGAAAGCGTTTATTGTAATAACGCGCGTCGGATCGGGAAATTTTAATTGATCATAAAGAGTTTATTAAAGAATATCCCGATTATTCGATTGCGACTGGCTGCATCGCATCGGAAGTAAAACAAATAAACAATTTAAACTCTTAGCGATTGAAGATTTCCGATCGAACTAATCGCATCGAAGGATTTGAATAAGTATATAAAACTTCTTTTAAGGGTTATTTCCGATTCTCCGATTGCGATTGGACTTTTAAACTTGATTTATTTTTTATGATAAGGCCTTCTATATTGGATCGGATCATAAGTTTTGAATGTTGAATTTGTTTAGCAAACAAAAGATGTGTTTTTTCAAAACAATGAATCTTTATTTCCAAGTCTTTTATTTCTATAAAAAGAGAAAGGGACCCTATTTCTAAATGAATTTTATTTCTAAAATTTTAAGTAAAAGGGAGGGTTGTTGTACAGTACAACAGGTACCAAAAATTCCCTCACAAGTTATAAACTTGTGCAAAATGAGCAACATATTTCACCATTTATTCTTCAGTGCTGAGCTAGGAATGCCCTTCTTAAAAACTGAAATATCCATACCTGGTGTTTTGATCATCTGCCTCCATGCCTCATTGTGAAATTACTTGTTTTTTAACCATCGTTCACCTTGCCTTGGTAATTCTGCTGCTTCTGCAATGAAGGATTATGTAATAGTGAACTTGACATCACCTATTTCAACTTCTGATCCGTTGAATGACCGTGCAAATGTCTTGGTTACCTCCTTATGAAAACCATTGAACTTTTCCAAAAACTGTAACCACCCAACCTGCTGTAGCATCTCTCTAATCTGTGGGTAACCCTCTAAGTATTTTGTTCCGACTGTTTCAGACCTTACAATGAGACCCATGGCTTCTTTTCTCAACCTTCAATTTACTATTCCATTACTGCTCTTCTATTCACGGTAAAAATGGTTGTAGAGAGTTGTTTTCACCCCAAAGATGACTTCTCTATTTATGCAGCAGGAATTGGAAATGGAAAGATGACATGAAGTGGTTATGGGACGAGTGAAATACGGTGAGGGTAATTCACACGAATTAATGAGTTTGAGAGCTGTCATGGAGAAAAAGACCACAGAAAAATCTCGTGAGAATTTCAAAATCATCACTAAATATTTCGGATTAGTGACATCACCTAATAGGTCACTTCAGTACTAACCATTAATTTTTAATAAATGATGATTTGGTATGGCGGAATGGAAGGGATTTTGTCCAAGAATTTTATGATAAGCTCGATCAATATGAATAATTAAAATAACTTTATGAAACATACATATAACTTAACCATACTATGACTTTCATAATATGTTATCATAATAATTTCACAACTTTAACTTAGCCTTTCCTTTGATTTTTGTGGTGTTAATATGCTTTGTCTTCCTTTAAAATCACTGATCCTTCAGTTTTCATAATCCCTTTGATTTTGCTTGTTGACATAGGTGTGCGTGTTCAATTTGCTATTGAACAAGTGGTTGCTGGATAGTTGCCTTCAGGATATCTGGCTGCAGAATGTCTAGCTACAGAATGTTTGGCTGCAGAATGTCTGGCTGTAGAATATTCTTGTAAAAAGCTTTGAAACATGGAATGAAATGATTTGAAACATGGATGGAATGTTGTATGAAACGAATTAAAATGGATCATGAAATATGGTGGAATGGAGCATGAGTGAAGTGAAATATAATGAAATGGAATGAATCACAAATGTGAAGTGGAATGAAACATAAAAAGTGGTCTGCAACTTATGATTTGTAATACTCAGTTGCGGAAAGAGATCAAATTTAGAAAACTGAGATGGAAATGAGATGGACCATGAAATGGAGTGAATGAAGTATGGATGAATGGAGTGAATGAAATATGAATGAAGTGAGACATGATGGAGTGAAATGGATCATAAGTGGAATATGATATATAAAATGGGTCTGCGCTTATGATTTTGTGATAGCTGCTTGCAGGAAAAGAACAAATTTGAAAAGCTAAAGTGTTAGAAGGATTCTGATTTTCACTTTATCTCTTCTATATAAACATGCTAATCAGTGATTAGTTTTTATGTTTATACCTTTTTCTTTTTTTCATGCATTTGAATTCAGAAAATTCAATTAAGTTGATGAAGAAGAATAATTCTTCTTCATTAAATTCACATCACTATTTCCCTGAAATCTCTTGACAAATTCTTCTCTTGAAAGTGGCTTATGATACAGCTTGAATCTATGACCATTTACAAGAAAAGTGACCTTCTCTTCATCTATTGTCCTGATTTTTATTGCTCCATTGTCAAAAAAATTCATAATTTCATATGGCCCAAGCCAATGTGTTTGGAATTTACCTTGAAAATATTTGAACTTTGAATCAAACGAGAGGGCCAAATCACCTTCTTTGAATTTATTTTCCTTGATGTACTTATCATGCCATCTAGTCCTTTGTTGCTGGACTATACTTGTTTTCTGGACTGCATCTTATCTGATCTCATCCAATTCATTGATCTGCTCCAAATCTGTGCTTTTGTGCCTCTGTTAGATCAAGTCCTAGCTGAACTGCCATTTTAAAAGTTTGAATCTGAAACTCTATGGGAAACAAAACTTGTTTTCCATAAACAAGTTCATAAGGAGTATGACCTGTTGTGCTTCTCCATGTAGTTTTATAGGCCCACAAAGCTTCAAGAACCTGTCTACCCAATCTCTTCTATGTAAATGAACAGTATTTGTTAGGATCCCTTCAATGACCTTATTAGTAGATTCCACTTGACCATTTTCTTGTGGATGATAGGGAGTAGATTTTTTGTGTCTGATTTTGTACCTCTCCATCATTTGTTCCACTAGATTTGATATGAATTTAGCTCCTTGATCTGTAACAATTTCTCTTGGGACACCAAAACGAGTAAAAATATCCTCAAAAAGAAAATTAACTACAGATAATTCAGTAGCAGAAAGTAATGGCTTGGCCTCTACCCATTTGGTAACATAATCAGTGTAAACTAATATATATTTCTTTTGTCTTAATGGAGGATTAATAGGTCCTACAAAATCTAAAGCCCATTTCTCAAAAAGTTCAATATGTACTTGAGGTTGCAATGGAATCTCACCTGAAGGAGAAGGTTTTCCTACCCTTTGGAAACTGTCACACCTTTTGACATACTCTTTAGCATCTTTAAAAAGGGATGGCCAATAGTATCCTAAATGAAGGACCTTATAAGCTGTCCTTTTATCAGCAAAGTGTCTGCCACAAGGTTCATCATGACATGCCTTGAGGATCTCAGGCATCTCATCTTCCCGAACACATCTCCTAATGATAAAATCTAGACCTGTTTTGTATAACTCATTAGCAACCCATGAATATTTTGCACTGTCATAAATGATCTTTATTTTGTCTCTTGCATTTATTATTGAAGGAAATTTCCTTGAAACTAAATAATAAGCAATGTCAGCAAACCAAGGAGTTTGAGTAGAAATTGCAAAAAGATATTCATCAGGGAATTGATCTTCAACTGGAGTATTGTCTTTGATGTTTTGGAGTCTAGATAGGAAATCAGCTACTGTGTTTTGTTTCCCAGGCCTATCTAGAATGGTAATGTTGAATTCCTGTAAAATTAATAACCATCTTATGACTCTGCCATTAGTAATTGATTTTTTCATTAGATATTTAATTGCAGAGTGATCTGTGTGAACAAAAGTTTCATAGCCTGTTATATAGTGTCTGAATTTATTTATGGCATGAACAACAGCTAAGAATTATTTTTCAGTTACAGTATAATTTAACTCTGAAGGAGTCAAATGTTTACTTGTATAGTAGATGGCATAAGGAATCAGGTCTTTTTGTCCCAATACTGCTCCTAAAGCTGTATTTGAGGCATCTGTTGAAATATGAAAAGGTAACTTCCAGTTAGGTCCCCTTAAAATAGGTGCTTCAGAGATTTTTTTTTTCAGGGTCTGAAAGGCTAACTGAAAATCAGGATTCCACTTGAATTCACAGTCCTTGGTAAGTAATTTGAAAAGTAGAGATGCTATCTTGGTGAAGTTTTCTATAAACCTTCGATAATATCCTGTAAATCCTATAAAACTCCTAACATCTCTTTGACAACTTAGAATAGATAAGTTAGAGACAACTTCAAATTTTGAGTCATCAACTCTAATCCCATCCCCTGAAATGTGATGCCCCAAAACAATTCCTTCAGTAAACATCATAAAACACTTCTCATGACTTATCGAAAGATTTGCTTGTTTACATCTCTTTAAAAAATTTTCCAAGTTTGCTAAGTCTTCTTCAAATGTGTTTCCATAGACTGTGAAATCATCCATATATACCTCTACACAATCATGTATTAGATCTGAAAAGATTCCTAGTACTGCCCTTTGAAATGTTGCAGGTGCATTACATAGTCCAAATGGCAATACTTGGTAAGCATAGGTACCCCAAGGATAGGTAAATGTGGTTTTGTCTTGATCTTCAAGTGCTACTTGAATTTGGTTATAACCACTAAACCCATCTAAAAATGAGAAGTACTTTTTTCCAACTAATGTATCTAACACCTGATCTATGAAAGGTAGGGGAAAATGATCTTTAAGAGTAGCTTTGTTTAATTCCCGGTAGTCAATACATACCCTCCATTTACCATTTTTCTTTGGCACAATTACCAAAGAAGAAACCCACTGACTATCTGAAATGGGATAGATAAAGTTGACATTTAACAATTTCTGCAATTCTTCTTTAACAATCTCCCTAAGATTTGGATTCATCCGTCTCTGAGGTTGTCTGATTGGTTTACAATTTTCCTCTATGTAGATGTGATGAGTGCAAGTCTTAGGGCTTATCCCTTTCATATCAATGTACTCCCATGCATATGCAAAAGAATGTCTCTGTAATATCTTGACTAGCTTTTCTTGTTGAGATTTCTCTAGGTTCTTGTTTATGTTTAAAGTTTTACCTGGAAATATCTCAATTGTAGAGCTGCCAAATTTATCCATGGAATAAAGAGACATCTGTCTTGATGATAAAAACTCAATGTTGGATTCTTCTTGAAATTTTTCATGTTTGTATTCCGCAGAGGATTCAAAATTTTCTAAGGTATTTAGAATCTGGCTATCTTCACTAATTTCTGAAATTGTGAAGAGAGGTTGTATGTCTTCTTCATCCTCAATCCATTGAGTATCATCTAATTCTGTATTTGTTTTTGCTGGAGGATACAAAGTAAATTTCTTGGTTGAACTACCATAAGAGATATACATATCATTGGATCTACAACTAATGAAAGCATCAGCTGTAGCTAACCAAGGTATTCCTAATATAATAGGACAGGAGTTAGGATCATAAAATCCACAGGATACTCCAAAGAATCTAGGGACACTGGAATGTCTTCTATTACCCCATCAGGTTTGATCACAGATCTGTTTTCTAATTGTAATAATGTGGGTGTAAAAAGAAGATTAGGAAGTTTCATTTTATCCATGATTTGTCTACTCATGATATTGATTGCTGCTCCTAAATCAATAAGTGTGTTTTGGATCTCAGTTCCATTGATGTGTATTTTAACAACTGGATTTCTTGGGTCTAGATACTTTGGAATGGCAATCTTACCCATCATGATATCTGCTATTTTTCCTTCCAGTTGAATTTTCTTTGTCTCTTTGATTCTTTTTCCTATTTTTTTCATGCTCAACTCCTTTATTGTTTTTGCTAAAATTGGAATTTCCTTGATGGCTTGTAATAATGGGATCTTAATACAAACATTTCTCAGCTCATCTAGGAAATCATAATTAGGCACCATAATTTGTTTTTCTACACCCCTATCAATTTGTAATATTTCTGGAAAGGGAGGTGTAGATATGGATGTTGATGGCTACTCTAATATAGGAGTTGAAATTATTGGCTCTTTTTTTTTTTAATTTTTCAATATTCGGGTCTTGAAAAGATGTGTCTTCTTCAAGACTTTTATTTACCCGTAGAGAATCTTCCTCAGAGTTGTTTTGTTCTTGCATGATTATAGAAGGTTTCTTCTTTTCAAATATTCTTCTAGACCTAAGTTGAACATCATTAAGGTCTAAAGGAGTGATCAAATAGGTTGGAAATTGTTGGCCTTCTATCATGTATGTGTTCTGAGGATTTTTATTGTTGGGGTTTGGTATGGGTTGGGCAGGAAACTAATTTTTTTCCTGAGGAAATGGTAATGGAAGTGGTGAATTTTGATGTTGTGGATTTTGAGGATTTTGTTGAAGATTTTTTTGAGGAGGGAAATGTGGATATAGTGGATAGGATGGTGGATATTGATAGTACTGAGAATATCTTCCATAGGGATTTTGTGCTCCTTGTGCCCAAGTTTGAGATTGATTTTGGAATTGGGGCCAAGGTTGCTGTCAAGAATTCCAATTTGGTGGGGGTTGATTATACAGCTGATCATGGAATCCTTGTGTTTGAGGTCCTTGCCAAGGCCTCCTAAAGACAAAATTGAGAGATTCTATGGAATTTGTAGGGGTTTCTTCTTGAAATACATCTTTAAGACCAGGAAGTGAAGGAAAACTCTTGGTCTCATGTTTTTATAAACAAATTACAAAAGTCTCTACTAATTTTGCATCCAAAGGGCACTCTCTCAGGTAATGCTTCTTTCTACATTTGGGATAAAAGATTGCTAAGGCATCAGATTCAGATTTTTGCTTGTTTTGTAATTTAAGGGTGTATATTTGTTCACTAAGACTCCCTAAAATATCAAATTTGAATTCATCAAGCATATGTCCTATTTCTGCCCTACTCACTGTCCCAGACGCAGACTTACTTGCCCTTGCAAGAGCAGGGTCTCTTGGTCCTTTTACAGTTTTAGATTTACCTCTTGAAAGGTTGATACATAATTAAGCTATTTCAGGAAATGTGAGCTAAGATATATCCCCTTTTCCCATCATATTAAGGATATCTAGTCATTCATCCCTAATTTTCTTCAACAAGAGAGCTTTCAAGGTATCTTGGTCTAAGTTTTCCATTTTTTCTCTTTTGATGTTGTAGTTAAACCTCTCCAACAAATCTTCCAGGTTTTCATCCTCTTTTTTTAGCATTTTAAACACTTCCTCCTTATGGTTGACTAGCATACAGTAATCCAAATACCTCTCTAGAAATGCATGTTTCATGTCTTCCCATGTCCTAATAGAACTGTTGATCAAACTCATAAACCATTTTAATGCTGCTCCTTTCAATGTTGAAGGGAATAGTTTAAGTTTTTGAGAATATTGTAAGTAATCATAGGTTCTACATAGGGCTTTAAGTTAAAATAGGAAGGTTTCAGGATCTTCACTTTTGAGTTCATAAAATTTTGGAAGGACAGAGGGTGAAATGTTTTTCATAGTTGCATTGGTTTCTTCATCTACTATAGGAAACCCAAAAGAGCTTCCCATTTCCCTTCTACCTCTTCCTCTGTCTCCTTCTGCACCTCTACCTCCTTCTCCTTCTACACCTCTACCTCCTTCTCCTCTACCTCTACCTCTACCCCCTCCAAATAGTGTATGTTCTCCATTAAAGACTCCTCCTCCTCCTTCTTTTGCCATGGTTGATTCTCCTGTGGAAGTGGAAAAGTTTAGGTCTCTAGCAGGGTTCCTTGAATCTTCTTCTAAGATAGATTCAGTGGATGAAGTGGAAGGTATTTCTGATGGAATGTCTGATATTAATTCCTCTGGAAGTCTATGATCAGTGGAGTATGGGATGTGGGTTTGAGTTGGAGGTGTGCTGCCTCTTGGTCTTGGTGGCACAAGTGGTGTTCTAGGAATCAAGCTTCTGTTTCTTATGAATCTACCCTTTGAGACTCTTTCTCTATGTATATCATTGTTTTTGGGAGGTAAGAAACAAGGCTACCTAGTTACACTTCCCCGGCAATGGCGCCTAAATGTCTGCTCAACTTAGTGTTCCTAAATTGATTTCATAAATTGTCAACCAGGGCTAGTAAACTGTTGAAGTGAAGTGCACTATATGTACATAGGTATCTGCTTCCTACTTCGTTGTGTTTAGTGTTTTTCTAGTGTTTTTGGTTTTGTTTTTTTATGCTAAGAGGAAAAGAATTAAGTTGTTGGCAAAGAGAAGTTATTGGTCACGCTAAAACAGAGCAAAATCTATTCTAAACTATGTATAGCACCTAGGAATAGAAAATGCTAATTCATAGATTGAAAAACTTGACAAGAAAAATAACTCATAACATGAACTCAGTCCAATTCATTTCATTATAAGTATGTTGGAACAACTTGAAAAAAGGATAATTTTAATGCAATTAGGTTCTTCTAAGTAAACAACAACTTACAATATCACAGAGAAAATCTCATCCATGGTTAGAAATTTGTTGGAACACATTTGGAAAAGATTATCTGCAACATAGTAAGGAACCCTACTCTAAATTAACTTATGACACTAAAATTAATCCATTCTGCAACTCAAAATGTCACTATTAAGCCTCATTCAAGGGTTAGAAATATTTTGGAATAGTTTTGGAAAAAGGCAGTTTGTAAAATTATGAGAAATTGCAGAATAGTCAAGACTTAAAAATGACATTACCAATTCTTGTTCCTATGAAAATTATTTATTAGCAGAGATTAAGAACAAGAGCATTTTGTAAATAATGAAGGCCTTTAAGTCTAATGTAACAGAACTAGAATACAACTAGCTAATAAAACTTAAAATACATTAAACAAAACCGAACTAATATACAATTAACCTCTGAAATACTACAGCTGAACTAAAATGAAATTAATCTCTGAAATACTACAGTTCTATCTCATTCAGTGTTAGTGATATTTTGGAACAATTCATAAGAACAAGACTGGCTATAACATTCGATGTAAGTGAGCATAAAACATAAAGTTTAGAAAACTGCCTAAATTAGGAACAAAACAGAGCTAAAGTTACTTATCTAACCAATATGCACAAAGCCTCTCGGGCAGTAGGGGCCCTCTACCACCAGATTAGCACACGAATCTCCTCAAGATTTCTTCAAATCATGTATTAAAGTTGTTCTTCTTTCATTAAAGGAAAATGATTCAAAAACAGAGTATTACGGTCTTGGACAACTTAACAATAAAACATCAACTAACTAACTGTCTCTTGGTTTCCTGAGTTATTATTATAAGAGAAATACATAACTCCCCTGGAGAATAAATAGGGATAAGTGTATTTTTCAATTAAAATCAAATTAGAACTCTTGTGGAGGCCTCGTACTTTGCTAAAGACATTTGTAGAGTCCCTGTCCTGGTAGGAATCTACTTCTTAGTTTTGGTTTCCTCCACGTGCATAACCACTTGCAGATTTTTGCTCAAAATTCGTAGAGGGAAAGGAATGATGTAGGTGAGTTCTGGAATTCAACCATATGAATTTTTCCTTTAAGTGACACCTATAACCTGTGTGAACATGAAGATAGCTGCGGAATAGGCAACTAGCTACAGAATGGCTGCATTCTATAGCTAAGTCTAGTCAAAAATTCTACAACAACAAAACCACGAAAGTATAGTAAGTCAGTAATTTTATGCATTCTTAAAGTGACTTTAATCAATCCTATTGATCTTTTAAGCCTATAATTGATAAAGGACAAAGGAAATGAAGTGAAATTTGGTGAAAGGAAAGGACATCTTTGGGGCTCAACAGTAGTTACTGGAGAAAACTGCATTATAGGGGCAAGGATATGGGTTGGCCTGATGCCAATATCTACAAATAATCTCCAAGGTTTCCAAACTGATCCTCCAAAGGAAAGAAAGACTCTCCCTCTAAAAAACAAGCAATGTAAGAGGTGTTGTGACTACTCACTACAACACCCAGCAAAATAGCGTTATTCTGCTGCAAAAATAACGCTGTCCTGATGAAGGAAGCTTTGCCTTGAGCCTAGATGTGAGACAAATCAGTCCAATCCCTCAAGAGGCCTCTCAAGAAGGAGAAGTAATCCTAAACAGGAATTCCCTTGACATTTCTTGCTAAACAACAGAGAATGCACAATCTCTGAATAGACATGAAATCATAAGCATATGCATGAATAACAATGGCTTTCCTCCTCTCCATATAAGGCTATCTCTCCGTTGTCCCATGTAGTGCTTTCCACCTCATACCCTGTGCTGGTTGACTTGGTCAAACCTCTTTGCAAATGTCTCTTTTCACACATGGGGGTGTGAAATCTAGTTCCATGGCTGATCCCTTTTCATACTAGAGGGATTTTATCTATGTTTTTATTATCATTGGGCCTCCTTACCCAATTATTGATCTCCTAAATGAATTTAGAAAAAAATTAATGTTCCAATTTATTGAAGAAAAATTAGGAACATTACAATCGACAACTATTTCACTGGACTTGGCTTCACCAAGAGTGAGGTAGATGAAAACCTGTACCAAATTGTGGTGGAGGGTAAGATTTTAATAATTGTTCTTTATGTTGATGATTTAATACTAATGGGTGATGCGCATTTGATACACTCATGCAAGGAAGATCTTGCAAAGGAGTTTGAGATGAAGGATTTGGGCATCCTTCATTATTTCCTTGGATTGGAAATACGACAGCAAGAAGGTGAACTATTTGTGCCTCAAGGAAAGTATGCTTGGGAGATACTTGGTAAGTTTCACATGAAGGACTACAAGCCCATGGATACTCCTCTTCCAGGAAATTTAAGGAAAGAGGATGCTACATCGTCACAGGTAGTGGATGCCACTGTTTATCGACAGTTGGTGGGTTCACTCATGTATTTAGTTAATACAAGACCAGACATATGCTATGCAGTGAACCAACTTATTCAAGTGATGGTTAAGCCTACCAAGATCTTTTTGAAGGCAGGCAAGCATGTTCTGAGGTATATCAGGGGCACATATAAGTATGGCTTATCGTACAGACAAATGGATGTAGTGAAGTTGCATGGCTTCACAGATGCAGATTGGCAGGAAACCCAATGGACAGAAAGAGAACATCAGGAGGGGTTTTCAGTATCAGATCTACAACAGTTTCTTGGTACAACATGAAACAAATATCCGTGGCACTCAGTTCAGCGGAAGCCGAATACATAGCAGCAAGTCAAGCTACATGTGAGGCTATATAGATGAGGAAGATCCTGGTCGGGTTGTTCGGTTCTCATTTAGATCCTATAGTGATACATTGTGATAATTAGAGTTGCATTAAACTCTCAATTAATCTTGCGTTTTATGATAGATCCAAGCATATAGATATTAGGTATCATCATAGCAGATATTGTGTGCAGCGAAAGATCATTTTGCTTCAGTACATTCCTACGAAAGATCAGAATGCAGATATTCTGATGAAGGCACTCAGTAGGAGAAAATTCGAATACCATAGAGGCAGGATTTGGGTGAAGGATAATGCCTATATTTTTGAGAGGGAGTGTTGAAATTCAACAAGATGATGAGCTTAGTGAAAATTAAGCACCTTCACTAAGTGGGGCCCGCAGGCTATTTTTAGACATGGTGAGCATATTCTATAATTTGCAGGATGCTATTTGTAGATGGTTGGTCAAATGTGAAAAATAGATGAGATTCTATTTTTAGAAGATTGGGCAAAGTCTATTTATAGATCACTAATATAAAAATAGATGCATGTCGATTATTATTAGCCCTTAATAATAATCCAACAATAAATATCAACTTATTCTCTTGGAGCACTTTATTTCAGTGAACAGATTTGGAAAATCAGTGGGCTGAATGAATTACACAATTTCTAGGGTGGTTGGTGACTCATGCATGTAGGACTTAGTTAGAACTGAAGTGGCAAAGTTGTGACAGAGTTAGAAGAGTAGTTATGGGAGTTGTTATTCAGTTTAACTCAGTTGTGCTAGTTGTATCTAGTTCTAACTGAAGATACACTAGTGAGAGTTTAGTGAATTAATTATTTAATTAATTCACAAATAGAGACTCACTTGCAACTAAACAAACATAGTAGTTAACTACTTGCATGTTAGTTCTAGTGGAGACCCAGTGGAGAGATAGGTGAAAGGGTGAGATGGACTATCTGTTGTGACTATAATGCTGCATTCAATGCATCTGACACACATTGGAGATGCCAATGAGGATTGTGCAGTCAAGGCAAGGCTAGTTCGAATTCATTCAGGTGTCTTCTTCAGCAAGGATTGCGTAGTGGAGGCAGGCTGTCAGGAGGCAAGAAATTGGTGCATAGATATGCAAATTTTTTCATGACAGTGTGTAATGATTGTTGATTGTACTGAGAGCTTGATGTATTAATCTTTGTATGAGACTATTACATGATCCATTGATATACATAATATATGATAGTTGGGGTTTTTAGCTTTAATATTTCCCATTAAACAACTATGTTTTTGTGTGATTGATTTTGCTTCATATGTGTTTGCAATTGGCGATTTAATTTCTGCAAAGAATTAAGTGGAAGGATTATGTATTTCACATAAGATTAATTTTTTAGATCAGGAGAATCCGATAATACTATCAGTATTAATAAATTTCTACACCCCCTTCATGAAAATTTACATATAAATATTCAAAAGGTAGGTCAATGCCCATTTTTAATAATTCGATCCATAAGAATATGAATGTATTTATAATATAAGCTCTGTTGTGCACCTCCAACACATGGTTCTTGCACGACCTTTTTAAATCCTTCGGGACATGAAATATTATATTATCGCTTCTTCCCAATGTGAGCTAGCACTTCATCTCACTATTCTATCACATAAATGTCATACAGATCCAGGGCGGATCCACACACACTAAATTTTTGGGGCCATCTAGTGCGACTTCGACGAGGTAAAGTGCTCATCATTCACCCCTTAGAATGGGCGGTAAGTGGAAACCACCAATCTCCATATCGATGAACTATATTCATTCTAACAGGGTCAAGGCCATTTTTAAAACCACCAAGGGAACCCCTCAGAGTGTTTCTGGTTTCCCATAACCACTAGTGATGTATTACAAGTGGGGCCCGTACCTCCTGTCTCTCCCTAATATCATCCCTCCACGTCATCGTGATGCTCTTCTTCATGCTTTCCCTTATACCTCTGGGATAAGGCCTTCAAGACATGCCATCCCAACACTAACATCCTGAAGCTCCTCTATTATACATCTCTTGGGCTTCTAGGGGTGATCCTCTAGGACATGTGGATCAATGGGCCACACCCTGCATGACCCTTTTTTTTGAATGGCGCACAATAGTTTCACTACCACAACTTCCCTTGCTAATGCACCTCGCTTCTTTCCATGAATGTTCTTATGAATGCTCTGGGGTCAATCCATCAGAAGAACTTTTCATGTGGGTTCTACGCACCAATCCCATTTCTACCAGAGTGACTTGTGGCCAAACTTTCCCGACCTCACATTATCTTGTGCTTTAATACAAACTCCCCCTTCAAAAATTACAAGATTTTTGACTTTAGGGGTGAGTTTTCACGCGACTCCACTTCCACCAAATGGGGGTTCCATCCACCTCCAAGCTATAGGCATAGTAGGATTGATGCCCTATCATCCCTGCTATTCCTTTTTGTGTCACAAAAAACCTATGGGGCTTTCTCCTCAGGAATGAGGTATCATGTGAGCTCCATCCTGACCAATGGGAGCGCTCTCCTGCCTCCTAGCTATGAGCCGAATTAGACCAATGCCAAATCATCCCTGCCATTTCTTGTGAGTTGCGAACACAAAATACTGAGTGTGGCCTGTGGGTGATGTCACCCCACTATCGACCACCCACGATGAGGAAAAATCTCAGCAACTAATCCATGGTTGTCGTGACTAGGTATTCCATAATACGTATCGCATAAGGTTATCCAAATAAACATGATAATACTATGAATCCACCTAACCTCACTCCAACACACGTTGTGTATAACTTTACCCTTCAAGCATGGATTCACCCATGTCTTGGTTGTGGTGGGTTTGCAAACATCTAAATCTGCACCAACATTCTGTCATGGCCATAAAGGATTTGTAAGGAACACACTGGTGTTATCCTCCCGAGCTTACGACAGAGCCACTCCAAAAACTTCCTAGCACTCATACATTCCCTATATAGGGACAGGTAGTGCTGAATATATTTTGGCAACCCTCTGCCAAGGACTTGCAGTGAACTCTTGAAAGGGCTCCACCTCTCCTGCCACATGCTAGGAGCTCCCTGCTCCAAAGAAATCCTGTAAGAAACTCCATGGTGTTGCTCAAGGGTTTCTGGGGAATTTGGCTATTAATAGGGACAGGCAACCCCCAACATCAATGCCCCTAGGGCGATAATGTGGCCGTTTGTTGAAAATACATGGTTGAGAGGCCTCTAATGGTTCCCAACATCCCTATAGCTTACAACACCTTCACCAACTACAAAAAAGCATTTTTCAAAGACCTCTATAGAATTTGACCCCAAGGCATGGCACAAATAATGGTGTCCAACATGAGGTGGTTCGCCAACGAGACCGATGAAGCAAGGGTACTTGCTACTCAAAATGCAAGGCTGAGGAAGAACTTGATGCAAGGTCATGAGTCATTATATTTAAAATAGGAGTGATTCCTCCGCATCAACATAATGCCTCAGAAGTGAAGCACAATCTTATAACCAATATATGCATACTTTCACACACACACACACACAGATATGCGCAGACCTTGTTAGCACATATATATGTGTATGTGTGTGTGCGCACATAGACCTTGTTAGCAAATGCATCCTTGATGTAACCATTATTCATTAATAAGAGATGTTTTTATGCCAGTATTTTTTATATTTTTGGTTCATATCTTGTAGCTATTTTGAATGCCTTCAAGGCTTCATAGTATATGTCATTTATTTAGTCATACACGAGCTCATTCATGTATTTAATAAGCACACCATTACAACCTAGAAATGGGTAGACATCAAATATCATACCATTTAATATCTTAAGGATAGAATGTAGTCCTAAGATATTCTTTGTAATACCATGCCAAAATAGGAATGCGGCAAACATTTAATTCATTTACACATACCATTTCAATCCAGAAATGCAAACACATATTCATGGGAATTTTAGATATGTAAGATAACTTATCTTGTAATGTTTGGGAAATATGTGACTACAAATATCCACCCAACCATAGACAATTTCATCCAAAGTCACTTGAAACTATCACCCTTGAGCCACATTCCATATACTGGGGGGTTTTATCAAAGGATTGAAACACCAAATTCCAGCTGAAACCAGGATTCCAGAGTACCTCTTTCTACAATCCCACCAGCTGCCTGCTATAGCTAGCAATGCACATGGAATCCAGAGGTTCACCACGTACACCCTCAAGAGTAATATCAGGGATTCACCTCCTTCCTAGGAAGTCCGAATCCACAGCAACACCAAGACATAAACACGAAAATATTCAAGTATGACCTCTACTAATATTAACGCAAAGATTAGTCTCTTCCAAAGATGTCCAAGGATCCATGGAGTATTATCTCAACCAATAGCCTCCAGGAAACCCAAGCTGTTACAGGGCTCTAGAGATTCTATCCCAACCCACAACCTCCAAGTAATACCAAGTTGCTACAAGGCTCCATATATTTCAATATCAACCCACAACGTCCCTGGAACCCAAGATATTATAGGGATCCAAGCATTATATCTCAACCCACACCCTCTAGGGAACCGACGCTATGAAAATGATCCATAGATAAGTATCCAAAACCACAACCTCTAGGGAACTAGGGAGATAATATTCTTCACTTATATTCCCTTCAATAATTCCTTTCTCTGCTCTTCCTTCTCCTCTGCTCCACTCTTGGCTAAATGTTGCTTGAATGATTGCCTTTATCCCTCAGTGAATGAGGGAATGATCGAATGAATACTATGCATAGGGTCGAACCCTTCTTTCCCTTTCTGCGCAGATATTCCTATCCTCTTCCTTGCTCCCTTTCCTAGTCTATTCCTCCATCAATTTTTTCTTGCCCTCTTTCCTTGTTAAGGTTCTCAATCACATGGAATTATTTAATTTCTTTGAAACACATTTTAATTTAGGAACTAATCCATTAAGAACATGCATAAGGAAACATTTATTATCCCAAGAAATCCATCTCCTCAGATTTGGAATCCATGTCCCCCAAAATCAACCAAATTTAATATATATTTGCAAAAAAATTACATTACATTTTTATGAGGCAACCCGGGTTGGGTTTGTCACACCATGGGTAGGTAAATGTGGTTTTATCTTGATATTTAGGGTCTAATTTGTTGAAATTCCACAGTAAGGGGGTTTTTGATTTAATTTCCCCTTGATTAAATTATAAGTAAATTGTAATTCCATCACTTGAAAACTTGTAAGTGTTAATCGAGTCATGAAGACTTAGTTAGCTCAGTAAATTTGAGTTGGAGGTAAAACTAGATGCATGAAGGGTGTGTCCTATTTTTTAGGATCCCTGGTTGAGTTATTTGTGAGTTGTAATTAGTTAACTCAAGTATTTGAGTTAAAATCAATTTAACTAGTTGTAACTAAGAGATGAGCTAGTGATGGGTCGAGTGAATTAAATATTATTTAAGTCACATGAAGTGATCAATCATTTTACTGATAATTCATTATAAATAATTGTTGCATGTATATTCTAAGGAAGGCCCAGTTGAGATTGGGGTTAAAGGGAAGACAATTGTCAGTTGTATAATTAGAAAATTGTACAGGGCATGCATGAGGTCATAAGGAAGCCTTGGATGTATTGCACAATAATTAATTGGGAATTTCCTAATTAATAGGGGCTCAAATAGCCCAGGAATGCATAATAAAGGTTGGTTAACCAGAGCCAAGAAAGTGGTTAAATATTGGACCAAAATTTCTTAGATCAGAGCAGGATTAGAGTGAGACAGTCAGCAGAGTGCAAATGTTTCTTAGGAAGGGAAATAACATTGTAATGTTTCATATTATTAGATTTATGTAATATAAATATAATGGGTTTTTTAGTTGAGGCTTTCGTAAGATACATCTTGTGTTGTCTGATTAATAATTATTTCTCTTACTTGTTTATGTGATTGTGCGATTGAAATTGGCTTCCACAATTTGTAGAATTGATTCAATATTTTGTTTTAGTAAATTACAATATCAATTGAATATATTTAGATATTTATACATGGTATCAGAGTAGGAATCAAAATAGAAGAGAAGAACCAGAGCTTTTTTTTAACATGTACATCGAATTTGCATATTTTTTCTTCAGGACAACAACATATCAAGATGTATTTCATTAGCTTGAAACTCGAATATGACCTTTAGGGAATTTGAAATACATAGCATGGAAGGATAGGATGGGGGCAGTGCTAGAGGCCAAAAAATAGAAGGAATTCATAGACAGTGATATTTCCCATCCCGCAACAGCAGATGATAAAATTCTTGATGCATGGAAGAATAATGTAGAAAAGGCGAGAAGGATCTTGTTAGAGGGAGTTCGATATCATGTTGTCTCGAACCTCCATGGAAATGAAACTTAATATGCTAGGTGGAATTCCTTAATAGATATTTTTCAGAATAGAAGTGACCATAGGAAGCTAGTGCTAAAGGACAAGCTCAAAAAGATTAATATGGAGAAGGGTGACACAATTCCAAAATACTTGATGAAGTTCACTTAATTTTGAGATGAGCTTGGAAGTGTTGGGGTGACATTTTCCTAGGATGATTTAGTGAGCCTAGCACTTCTAGGCCTTCCCAAGAGCTGACATAACTACCAAGAGTCTGTGAATGGGAGGAAGAAGCTACTAGAGTGGGAGTAATTGTTGTTCGACTTGGTACAAGAAACGATTTGGCGGAACACCAGAGATGGATCCTCATCAAAGATTGATGATGAGGAGAACTATGCCTTGGCTGGAAAGGCGAAGAAAGGGAAGGGAAGGAATCCCATTCCAAATCAGATTTCGGTCAGGCAGGAAAGAAGTGAGACTTGTCAAAGGTAAAACGTTTTCACTACTATGAGTGTTGGGCCAAAAATGTAATCTATGGATAAATTACGCTTCCCTAGACAGGTGCTAGTCTATAAAAATAGATGAAAGACTATACTACCATTTCTCCTAACTCAGAATAGATACACAGAGAGGATTGGAGGCTTACTTGTTCAGTTGCTTCCAAATGGCTCCTTCTGTCGCTTCCACTACAGCTTCAAATTCAAGTGGTTTGTTGGCCAAATGTTTCTTGCAAGAAAGAAAACTGAAACAATAGAAGATGCAATAATATAGATATATATTCAAGCTAGTTAGCTAAATTAGTAAAGCATAAACTATATTCATCAACTAAGATCTTACACTATGGAAAATCAAAGTTAACATAGATGCATGTAGGGAAAAATAAGAAGTACCCTTTATTGATGATAGAAGGAGAGGTTACAACCTAGTAAATTATTTGAAGTGACCTTCCAGTAGAGTTCCCAATTCTCATCACAACATAAATCTCTCCAGAAGCAGCTCCACAAATCAAACTCTCAATTGAAAATTCTCCAGCATTTCTCTACTCAAATTCTTCCTCTTCAAATACTTAGATATGTGTTCAATTTATAGATGAACTGTAGGTTGTTTTGCAATCAATAGATTTCCAAAAATAGGCAAGACATGTTTCCAGTCATGTAGATGTCAAATGGACACTTGGATCCGAAGCTTGACACATGTGAACTATTCTAGAAGGCACTTGCCAAGTGGAGATTCAAGAACAATGAGAATTTTGCTCCCAATGTGACCAACGGACCTTTAAATGTCGGGAAGTGATTTGAAGAGAAGCCTTGCATGGGGATATCTGCATATGCAACACACTTAGGCCCCTTAGAACCTGCGTTGGTGAGCTCTCATATGTTATACAATAAGCTTCAAACCATGGAAACCTTTGCTTGATGAAAGTCTTGTTTGATTTGTCCTGTTTCTTGTCTTAGGGCATGTAGAAACTGAGATGATAGGGAATGATAGAACCTTGATCATCGGTCCTGGAGATGACACCCAGTTAACCAGTTCATTGGGAATGGTGCCCAAATTGACCTATAACAATTCCCCCCTAAAGCATGAGATCCAAATAATAAGAAAATTTGATTGAGATGATTTACACTGTGATGAGATTGGAAACAAAGCAGATTGGTCACCTGCATCAATATTACAATACATTACATCATGATATATCCTCTATTGATCACAATTTCTGAGGGTAGGCATTCCCATAGTCAGCACATAAACAATCTAATAACATGTACATAATTCAGAAAGTCATCTACATTGGAATGTTGCCTAGATGCAAACATGCCTACAGATATAGGCCCATGTTTGGATGACAATTTGTATGTAAGGTCACCGTACAAATGATGTGTACAACAATCCTGAAATCACAGCCCGGATGGCTGAAACTAGATCTAGGGTCTTCTTATCTCGTTAACTCGATCATTCGAGTACAAGTCTAGCCATGCGAATATATGATTTGTAGTCGAACATGGAAAGACATCGTTTGATTACCAGCCAATAATGTGAGCTATTAACAAACACGAGAGAACCACCATTAATGTTAATGGCCCTCAAGGTACTGCAGTACATTTCGTAAAGCGTGAATAGATGCTTTGATGTCAAACGCCAAACAAAAACTTTCGGTCAAAAGTCCGGAAGCGAGGATCTTGTCGATGCTGAAACAAGCCTCATGGTACTGGAATATGATGTTTCTAATTGAACTTTCTGGATATTTGTTTTTCATCGACAGGAAGTCACCTTATTACAAAACTGGAGTTACTAATTTCGAAGACAAGGGTATGACTTGATATAGCAATTTTCAGGGGTGACGGTCATGAAAATGAAGGTTTACGAGTATTTCAGAAGGATGAGTTCTTAATCACTAGATGGCTTCTCTTGAACATATCAGCAACATTGTGATGAGTTGGCAGCATTGACTTAAAACCGGAGTGAAGGTATGATGAACCATAGGTGTGAATGAACCGTCACGATGATTACCCAACCCAAACAATCACAAACATGGAGTGAAAGAAGTGTCATGTTCAAGAGCAACTTGCTACCAAAAAGAAAATTTGCTTACTTTTCCCAAATTTTCCCCGGTCATTTGTCGACCAGTACCTCTTTATTTTTAACAAGCTTGAGGAGGATAAAATTTGCTTGACCTATAATTCCAACCTTCGAGCGAATAAAGTATCGCTATTTAATAATTTAACGAGTCTAGCAATGAATGAAACTCGATTCTTGCCACGATCGACAAGCCCATCGCTATTTTATGTTTTAACGAGCTTAACGACAGTGATAGGCCAATCCTTTTTCATGTTTAGAGAGTCTGAAAAATAGGACGAAAGAGAACTCCAAAAGTAATTTTTCGTAAATTTGTCTCTCAGATCCGAAAAAGTGAAATAATATCTGAAAGAACCTCTTTGGTCATGTTTAACCAAGGTATTCCTTTTTCGTAAATAATACATCTCAGTCCGGAAAAGGGTTAAACTTATACTGAGTAGATATCAATTCATTTACTTTAACGAGCTTGAAAAGACAAGTGCTCGACAATATTTTCACATTATCGGAGTTTGAAAAGAGCTGAAAGAAGACTCCAAGGGTTCCTTTTTCACTGTTATAGAAGCTCGAAAAATATATAAAAGTGTGCTTCAAATCATTTTTTTTTTTTATTAAAGCTCGAAAAATAAGGAGAAAAAGTATGCTTTGTGGTCAAGTCTTTCTTTGAAATAAATCTGCACGACTAATTTGTTCATTAGTTGTATTTCCTGTTCAGAACAACATCAAATGGATTAAAAATACATGTTTCATGATAAAACATAATAAAACTATAGTCATAGCAATAAATTTAACTTGCAAACAATTAAATGACTATATAAAGCAGTTTCACTATTCATTTTTACCATTCCATAGTTACCATTTGCATTTTGGAGCTCTGAACTTGATTCTGCCCCTGAACTTCAGTCGTTGATTGTGGTCATTTCTATGGACGAATTTCATCGCCGTTTGATCCAGGTTAGTAGCATAAACCTCTTCTTCCTTTTAGTATTCATTTCATTCCCATTATTTGCAAATTTTTAGGGTTTTAAGGCCCCTACGGTAAATTCTACCCAAATTGAGGGTAACGCACCCTTGAACATCGAAACCTGTGTTGCATAGTAGGTACAGTGAAGGGTACCTGCATATGCAACACACTGTCTCAACTCAGGGAGTGCGTTGGGTGCAGTTCAAGTTTTTGATTTTCATGATGTGCTCAAAATTTACCTAGTTTTTTGCAATGAATGGTATCTAATGGATCTTATGTTTGATTTTCAAGTTTCCATCAGATAATAATAAAGATTACATGGAGGGAAGGAGAACATGAAGAAAAGTATATGATTGCCTTAAATGATCTGGGTACTATAAGAGCCTTAAGAGATTGCAGACTACTTAAGTGCTTCAAATTGTCGGGAATGAGGCAACAAATAGAACTATTGGAGTTCCTTTTTCGAGCATGGGATCTGATGATAGAGGCATTTCACATAAAAAATCAAGTGTTTTCCATAACAGTTGAGGATGTGTATTTTCTCACAGGTTTGTCAAGGAGAGGTTTGCCCATTTCACTCACAAGATCTACTGTTGGAGGAGAAATAGTGAGGGATTATGTTATGCAGTATTGCTATCCAGGGTCAGAACCTAGCAAAGATGGAAAAATAAATATCTAGGATGTCAGGGATTTTCCTTTGAGAACCATCCTATTCATGATCGCTAAACTTGCTGGCACTGTTACACTCCATGTAGTGAACATATCGTATATGTAGTATGTGCTAGAGTGCTTAGAGCCAACAATCTTCAACTGGTATGAAGTTGTTCTATCTCAGATAAAGGAACAATTGAATAAAGCAAAGGGAGGAAGGAAGAAAAATTTCAGTTATGGTTCAATAATTATCTCCTTCACTTTGGAATGGATTCCACTAATGCAGCCACAACATGTAACATTGGATATATCTAGTCCTAGAGATCCTCGAATGCAGAGATGGGTAGAACTCATGGGTCGGCATGCAGGCCAATCGAATGTTGTGTTCTCGACTGCATTCTTCGCCTAGTTCCGGCGACATATTGTCACCATCGATGAGTATGCATATGTAGGCGTCGAATTCCGATGAGATCCAGATCTAGTATTACCAGAAGGCGCTCAGTGGGGTGCAATAGGTAAGAATGATTTGACCATGTTTTTTTATTTTTCTAAGGTTTATACAATGTTTTTGTGTTATGATTTCTTTCCAAAACTAAACTAAATATTTGATGTAATGCAGATATCGGTTGCGTTCAACTAGTAGAGGAACCAGAGTGCGAAGTGGATGCGCCAGCAGAGAGAGCTATCGGGAGAGTAGTCCTTCGAGAGAGCAGTCCTTTGGGACCTTGATATGGCTGAGACCCTGGCTGGGCTTCAGCAGCACATAGAGGGATTAACCTTTGAAATTTTGGATTACCGGATCGAAGAGATTCCCATGCAACTGCAGCAACACACAATTGGGGTTCCTAACCATTGGATGCGGTTGCTTCGTAGGATTGCTAGATCTATACCATTTTACCATGAGCACCACTAGTTCACTTATGACATTTTACATACATTTTGAGGTCAGATGACCAATGTGTCTTGGGCACAAATTTTTTAAAAACCTATAACTATCTATCTATGTGTTTTCAGAGTTTTTCCTATGTTTAATGCACAATCCTATTCAATGATGTGAATGCTTTCTTTACCTATTTCACAAATTTCTGTCTAAAACTTGATTAGCTAATGAATCAGTTAAAGTGTTCAAATTTCTGGAAATGTGTTTATATTGAACAAAATCAAAATGTCTTTCCAAAAGTCAAACTCTTAGGAACAATCTAAGAATTGTTGGATTTCTAACAGTATAAACACTAGTAAGTTGTAATACCACGAGTTGTGAGTCTAACCTTATGATTATGCCGTTAATACCAAATGAAATGGCATTAGAGAGAAGCTCAATCAACGCGCTATACTCAGCAATATTGCTCGTCGATCTACCAACACAAATCCCTCGAAAACTCACTAACTTGCCGTTCGAAGTGAAAATGGCCCACGCTGTAGAGGATAGATTCTGTGTACTACGACTAGCACCATCAGCAAATCCAAAAAATGGTTTCGAAGATTTAGACATCTTCCATAAAATGTAAAGCGGATTACTAACATCAAGAAAAATCTAAAAAACAAATTAAGATAGTGAATGCAAATCAACAGCATATAAACAATATAATACAAAAAATTACTACGCTCATGATTAAGCATAGTAACGTTTAAGATACAACCCATTTTTAGGTTGTGCCAATGGAATCCCATCATAATCAACTAACTTGTAGGCACCCTTAGCGAGAACTCTTTTGACAATATAGGGGCCATGCCATAATGGCTCGAATTTCCCTATACCTATTACATCAGCTTCTTGGTCGTAAAGAAGGACCAAGTCACCCTCTGAGTAGATGCGAGGCTGGACATTTTTTCGTATTGTGCCTTTATACGTCTCTTATGCACTTCATTGGCCAATTGGCTTCACGACACATTTCATCAAGATGGATGAGGTTAAGGAGATGCACTTCTTCTTTTGAGGTGTCAGGTAACAAGTCTATCACGAGTTTTAATGATGATATTTCTCATTGGATTGGTAAGATAGCTTCCAGACCATACACCAATTAAAAGGGAGTAAATCTGGTTGTGTTTCTCACTGAGGTTCGATATCCCCACAAGGCGGAGTATAGGATCAAGTGCCAGTTCCTTTTACAGACTCCTATCATTCGTTGAAGCATTCGTTTAAGAATAGCCTCAACTTATCCATTTGATTGTGGATAATAAGGAGTAGAATTATCATGCGACAATCCTAACTTGGCTGTCAATTCAGACATCATATGGTTGCAAAAATTCTTCCCATGATCCGTAATTATAGCCCGTGGGACCCCAAACCGTGTAATAACATGGTTGAAGAAAAACAATGCAGCTGTTTGTCTTGTGTTATTAAATGTAGGCATTGCTTTAGCCCATTTGGTAAAATAGTCAACTGCGACAATAATATAACCATGCCCCCCAGACGAAGAAGGGTTACAGGTCATGAAATCAATACCCCATTTTGTAAATGGTCCAGCAGAGACAACAAGATGCATTGGCACTAGCGGTTTGCGGATTTTATGATAAAAAATCTAGCATGCATGACAAATTTTGACTGAGAGGATGAAATCTCAAAAAATAGTAGGCCAAAAGTAACTGATGCAGAGTATCTTCTACGTGGTAGCATATCCAGATAAGTTTCCACCACAAGCCCCAGCATGACAATCATTTAACACTTTTTCGGCCTCCTCATGAGTGAGGCACCTCCATAAAATGGTATCGACACCACAACGATAAAGTGTATTGTTGACAATCAAATAATCTTTGGCTTGGTATCAAATACGTCGCTGATCAGAGCGAGAGGTATTAGGTTGAAAATTTTGGGTTTGGAGATAAATGATGAAATCCCCATACCAAATATCAGATGATCCGATCAGAAATAGAGACTCATCTGGAATAGATGGTTCTAACGTAGTAGGATTAATATCAGAGGGAAGGTCATAGATAAGCTCAACCAAAACTAAAGAATTATTTGACTTGGATTTAATGAATTCCAAATCAAATTCCTACAAAATGACAATCCATTTTGAATATTTCCCCCCCAGCAATTGACGTGATAACATGTAAGTCATGTGGTTGCAATCTGAAACTATTGTTGTTTTTCGGAGTAGGATATAATGGAAAAATATTTAGATAGCTTGAACAGCTTCCAAGGCAAGCTTTTCTGCATACGAGTACTTAACTTCTGTATCATTGAGATTACGACTCAAATAATAGATCGGATGTTCAATCCATCTTCTACTTGGAGCAAAACCATAGCGATGGTCGTTTCAGCTGCGGCGATATATAGGAAATAATCATTTTGATAATTTGGAGGATACATTAATGACGCTCGGACAAGATGGTCCTTGACAGCATCAAAATAAGCTTGTGAAACTTGGTCTTAATGCAAGGGAACCCCCTTTTTCAATAATCGAGTAAATCCTTTAGCCATTTCGATGTAGTTGGAGTGAACCTTTTTAGGAAGTTAGCCTTTCCTTGAAGTTTCTGTATCTTAAGTAAGTTTGATGGCACAGGCAAATCAAGAATGGCCTGAACCTTCAGTGGGTCTATTAAAATTCCTTCTTTTGAGATTATGAATCCGAGCAAGCGACCAGAACCAAAACAAAACAAACATTTATGTGGATTGAAGCATATCTTGTAGTGTCGGCAGCGTAAGAAAATGGCTCTCAAATGCATTGAGTGATCAGTCTGATTTCGTAAATGCGCTGGTAAATCATCTAGATATGGTTGAACAATGTGCTTGATGTTGTTGAAAGCATAATCCATTTCTCTCTGAAAATTTTCCCTATCGTTCTTTAAACCAAACAGAAGTTTCTGATATGCGAATGTGCCCTAGGGACAAATGAATGTTGTCTTATGTTGATCATCTTGGCGAATATTGATTTGATTGTAGCCAAAAAGTCCATCCATGAAAGAAGATATTTCGCATCCAACACAATCGTCAATAATCTGGTCGATAAAGGGAGTAGGATAGTTGTCTTTCGGACAAGCATGATTAACATCTTGATAATCAATGCACACTCTAATGGTTCCTTGTTTTTCATAGTAGTAATGATATTGGAAACCCACTTAGTTACCAGAACAGGGTAAATGAAACCAAAACACAAAAGTTTTTCAACTTCTGCTTTGATGGCAGCGCTTTCTTCGGATGAATAGGATGAAGCCATTGATGCATCGATTTGATATCAGGATACATATTAATAGTGTGTTCAACTATACTAGTATCTATGCCTGGAATTTCCTCGTAAGACCAAGCGAATACGTCACGAAATTAACGAAAAAGAGAGCGATATGAATCAAGTTCTGATGGAGAACAAGATACACCGACATGAATATTTTCTACAATGCCAGGTTTGGTCAAAATATCGATAGAAATCGTTTCTTCGATATTTAATAAGTTTCGTTCAGAATCGATTACATTAATTGGAAAATAATTCGAAAAGAAAGTTTGAATGGATGGGTGATATAATTCACTGAGATTATTTTCTTCAAAATCTGGAAGATGGGAACGATGATGATAATATTCCCACGGTTCTCCGTCTGACATCATAGCTTCCAAAATATTTTCATCTGTCAAAATTTTTGAGGAAAATGGATTAGACGGAGTACCAAAATCTAATGAACGATCGACCCAAACACTCGGCGACGCTGATTTCATATTTTTCACCCAAGAAAATAGATTGATTGCTATGCCAGCTCAATAGGGTTGGGCGGTAAAACATCATCCAATGTAGAAATATCAGAAACACTCATAATCTCCCTTAAGCTAGATAGAGTGGAAGAGATCATGTAGTAGGTCTCTATACTTGCAATTTCTGCTGACGTCACGGGCAGCGGTAATGCAAAGGTTCCCAGAAGAGTGGAATCATTTAAGAGTCCTACACCAATGTTCTGGATTTCTAGTTGGGGTAAGTGAACAAACGGAATGCTTCCAGTTACCTGCTAAGTAGAGGCAAAGAAGGATAATTGATTAATGACTGTGATTGAACCTTTATGTGGAAAGGAAATAATTCTAAAGTATGTAGAAACAATGGCAGTCATTGCATATACCCATGGTCTTCCAAGTAAAATATTATAGTCAAGGGGTTCGTCAACAACCTCAACATCAATACTTATTGTTTTTCCCCCTAATTCGACATGCAGATTATTGATAATACCACAAGGTTTATATTTTATTCCATCAAAGGCCTTCAACGTCATTGATGATTGTGATAATCGCGGTGAGCCAAGTGAATTCCAACAGTTTAGAGACATTATGCACGTAGATGCTCCCTCATCAATAATAGTACAATGAACAAGGTGATTTAGAACATTCACTTGGATGGAGAATGCCAATTCTGTTGGTAGTTGCGGCACATAGCCCATATGATTAAAGACGACAAGATTAGAATCAGTCGGATCAATTCCACCAATGGCCGATAATAAAGCCTACTTCTGGGAGGGACAATTTTGTAATACCTCAAGAGCAAACATAGCTGAAGGGGATTGAGCCAAACCTTCAACTTATTATAATTTTGTGCAGGTATTGCTCAAGGATTATATGTGGATTTACGAATTACTCCCTTCGGTGGCTTAATTGTCAATTCAGGAATAACAGTAGGTGGTACTGATTCAGTAGATGGATTTTTTGTCGAGGTAGTAGGTTTATCAGTGGCCAAACTATGATTGTCTTTATTCTGCGTCGACACCAAAATATCTTGTGAAGGTTTTGTAGTGGATAACATGTATACTTGGAAACTAGAAGCTGGATCCGTAGCAACCAAATTTGTGTCTGGATTTGGAAATGGGTCTGTCAACAGAGCTGATGCATTCGAAGTCTTGATGATTTTTGAGACTTCAGCACAGTGAGGAAAATCCCTAACAAAGTGTTCCTCATTACAGATTATGCATGGATAACGAGGTTTCCGTGGTCCTGACAGTTGATCAGATGATATTTCGTGTGGGTTAGAAATTTTCTTTTTCTTTGATTTCCCCTTTTTCATACTTCCTGGTTACTTGTCACTTTTGCCTTTGTTAAATGACACGGAATTAACTTTGGAAGTAGGATCAGGATTAGATGCAGTATTGTAGTGTGTGTTTGTAGTGCCTATCAAGCCGTCTCCGGCATAAGAGTCCTTTATTTGAGGAGGAACATTGAAATTAGATCACGGCGCCTTAGGAATTTTCTCATAGAGTGTGCCAGACTGAGTGTAAATCAATTCTAAATACTGGGCACGAGCGATGACTTGCTCTTCTGTGACGATGCCACCTTTAGTCACATCCTCAATTATAGATGGTAACATGGACTTAATGAACCATTCAGAAAGGAGCTGATCAGGAACAAATGTCTTAACCATTCGCCGACAGTGACGCCAATCATGAATATGATCTGAAATGTGAGTAGCATTAGTCTATTTGAAGTTGGTCAAGAGTTCCATTCCTGTTTCGTATCTAATAGGTAACTAGAAATGGGTCAAAAAGACAGTAGCTAAGGCAGTGAAATTGTCGAAAGAAGCTCTAGGTAATTCAATGTACCATTTAGCAACCGGACCTATAAGCGTATGCTGGAAAAGACGTAGTCGAACAGAATCATCATTCAAGGAATTTGATGAACACCATATATGATAAGTCATAACATGAGTCAACGGATCTTCTCTAAGGTTTCCATTGAATTTAGGAATATCAGAGGGTAATTTATGGGGTATCACCGGCCACCAAGGAGCATAATTGATAGGATCATTGGTTAACCGGTTTAAATCTAGTAATTCCAAGGTTGCAACAAAAGGCAACTGTCTATTAAGGTTAGGTTGAGCATAGCCAAGGTAAGATGGAATTGCTTGGGCAACAGTTCTTTGAGCACCAGCATACAAAATCTACTGCTGGTAACCTAGAAGAGGTTGTTTTTCATAGCAAATGCTTGAGAATTCTGTTGACCAAAACCTAGATATGATACTTGGTGAAATAAAGTTTGAGGAATTTGTGCCTGTGGCTACCAAGGGGTCTATCCACCAATGTTATAACCCAAATTAGTATAAGTTGGATTCGGTTGATATGTATAACCAGGTTGCGTTTGTGACATCCCATAAAATGGTACACCATATTGTGAATAAATAATTCTTGATACAGGTTGTTGTAAATTAACCAAAGGATTTTGAGTCTGTGGACCCAAAATTTGATGATATTGAGTTGAAGAGCTCGCCTGATAAGTTTTATGTACAATATTTTGATTCTGTAACAGGGGTATAGATGTATTAACAAGTGGTAATGAAGTGGGTGTAACAGGTTGAACCGATTGATACGATTGTACAACCATTTGTGGTTGGATAGGCAGAGTGGGCTACCATTGACAAACATTCATGTCAACATTAGTTTGACCAAAAATTAACTGATTATTGTCATATTGGGTGACCAAAGGTTTCCCCCCAGCATAAGGAGGATAATAAGATGGAAAATATTGTTCACCAAATGCTAGGAGTCTAGTTGATATGGTACTTGAAGGAATTGACCCAAAAGGACCGAATTTATATTGCCTTGATGATGGATTTAATGATTCAAGTCATTCAATACTAACGATAGGACTACCAGTTAAAAAACCAAATGACGACATTGGAAAATACCATGAACATGAAGGTGCACCAAAGAAAGTTCCAGATAATGATTTGTAACCTGTTGGGACCGAAGGGCCACCGTGCAAATATGACTCTGGCGAGGTTGTGAAAATCGACGGAGTAGCGAGGGTAGGAGATGATGTAATTGGAATAGTAGACCCAACCGAATATGTTGGTTTAGACATGGTTGTTTGACCAAATTTATACCCTCAAAAATCGACGAGAGATTGAACGACAATTGGATCAACAAAAGTAGATGGAAGCGATTGAGGAAAAGACTGGTACAGGTAAATGTCTCCCCCAAAGTGGGTTTTACTTAAAGGTGTATCAGGTTGTGGGATTTCTTTAATCACGATTAAACAAGGAGGAAGAACTTCACCGTCAGGCCCAAAATATATTTCAGACGGTTGACTGTGCGATATAAGAGTTTCAATAGCTACAGAACTTTGTGGGATGACCAAGGTAGGAAAAACTTCCGGTTGTTCAACTTCAGGATTTAGATTTTCTCGCAAAGAAGAGATAGGATCTGGATCAATTTGTGATTAAACAACATCGGGTCCCGGAGATATGGTCTCAACGATTGAATGGATCTTGACCACGGGTAGCTGTGAAGACTCCATTTCGACAACATTAGACGAACCAGGATGTCTAGAAACAATTTGAGCTAACTCTAGCTTAAAAGATGATATTTTTCCAGAGGTACAAATTGTACTTGATTTGGCAGATCGTGATCGCCTTTGCCTACCAGAAGTAACTTTTGGTAGTAAAGGTGGTTTTAAAGCTAATCTACGCGAACGACGAGGGATAGGATTGTGTTCTTCCACGATTACTGATTTATTTTATCCAAAAACAAATAAACAAAAAAAGGGTAATGCTAGGAAAAAGGGTTTACCAAGAAACTGTGAACTGCAGAATACCTCCTGTAGAACCAAGAAGTACGGGCAGGTAATCTCCTCGAATGCTGTGTTCGGTGTATCACAATTTCAAGGCGGCCGACTCGGTTCACTATGGATGGATAGCACCTAAAATTTGTCCTCCTAAATATACTCGAAGGTACATGGAAGCCCAAGTCTGTATTAGCGTTGTCTAATGCGAAACCACACAGTGAGAGCACCCCTTTATACTTATCGTACTGTAACACCACCTGATATACCCGAAAGTATGTGGACGAGTTGCGATATACTTACGTACGTGGAGTGAGGTATCACACTCGGAATGTATCGTAGACAAGTTAGCGAAAACTGATATGTTTTACGACTTCGGAACACATCTCTAGCCTAGACCTTCTAAATGTTATCGTTAATGTTCCAAAGCGTTTAAGTAAATTGAGATTTATTTTATGTTGATCTTGCTTAAAAATTTTCCTTTCAGGTTGACCGCGATGATGTGTTTGAAATTCCTAAAATGAAAGCTAAGAATGATAAAAAATCTTTCACTTTTAGTTTTTTCAATGAAGAACCTAGCTACTAAGGGAAGAGAGCAAATAATTTGAGAGCAAACAAATCAATGAATCTCAAACTAAATGCAGATTTCTTAATGTTCCTTTTGCAAAAAAAAACACACAATCCTACATGCAAATGAAAGTTTTTCTTTTCAGTTTCCTTAATGTTATGAATGTAGAAAAGAAACAAGGTGCACTAGATCAATAATTCAAATGCTTTTTACTTTCGAGAAACGAAGAATGCAAACGACAATTTCTCTTTTGAAGGAAAAATGAGGATTTCAACAACAATTTCTCCTATCAAGCAAATGAATATTTTACGAAAATTTCCTATTTCGAAAGCAAATGATTATTAATGCGACCATAAAAAATACTTTGAAATCAACTTGTCAATGATAAAGAAAAACATTTTTTAAAACAACATTGAACAAATTTTCAGTCAAAGGAGAAGAAGTATATAGAGTTACTGGTCAATTGAGCATCAAAATTTTCAGAACACAGCAGCAAACAAAACTGAAACAATTTGCAAATTCAAATTCAAGGGAATTTGGTCACTTTCAGGAGTCAACGCAATCTCCAAGGGGATATAGTGCTCTACAACACAGGCTTGGATGGGAGACAGTGCTTTGAAAAGCATTGTTTCCTGTCTAAGGGTGCGTTGGGCGCAATAAACAAAGAAAAAGCTACTGTTTAACTCACTTTCTTTGCAAATTAAGCTATGAAAAAGTCTAATATTTGTGTGAAACAACTATTGGGTGGATTTAGAAAGAAAATCAGAGACTAAAATACCTAGAACTAAGAGAAATTCTCCCCAGTGGAGTCGCTAGTTTGTTGGGCCAAAATTTTAATCTACGGATAAATTACGCTTCCCTAGATAGGTGCTAGTCTAGACTAATAGGTGAAAGACTATACTACCATTTCTCCTAACTCAGAACAGATACACAGAGAGGATTGAAGGCTTACTTGTTTAGTCACTTCCAAATGGCTCCTTCTGTCGTTTCCACTGCAGCTTCAAATTCAAGCGGTTTGTTGGCTGAATGCTTCCTGCAAGAAAGAACACCAAAACAACAGAAGATGCAATAATATAGATATCTATTCAAGTTAGTTAGCTAAATCATTAAAGCATAAACTACATTCATCAACTAAGATCTTACAATATGGAAAATCAAAGTTAACATAGATGCATGTAGGGAAAAATAAGAAGTAATCTTTATTGATGATAGAAGGAGAGGTTACAACCTAGTGACTGATTTGAAGTGACCTTCTAGCGGAGTTCCCAAGTCTCATCACAACATAAATCTCTCCAGCAGTAGCTCCACAAATCAAACTCTCAATTGAAAACTCTCCAACATTTCTCTACTCAAATTCTTCCTCTTCAAACAATTAGATTTGTGTTCAATTTATAGATGAACTGTAGGTTGTTTTGCAATCAATAGATTTCCAAAAATAGGCAAGACATGTTTCCAGTCATGTAGATGTCAAATGGACACTTGGATCTGAAGCTTGACACATGTGAACTCTTCTAGAAGGCACTGGCCAAGTGGAGATTCCAGAACAATAAGAATTTCGCTCCCAATGTGACCAACGCACCTTTGAATGTTGGGAAGTGCTTTGTAGAGCAACCTTGCATGGGGATACCTACATATGCAACGCGGTTAGGCCCCTTAGAGCCACGTTGGTGAGATCTCATATGTTATACAATAAGCTTCAAACCATGTAAACCTTTTCTTGATGAAATTCTTGTTTGATTTTTCCTATTTCTTGCCTTAGGGCATGTAGCAACTGAGATGATAGGGAATGATAGACCCTTGATCATCGGTCCTGGAGATGATGCCTAGTTAACCAGGTCATTGGGAATGGCACCCAAATTGACCTATAACAATTGCCCCCTAAAGCATGAGATCCAAATAATAAGAACATTTGATTGAGATGCTTTACATTGTGATGAGCTTGGAAACAAAGTGGAGTGGTCACCTGCATCAATCTTACAATACATTATAAGTTAATTTTGTTTTTTTTTAAAGCATTTTTATTGGTTTTTTTATTATTTATATATATTTTTTATACTTGAGTTTTTTTGTCATGTTTTTCTTATTTTATTTTTATGTTTTATTACCAACATGAAAATCACCACTCTAAAAAAAAATGTTTGATGTTGCATCAACACTTTTCAAAATTCGCATGAAAATCACTAACATTTTAAAACAAATTTTCATACTTCATAAATAAAAAAATTTAAATTGTAAAAAATATGCTCCAAAAAAAGTGGGTGATTCTGCATCACCACTTTTCAAAATTGGGTGCTTTTTTTGCTACCTCAAAAAATTAGGTACCAGTTTAGTTACCTATTTGATTGGTAATTATGTTTTTTGAGAGAAAGTGTTGAAATGGTAACCCAAGGGGGCTTCTAATTTAATTTTCCCTTAATTGAAGTAAATTGTGATTCCATCAAATAAAATCTTGTAAGTGTTAATTGAGTCAGGAAGACTCATTTAGCTCAGTCAATTCGAGTTGGAGGTAAAACTAGAGGCATGTAGGGTGTCTCCTAGTTTTTAGGAGCCCTCATTGGGCTATTTGTGAGTTGTAATTAGTTAACTCAAGTATTTGAGTTAAAATCAGTTTAAATAGTTCTAATTGAGAAATGAGCTAGTGATAGGTCCAGTGAATTAAATCTTATTTTAATTCATATGTAGTGATCAATCATTTAACTGATAATTCACTGTAAATATTTGTTGCATGTCATTTCTAAGGAAGGCCCAATTGAGATTGGGATTAAAGGGAAGATACTTATCTGTTGTATAATTAGAAAATTGTAAAGGTCATGCATGAGGTCATCAGGAAGTGTTGGATGTATTCTACAACCATTAATTGGTAATTTCTTAATTAGTATGGGCTCAATTAGCCCAGTAATGCATAAGCAAGGCTGGTTAGGCAGAGGCAATGAAGTGGTTAAATATTGGACCAAACTTGCTTAAATCATAGCAAGATCGTAGTGAGTCAATCAACATAGTGTAGAGGTTTCTCAAGAAGGGAAATGACATTGTATTGTTTCATGTTCTTGAATTTATGAAATATATAGATAAAGAGGTTTTTAGCTGAGGCTTTTCCCAGATACATCTTTTGTTTTGCGATTTATAATTCCTTTTATTACTTGTTTATGTGATTGTGCGATCGAAATTGGTTTCCTCAATTTGTAGAATTGATCAAATATTTTGTTTTAGTCCATTACAAGATCATTTTAAGCTATGTAAATATTTCTACAAACTTTACTCTGAGTGTAGCCACAAAATCCATTGAGAAAAGAAAAAACTTTCATTCTAGGGTATCAATGACTTGGTCAATAAATGGTAAAGGAAAATAATAATTTGAGGTGGAATTATTTAATTAATTCTAATTGACACACTCATTCCATTTACTATTCTTCTTTGGTTTGATAAATAGGGGTGAAACCCACATATTGTTGAAAATCAGGTAAATGAAGTTTTCTTTAGGTATCTTATGGAGCTCATCTTTAACTATATCCCTTAGAGTTGAATTCATCATTCACTAGGGTTGATTGATAGGTTAGGAATCCTCAATTTAGATATAATGAGTACATAAGGTTGGGTGGATTCCATTTATAGGAGTATTGTCCTAGGAAAATGCATTATTGTGCTTTTGCAACATCATAATAAGGTGTTCTTGCTCAAAAGGTTCTAGAATAGAATTAAATTTTAAATAATTCCTAGGATGGATTTCAGTAGATGAGATAATATTATCATAAATAGTATCTAAAGGAGTCATGGTGTCAAGTTTCTGTGTTACTTCAGTTAGGGGTTGGTTTTCTTGGGAATTATCTTCTAGAATATGCCCAAGTGAGGGGCATGGGGAGATGTGAGGATGCTATGAAGGTAGAACCTAAATCATCCTTGGTATCTTCTTTAAAATTCAATGTCTTATCAAGGGTTAAGAGAGGCTACATGGCCTCCTCATCGTTGTCTTCAAAACAAGGAGGATATTCCTAAGTAGAGGAAGGTTTACTAAGAGGGTAAAGGGTAAGAATTTTAGTGAAATTTCCATGGGGAATGGTTATATTCCTTGATCCATAGCTAATACAGGCATCAATTGTGGTTAACCAAGGTCTACCCAAGATTATTGGATGTCGTCATAGGTTGGATTTGGGATGTGGACCATAAAATCAATTGGGTATTCCCATGAATCTACACAAACAATTATATCTTCAAGTATTCCCTCTAGTTTTACTATAGACCTATTTGTCAGTGGAAGGATTGTAGGGGATGGCCATATATTAGGTAGTTAGAGATTTTCCATGGTTTCCTTATCATTCCATTTATATCTATCCCAAATTATATTAAGGTGTTAATCATGGAGGGTTTATTGATATTTAAACTAATGATCGAACTCTTGGGGTCTGCATAGTTGGCCACAAATAGTTTTCTTAATATTATATCAACCAACTTACCAATTACATAAATGGTCTTGGGATATTTCTTTCTCATGATTGGCCTCTTTAGGTAGAGTTCCAAAATATCCATAATATAAATTAGGACATCCTTTATGGGCTAAAAAATGGAATCTTAACACACATTTATAATTTCTCCTAAAAAATTGAATTCCATTTGTGTGGGAGACTTTTCTAGGCATAACCTTTCAAGATATGGAGGAGTTGGGACTAACTCGTCTATATGTGGTTGTTCTGGAATGGTTTATTGAGTCATTTGAGAGTAATTACTAATTGATTATACAACTCAGTAAGTTTTTCCCCGTCATCTTATTCTTGGAGAATCGGGCCAATCATATCATGATCGCCTTTAGTAAGCATAAGTGAATCATTTTATAGTCCATAGGGAAGATGGAATAAGTAAGAAAAGGGAATACTTCACCACTTTAGGTTGTAAAAACCTCCTCCCACATCTACCCAAGTAACCGACCAACCAGGGTAAACATGCGATGAGAGGCTAATAATATGATATTTGACCTCCTAGATGACATTGAGGAAGTGAAACTGATGAAAACATGACAAACTAACCTTACACAACATCAAAAACATCCCCAAGAGGTATCACAACCCTTTAGGGTTCTTACCCCTGGGTTATACTGAATTTCTAACCACTTTGAGCCATAGCCACATGCACAACACAACAAGGTAGTGGCCAGGAGGCTATAGCCTCAGGAACAACACAACAAGCTTGCAGGCAAGGCCCCAATTACTCAGTTGTTTGCTTGCAACTTCGGGATTTGAGCTACCTTTTTAGGCCCAGAGCCCAGGTCACTACCCAAAACTTCATGAAAACTTAAGGGATAATAAATAACAATAGGAAAATGATACAGATGCAATCACATCAACAATAACTCATCTGGACTCCTCCTAGCCATGACAGGCATTTTTTCAAACATGTCACAAGCATTGAATCTATAGGTGTAAACAACATATTTAAGCATATGGGTCTCATACTTATCTGAGAATCGCTAAGAATAATTTCTCCCTTACATCATTAGCTGCAATACAATCTATTTTACCATAGATACATTGTGCATTCATTTACAAGAAAAAACATAGATAGAGCCATACATCATCACTAATCAAATACATGCTTATAACCAACACAATAACAAAAAAAATACCATGTATACAACAACAATAGAATCCACATAGAGACTAGCAAATTTCATACCAAATACCAAAGGAATGAGACCTTCATTATTGAATGTAAAAACCATCTAGATATGGGACTTCCACATTCCACTCGACCATAGATTGGCCGAGCCAAGTCTCACTTCGACCAATCACCCCCGTGCCATATTCCAAGCATGAATGTGGAATCTCATCAAACACATCAATCACAATAGGTCCAAGGCTTCGAGAGGCCAAACCACCTCAACCCTCAACCAGTGACTCCACCTCATGGTTGGACATCACAACCATCATAGATTGGTTTCTATCCAAGATGCTCCAGGGCTCCAGAGTTTTTGTTCCAACCAAGGCTCTAGGACTAGTAACTCAACCCCAACTGCTTCTAGGGTCCAGAGCATTTTTCCAACCAAGGCTCCAGGACTAGTAACTCAACCCACGTATGGCTCCAGAGTGTTTTTCCAACCAAGACTCCAGGACTAGTAACTCATCCCAACAACTTTCCACCGGTCTCCATAGCGTTTGTCCAAACAAGGCTCTAGGAACTAATAACTCAATCCATAACTAAAGGAATCATGAGAACCAACCAAAAAACAATCAATGGAAATAAAATCACAATACCATGTCTATCCAAGAAATGACAAGGCTAGGAAAATCCACATGCATACACCATGCATGCCAAAAATTGTGAAGAAAACATACATGCAACTCGGTACCTGCACTCAGAACCTACTGTAAATGTTGATCCCAATGTCCTCTTGTGATTTCCTACTCTTCCTTTTCCTTCTTTCTCCAAATCCCCAAGTGTCCACACTCTCCAAGAGTGCTCCAAGAAAACTTTAAGAATCCAAGAGTATGAGAGAGAGAGAGAGAGAATAATGAGAGATCTCTAAAAAAGTACCGACCAAAGCTTAGAAAAATCTTACCAACTGATCCTCAGAAGCCTTTTTATTAATGAGGCCTCTATTTTATTCATTTTCCATTATTTTCCTTCATTTTCCTCCTCACATGCAACTTGTGACATTTCACTTCCATTTTCTCCTATTTTCCACATTTTCATAAATAAATGCTAATAAATTCCACTTTGCCTTTCTAAAGCCTTTGTCTTTGCCTTTGCAAATTTCCTTAGCCATTATAAACCGAAGTGAACACTCGCTAGGATGTTTTTCCCAACATTCAACTTGGAATAATTGTCCCATCAATCGTGGTCTTATATATTTTTTACATGGATTTTTACCAGGGCTGTTACAGAACCCTCCCCCTTGGGGGAACACCGTCCTCATTGTTCAATGACACCTACAAACCAACAAACTACTAAAAAATAAATATAATGCCTATGGAGATTTATAACACAACTCATTGCATTATTTACAATTGTTAGAAAATTATATATTACAGAGCAATGCAACACATAAAATATGTGGAAACACAAACATAGAAAACGTATAAAACCAGAGAGACACAGATATATGTGGTTCACCCAGTTTGGGCTATGTCCACCCTGAACAGCCAGCCCTTCATTTCTATTATCTAGCAAAATGAAGAGACACAACCCACAATAGATCTGCTATAATATCGTTTGTTCTCTCTCATGTTCTACCTATCTGTTTCTTGCTCTGAGAATACACATACAATACACAACCACAATACAACACCCTCATACAAAAGAGGGGTTGCCTTCTAGGGAAAAAAAAAAACCCTAAATTAAGCATAACTTATATTGTCAGATCATCCGCCTAATAAACGACCTAGATTGACTAGAAATTACAATACTTTTACAAGGAAATTTTACATCTATTTTTAGATTCGGGGCGCTGCCCCCGAAACCCCCCGCCAGGGGGGAGCTCCAAAATGTTGCACCTCCCCCAGCCCCCCTAGACCCCCCAGGCAACGTTTAATAATGGGCGGTGTTTCTGCACCATTAAGAATATGGGTCCAACACTGTGATACAAAATAAAGAATATAATCAGGCTCCACACCCAACAATATCCCACTTGGAGATTGATTGTAGCAACTCCACCGCTGCTTCATTTGCTGGAAAATGACTCCACTTTGGACCTGGCTGTTTCTCATCTTCAACATCATACTTGAAGACTGATTAAAACTGAGCATACTCTCAATTTCTCCCTGGTTATAACTTTTGTTAGCATATCTGCAAGATTCTGGCTACTGTGTATCTTTCTAGCTTCAACTATCCATCTTCCAACACTGATCGTATGAAATGGTACTTGAGTTGTATGTGTTTAGTCCTAGAAGGAAACGCTGAGTTATTTGCAAGATGAATGGCACTTTGGCTATCACTGTATAACATTCCCATATCATGCTTCTTACCCAATTCATCCATAAAACTTTGTAACCAAATCATTTCTTTACTAGCCTCTGTAGTAGCAACATACTCTGCTTCTATTGTTGAAAATGCAACAACACTTTGGATTTTTGAAACCCAACTGAAATTTGTTCCACCTATAGTAAATACATACCCTATAGTGCTCCTCCTGTTATCTTTGTCACCTACCATATCTGCATCAACATATCCCTGTAGAGCAATGTTTGAACCACCAAAGCATAATGCTTGATTTTTGGTACCTCTCAAATATCTGAGAATCCATTTCACTGCCATCCAATGTTATTTTCCTGGATTGTTCATGTACCTGCTTACAACTCCCACTACATGTGCAATATTACGCCTTGTGCAGATCATTGCATACATTAAGATTCCAACTACTGATGCATATGGAAATTTAGACATATAGTCCATTTATTCTTAGGTTTTGGGGCACATCTCCTTACTAAGTTTGAAATGGCTAGAAAAAGGTGTACTAACTAGTTTTACATTCTGCATATTAAATATCAACACCTTTTGTATGTACTCATTCTGGGACAATGTTAATTTGTGATTTTTCCCATCTCTATTTATTCTCATACCAAGGATTTGTTTTGTAGCTCCCAAATCCTTCATTGCAAATGCATTTTCCAATTTTATTTTGAGTTCATTTATTTGCTGCATGTTAGACCCTACAAAAAGCATGTCATATACATATAATAAAAATATAATATAGCTACCATAATTTTTACTTTTTAGATAAACACAATGATCAGAGTGACATCTAGTATTACCTTGTTCAGACATAAACCTATCAAATTTTAGATACCATTGCCTTGGAGCCTGTTTTAAGCCATACAAGCTCTTCTTTAACCTCCACACTTAATTTTCTTTCCCTTTGACCTCATATCCTGCTGGTTGCTGCAAATATATCTCGTCCTCCAAATCTCCATGGAGAAATGTTATCTTTACATATAACTTCTCAAGATGCAAATCTTCCACTGCTATAAGACTTAAAATAGTTCTGATTGAAGTCATATTAACAACAGAAGAAAATATCTCATCAAAATCAATACCTTTCTTCTGTGAAAACCTGTTCACTACAAGTCTAGCTTTGTACCTCTGTTTTCCTCCATCTTCTTCCTTCAGCCTGTAAACCCATTTATTCTGCAATGTTGTTTTACCTGCAGGCAACCTGACTAAGTCCCAAGTCTGGTTATGTATTAAGAAGTCCATCTCTTCTTTCATGGCTAGCTCCCACTTCTTCCTAGTTTCAACCTGCATTGCTTCTTCATAACATTCGGGTTCACCAAAATCAGTCAAAAATAAATAATATAATGAAGGAGAGTATCGTTCAGGGGGTCTACTTATCCTGGTAGATCTTCTAACACCACTTTCAGGTGTTTGAGGTGCCTGTTTCTATTGTGGTGGTTACTATTGTTGTGGTTGTTGATTATTGTTATTTTCAGGAACCTTTACTTTTTTTGTGATCTCATCAAGAACTGTGTATTCTTTGTTTTCTTTTTCTTGTTTATTTTCCTGCAACTGATTCTTATAGATGACCTTTTCATTAAATATTACATCTCTGCTCCTAATGATTTTGTGATTTTCATAATCATATAAGTGATAACCAAAATCATTAACACCATATCCAATAAAGGTACATTTCTTTGATTTTTCTTCAAGATTTGTTTTATTTTCTTTATTAACATGGACAAAGGCCTCACAACCAAAAGGCTTTAAAAAATAATAGTTTACCTTTTTACCTATCCATGCCTCCTCTGGAATACCACCATCAAAGGAACTTGAAGGCCCTTTGTTTATTAGATAAACAAAAATATCTACAGCATCTACCCAAAATTGTAAAGGCAATCCTGCATTCAATCTCATGCACCTTGCATGCTCCATGATTGTTCTGTTAATCCTTTCTGACACACCATTTTCTTGTGGTGTTCTTGGAACTGTATTTTCTCTGTGAATTCCATGCTCTGAAAAATACCTATCAAACTCTTTGCTGCAATATTCACTTCCATTGTCTGATCTTAGACACTTCAAATTCTTTCCTGTCTCAATCTCAACCAAATTTTTCCATTTCTTGAAAATATCAAATACATCATATTTATTTCGAATATAATAAATCCAAGTTTTTCTAGTTGCATCATCAATACAATTAACATAATAACGAGAGCCACCGAGAGATGATACCTGAGCAGGTCCCCATACATCTGTATGCACAAGCTCTAATTTTTCGCTCTTCTTTTCTTTCCCAACTCTAAGAAATATGATTCTCTTATGTTTTCCATAAACAAAATTCTCACAAAAATCCAAATCAATATTCTTCAAACCCAACAACAAATTTCTTGAGTGAATAATCTCATCACCTTCTCACTCATGTGTCCGAGCCTATGATATCATAATGCTGCATCTTCTCCTTTGGAAGTTAAACCATTAACAAAGTTAGAAATACCATTGCATAAATACAACATACCAACCTTTTTTCGTTTTGCTATTACCAGGGCTCCTTTGGTGACCTTCCAAGTTTTATCTATGAAAGTTGTCACACAACCTTCACCGCCTGAATACCCTATTGAAATCAGATTTTTCTTTAGATATGGAACATGCCTTACCTCCTTTAATAGCCATTGGTTTACATTCTACTGTTTTACAAGAACTTTACGCATTTTAACGATTTTACATGGTTTATCATCACCCAAATGAACTTGTCCAAAATCTCCTTGAATATAGTCATGAAAATATTTTTTATTAGGTGTGGCATGGAATGAGGCCCTTGAATCTACCACCCAGGAATCAGTAACATTTTCAAAAGAAATAATCAAAGCATATTGTTACACATCACCTATTACATTTGCTTCATGATTGTTTTCTTGCTGTGTGTATCCTTCTTTTCCCTTCTGAGATCTATAGTCTTAATTTAGGTGTCTTCTCTTTCTGCATCTCCAACACACTATCCCTAATATAGACTTGGATATGCCTTTCCTTGATTTACTGTGATATGCTGAGCTCTTTCCTCTTTCCATTTTTCTTCCCCTAGTATCTGCACTCAAAGAATTACCCGATGTCTCACAGGATCTTTTCCATCGCATTTCCTCGCTAAGGATAGCACCGACAACATCATCAAACTTTAAAGTACTAGATCCAGAGACAGAGATACTAATGGCCATAATTAAACCATTCCAGCTTTCTAGCAATGAGCACAGAAATAACAGAGCCCTAACTTCATCATCAAAGTTTACCCCTACAGAACTTAACTGATTGGTAACTGTATTAAAATCATTTAAATGGTCTGCAACAAATCCACCTTCTGACATCTTCATATTAAATAAATGTTTCAAAGAAATACCTTGTTTGAGGCCGAGGGTTTTTAATATAGTTTTACCAATGCCTTAATCAAACCCTCTGTTGTTATTTCCTTCGAAGTATTGAAGGCTAACGACGCCGCGAGGCACAACCGTACTATTCCAAGGGACTTTCTATCGATAACATCCCATTCTGCATCTGTCATAGTCGTTGACTTCTTTGTTTTTATGCTCAATAGAAGTTATAGATCTTTCTGATACAAATAATCTTCCATCTAAATCTTCCACAGTGGGAAGTTTTGGCCGTTAAATTTCTTTACCCTAAACTTACCATCTTCTGCCATTGCTCCCACTCAAACCAAGAACCCTTCTTTCCTGCGATGTTATCAGTCAAATAGATCTTCAGCTCTGATACTAGTTGTTAGAAAATTATTTATTACAAAGCAATGCAACACATAAAATATGCGGAAACACAAACACAGAAAAAATATAAAACCAAAGAGACACATATATACATGGTTTACCCAGTTTGGGCTATGCCCACCTCGAACCTCCAATCCTTCCTTTCTATTATCCAACAAAATGAAGGGACACAACCTAAAACAGATCCGATGTAATATCCTGTGTTCTCTCTCACAATATCCCTATCTGTTTCTCTCTCTGAGAATACACATATAATACAAAGCTACAATACAATACCCTCATAAAAAAGAGGGGTTTCCTTCTAGGTATAAAAAATCTAAATCAAACATAACTTATATCATCAGATCATCTGTCTAATGAACGGCCTAAATTGACTAGAAATTACAATATTTTTACAAGGCAATTTTACATCTGTTTTGAGCTTCGGGGGCATTGTCCCCGAAACCCCCTGCAAGGGGGGGAGCTCCATAAAGTTGTAGCCACCCCCCCTGGACCACCCATGAAGCATTTAATAATGGGTGGCATTGTTGCCCCGTTAAGAACAGGGGTCCAATGCTGTGATACAAAATAAAGAAGATAATTAGGCTCCACACCCAACAACAATGACCACTGTTGAAACATGAAAAACATACCATTTACCGGAGATTTATAACATATCTCATTACGATAATTATAATAACAACAATCTATATAACCATACTAGCTATGGATATTTATATATTTAATGCAACCATACTGTCTATGGAGATTTATAAAACCAAATCAATACAATATTTACAATAATATACACATATAAACATATGCACATTTTCTCAACCAGAAAATAAAATGATACGATACCCATATCAACAAAAAGGGAATCCAAAGGCTTACACTTCCACCCTCAAAGTAACACCAGAATTCACCTCCTTCCTAGGAAATCCAGAATCCACTGCCAAAGTCAAAGTTGCATCCAATGTCCTATCAGTGAACAGTTACTGACTCATATTTCTAGGGAACTATCCCAATGTGCATATAATTCCATATGGAAATGCTAATGGCCAAACCAAATCCATCCCCGACCTTCCCTTCTCTGCTACAGAGTCCCTCAGGAAATTTGGTCATCCCCTTTTGTGCAGTCACACACCTTCCAAGTTCTACTGGCACCCCCATCCCAGGTAGTGCATCCCTTGGCAAGGCTTCCTCGCATCAGAAGATAAAAAAACCAAGGCATATGCATGCCTCAAAACCATAATACCGGTCATAACATGCTCATGGAAATCAATGGATACTATTGGGTACCAGTGTCCCACAATGGCCTTGCTCCCGAAGTGCTTTACGACATACTTCTGAATGTTCCAATTCCTTTTGCTAATGTTGTTAATTCTCATAGTCAGTTCCAATCACCCATCCAAACATTTTTGTTCTTCTTGTACCAAGCACATAGTTTCCATTATATTCAAAATAAATCTAAATAACTTCGAATCATACCTCATTGGTAGCTCGTCAATAAGGTACACTTGCAATCCTGTTTACTTCCTATCACAAAAAATCAACTAGATGTTTAATCAAATCATCATGTATAAACATATCACATGTGCTTAGCTAAAAAAATAACCATCATAGGTAAAAATAATGAATCACATGCAATCATCATAAACCATAATCATAAATCACATGCAACCATCATAAGTCAAAATCGTAGATCACATGCATAATAAAAGTAAAATCAAATGTTGATACTTATATTTTAACTGGTCCTTTCTGTATGCACACTGGATCAGTTTCCACACCCGAAAAACACCCATTGTCTTTGTTTTCCTTCAATCACATATACATACACATAGTGTACATCACAACACATACATCCACACAAGGTGTAAACACCACACAATACATGCATCTACACCTGGAATGCAACATGACACATACAAATAAACCCGGTGTGCAATACAACATAATATATACAGATATAAAAAGTACAACACAATGAATACACATGTCACGATGCCAGAACTACACCATTCACATACATAGTACCGCATGCCCGTAACATAACCTGCATGACATGCACACAATACCACATGTATACCAGTACCATATGCACAACATGTACACAATACCACATGTACACAACACTACATGCACAACATGTGCTCAATATCATGTGTAGACGAAACCACCTGCACAACATGTACACAATGCAAAATTTACATCGCACCACCTGTATAATGTGTACACAACACCATATGGACAATATGTACACAACATCACATGTACACATGTTATGTGCACGACATGTACACAACACCACCTACACACATCACCACATGTACACAACACCACATGCACACACCACCATATGTACATAACACCATATGTATGATACACACACAACACCATATGTACATAGCACTGCATATACAACATGTACATAGCACCATACGTACACAACACCGCATAACATGCGCACAAAACCCTATGCACACAACACCGCATATCCAACATGCATAAAATACACTATGTACACAACACCATATATCCAACACATACATAGAACGATCTATACCTAGCACTGCATTTGCAATATTCACACAACACAATATATACAATAGACATACAACATCATAGGTACACGATACTACATATGCTACATGTACACATCACCATAGGTACAATCACAGAATACACAACATGCACAACATATACACAACAATAGTATTGCACATCCATAGACCACACACTGACCCCACAAGCAACCTTTCTTATAGTGTCTTTCCACTATCCATGATTATCCTAGCATGATGTGGATCACACTGCTTTTACTTCTTTGATGTACCCCTTAGCATTACCTGTCCATAACATAAACATAGGCATAGTAAAAGCATATAATATCAATTCATACCCACATGATACTAACCTTGTAGATCTGTCAGAGTGACTCTTCCCACTTGATTCCCCACAAAAGCAAGAATATCTTCATGCCATTCACCTTCATAAGAAATCATTCCTCCACAAGAATGATACTTGAAAGCCCTGTCATACAATGACATAGATACATAGATACATACATATACATAATCATTAGCATAAAAAATTCATGATTCTATCAGACATTGACATATATACATACATACATGTATACAGATATAAACATCAACATAATCATGATCACAAAACAATTGCCAAATATCATAAGTTATAGGTTAAGAGAACTTCCTTTTTTTGTGAACAACATGCACAACATTGAGAACCACAGTTCCCAACTTAACCAATGCACATAATGCCTCATATCCATTGACTTTACCTATGCTGTCACTGACCATTTACGCAATGGAATCACCCAATCCAACTGGCTATCATATTCTTACCTTCCTCTACACTTACTCATGCATCGAGATTCATCCAAGTCTTTTATTACCTATTGGGTACCATTCAACTTTCCCCAAGCTCCATTAAATTTCCTCCTTCCCAACCAATGCTCAAGACTCTCAAACAAAAGGCAGGAACAAGAAACAAACAAGAAGGAAACCAATAAAATAAATAGTAATATGACACCACAACTAAAGTGGAAATATCATGCACTAGACGTAATCAAGACTGTAAATCAACCACAAACAAATCACGCAATGCCAAAAGAAAAATACCAGCAACAAACACCATGACTCAATCCCCGTGGTTCCAAATACTCCCAAAGGAAAGCTCAACCCAATAATTCTTCAAGATTTCATGGCATTATCTTGCCATGAAATCCCCTACATCACACTTCCATAACCACATAACTGTTAGCACATAATAAATACAATAATATACCATTTATCTTACCTTGTTATGAAAAACATGTTTCGTTGTAACTAAACACACATATTAGCCACATGTTCCAAATATCAATACAACATCTCTATCAATTTGAAACCAAAATTTACCAAGTCTAACAACCATGTCATAATCAACTAATAGTCAGGATCATAATATTATAACTATCACCTACTTGCACTCAAGTACATACCGTCTATCTCAACACATGTGTGTTAGTAAGACCATCTCAAAATAATATAATTTCTTCATGCAATCTTATAAATACATACTCATATCATACGGTTAATCAAACATTCAAACAAACTATAAATGTACCATGTTAAATAATTCACCTAGATGACGTAATAGACACCAAATCACTCAAACACAAAATATACGACATAATCAAACATTCAAGCACCAAGTGTATGACATAAGAAAACTCATACCTTATTGTAACTTAAGGGAGGTTATCTTGTCAGCACAATAAATCTAGGTTAGCATGATATAACTTCACAACATATAACTCAAACATAAATAGGGTCATGATATCCATAATAGTAACTAACTAACATGTTCACATCATAAGATCATAACATTTTTTCATTCATGCATAACAATGACATATATACGATTAGTCTAGATCAGTACAACACACTATCATAACTAGGTCGACTCATATCTCAATGTCATAACCCTGACCAACAACTTGACCAATCAAAATTAACATAATACATATAACATCAAGATGTTAATTAAATGAACCTAATCATAAAGTCACTAGCATTTAACAACAAAAATTTATATATCATGCTCATCCACAACATGTAACCTAATCATCAAACTAACTATCATACAACGACAACAAGTTAACCCATAACATGCTTATCAAAAAAATATAAGTTAGCTAACATAAAGCAACAATAGAAATGCATACCACCAAAAGCTTCTATCATTCATGACTATCCAACACATGTACATATAACCACCCTAATCAACTAGCGTCTATAATGTATGTAACCGTAACAGCAATCGAATGAAAGGAATAATCATAACCATAATGCATATGACTATGCCGATCGACTAGAATTTATCATACATGTAACAAAAATAACAATGGAATGAGAAAAATATAAGTAACCCCAATGCTTACAACAACCATGAATCACATACCTACATGCCAAACATACAAACTTGTATGTCAATATTCTCTCATCCCAAAGTTCATTGTTGCAACTTCACTTTAATGATTTGCATCTCCTGCTCTATATTAGCCAACACATTAGCATCATAACATACCAATATCATCATGATTACCTAATTGCATACAATGAACTTATGCACAACAACCTCACTCAAACCAATGCAAACTTTACCATATGCACCCACTTGACATGTATAACCAATCATGAATGACCAATGCATGTTCAACAAATGATATCACACAAGCAAGCACACACGGATAACACCGAAGGATGAACAATATGTAAACCTAGCATAAGTAAGAAATGCATGTACAATATGTAACACTATGTAAGCAAGTGTTCATGATCAATACACAAGCATGAGCAACACATAACTAGTCATACACTCATGACAACATGTTGACAACACCATAAACACTTCCATGGCGACAAAACTGCCACCATGGAAAACATGGATGCAACAAGCACATATAGATCACAATAATACTAAAAACATATGAAACTAACATAAATGCATGATCAACACATTTTCCATCCAGTCTGAGGGGTGAACCATGCTTTGATACCACCCTATGGTATCAGATATCAACCAAAGAGAACAGGAACTAGACATCACCCAAAGAGAATGGAAACTAGACACCGCCCAAGGAGAGCGCAACCACGCTCTCATACCACTCTGTGGTATCAAATATCAAACAAAGAGAATAGAAACCAAACACCACCCAAGGAGAGCGCAACCACTTTCTGATATCAATATGTGGTATCAAATATCACAGAAAGAGAAAAAAAACCAAACATCACCCAAGGAGAGCACAACCACGCTCTGATACCACTTTGTACCACCCTCCTCCCACATCTACCCAAGTAACTGTACAACCAAGGTAAACATGCGACGAGAGGCTACTAATATGAGATTCAACCTCCTATATGACCTTGAGGAAGTGGAACCGATGGAAACATGACAAACAAACCTTACACATCATAAACAACATCCCGAGGGGGTATCCCAACCCTTTAGGTCTCTTACCCCTGGGTTAGACTAAATTTATGACCACTTTGAGCCATAGACACATGCACAACACAGCAAGGTAGCGTCTAGGAGGCTATAACCACATGCACAACGCAGCAAGCTTGCATCTAGGGCACTAATTACTCAGTTCCGTTCTTGCAACTCCAGGATTTGAGCCACCTTTTTAGGCCCAGAGCCCAGGTCACTGCCCATAACTTCATGAAAACTTAAGGGATGATAAATAACAATAGGAAAATGATACAAAAATAATCACATCAACAAGTACTCATATGGACCCCTCCTAGCCATGACATGCATTTTTTAAAACCTGTCACAAACATTGAATCTACAGGCGTAAAGAACATATTTAAGCATAAAACCCCATACTTATATGAGAATCGCTAAGAAACATTTCTACTTTAAATAATTAGATGCAATACAATCTATTTGACCATAGATACATTTTTCATTCATTTACAAGTAAAAACATAGATAGATCCATACATCATCACTGATCAAATACATGCTTATAACCAACACAATAACAACAACAATTTCATGGATACAACAACAATAGAATCCACATAGAAACCAATACATTTTCATACCAAATACCAAAGGAATGAGCTCTCCATTACTGAATGTAAAAACCAACCAGAGATGGGACTTCTACATTCCATCCGACCATAGATTGGCTGAGACAAGTGTCACTTCATCCAATCACTCTCGTTCCATATTCCAAGTATGAATGTGGGATCTCATCAAACACATCAATCACAACCAATACAGGGTTTCCAAAGGCCAAACCACCTCAATATTCAACCAGTGAATGCACCTCACCGTCGAACATCACAAACATCATGGATTGGTCTCTATTCAAGCCGCTCCAGGGCTCCACAGTGTTTTTTCTAGCCAAGGCTTCAGGACTAGTAACTCAAGCCCAATTTTTTCTGAGCTCTAGAGCATTTGTACAACCAATTCTCTAGGACTAGTAACTCAACCCACCTAGGGCTCTAGAGAATTTTTCCAACCAAGGCTCTAGGACTAGTAAATCAACCCACCTAGGGCTCTAGAGCATTTTTCCAACCAAGGCTCTAGGACTAGTAACTCAACCAAATAGTTGTCTGCTAGGCTCTAGAGCGTTTGTCCAACCAAGGCTCCAGGAATTAATAACTCAACCCAACAACTAAATGAGTCATGAGAACCAACCAGAAAACAATCAATGGAAATAAACCCACAACATCATGGCTATCAAATAAATGGAAAGGCTAGGAAAATCGACATGCATACACCATGCATGCAAAAACTAGTGAGTAAAACATATGTGAAACTTGGTACCTGCACTTAGAACCTGCTGTAGTTGTTGATCCTGATGTCCTCTTGCACTTTCCTGCTCTTCCTTTGCCTTCTTTCTCCAAATCACCAAGTATCCACACTCTCCAAGAGTGCTCCAAGAAACCTCTAAAGTATCCAAGAGTATGAGAGAGAGAGAGAGAGAGAGAGAGAGAGAGAATAATGAGGGAGCTCCAAAAATGTATTGACCAAAGGTTAACAAAAGCTTACCAACTGATCCTCAGAAGCCTTTTTATTAACAAGGCCTCTATTTTTTTCATTTTCTGTTATTTTCTTTCATTTTCCTCCTCACATGCAACCTATGACCTTACACCTTCCTTTTATCCTATTTTCCATTATTTTCATAAATAAATGCCAATAAATGCCACTTTTCCTTTATAAAGTGTTTTCCTTTGCCTACTCCAAATTCCTTATCCATAATAAACCAAAGTGAACACCCGCTACTATGTTTTTCCCAACATTCATCTTGGAATAAGTGTCCCATCAACCGTGGTCTTATTTATTTTTTACATGAATTTTTACTAGGGCTGTTACGGAGGTGTTGTTAGCACTCCACCAGATCTCTGAAGGTTGAGAAAGAGACTAGAAAAGGTAACCACGGACCACTTTGAACTTGTCTGGATCATGGATATTTTAGGCTAGATATGCAGATAAGGGTTTGGTTGATTTGGATTTTTGTGCTGGATGAAATTGGACCTTTAGAAGCTAGGCTTGATAACTCTTTTAGGGTTACAAGAGAAAAAATTGTAGGGGAATGAACGGGCATGGTAGGTAAGCTCAAATGACCAAATAATCTGTATGATTATGGTGTAGGATGAAAGAAATACCAGGAAAAAGCACATAAATATGAAGTCATTCCTTAAGAAGAAAGTAAACACAACATCATCATCTCATCCAAATAGGGCATGCATTACTCATTAACCCTACTTAAAGAACTCTAAAGACAATGAGTGAAAGTAATAGATATGTAATGGAAAGAGAAAGCATTCAATGAAGTGAATTACTGAAGAGAAACATAGCAATAAAAGCTCACCACATGAATCCAAAAAATTTAGCTACAACGTTTCTCTGTAGTCACTGTATTAATTGATCAAAATGAAATACACTAGCTCAATGTCGAAGACTCCAACCCTTGGAACTGATTACAAACTATCTAATATAGGAAAATACAGCATTGGATAGCTCATCAGGTCGAAAATCCTATTCAAAGCTCATCGTAATTTCTGTAATGATTCCTCACCTGAACACTAGGATATTTGAAACAACTTCCATGATTTTAGACAAAGTTTAGGAGAGCTTATCTCCTCATTAATTACAAATTTCCTCATAAAGTGAGGCAAAAAACAAATAAGAAGCCTAAAATAAACTAAATTTATAACAAGATATCAATTCTTCTATCATTTAGTTCTCAAAAGGTTTTTAGACCAGATGGGTCGCACCAGGAACAAAAGGGTCACACCAGCCAACATAAAGGTTGCATCAACATGCACCAAAATAAGAATTTTTAGTAGAAGGGTAGCACCAGTTGAGAGCTGATTTTGGATGACTTTTAGGAGTCCAATATCCATTCTAAAAACTGGGTCAAGTATCCCCAGTTGTCTAATTTTCAATGAGCCATCAAGATCCAAAAAATACCCATGGGAAAGCCTCCAAAACTTGATTTTTCCAACCTCACTCAGAAGCACCACGCCAATCCAAATTTAGTGGCAGAAGCATGAAAAAGGTGAGGTTTTTTGAGTTTATGATCAAAATAGGAATATGTCATGCAAAAATAAGCTGAGATTTGGCATGTACTCATCATTATGCACTCATCCATGTAGAAAATAGTTCATTTTGATTCCCAAGGAAAAAGGGTCGCACCTCTGTGCGACACTTCTGTGTGCCATTTTCTACAAAATTTCAAAAAATTTCAAACTACTCCAAAATCTTCAAAAATTTTTCCTTGACTATTATGGATGATATGATAAACATACAAGGATATTTTAGCCACCAGCTTCACTCCTTGACCCATTTTTCTTGATTCCCTTTGCTTGTCTTGGATTTCTTGCAATTTTCTTTTCAATTACTCAATTTTGATTTGTGCAATTCGATTTCTTGTTTGGTAACTGGAAACCATGTGTTTGTGAATCTTGTTATCCTTGTTTTCATGATCCAAGAACTTTTCCAAGTGAATTTTGACCTTCTCAATCCAAAACTCCTTGTCCTCATTGATCTTTTTATCCATCCTCTTCTAAGAAGTTAGTTTCTCGTCTGTAGGGTTTTTTTCTTTCTCTTTCTGCAGTGCTTTATTGAGACCCATAGTTCTTTTCCTCTTCCTCTTTGTTAGTCATCCGTATTTTTCAATATCTTTGGATGAATATAGAATGGTTATAGTTTTATGAAAATAGTATTCCTTTAATATCTTGAGTTTCAGAAATCTCACTGCCTTCATTATCTTAATAAAATTTTTTTCCCTATCTATCAGTTTTCCATCTCAAAGTCACCATGTTTCTCTTAAAAGACTCATTATGGGCTCATACTTCTCATTTTCATCCTTATTTTCTACCTAAAACCTCATTTCCCCCATTTTCCCCTGTCAATAAACTCCATCCTCCCTCTAAGATTTCTTGTTGCTAACACATTCCCATGTCCCCTTAAGCATAACAACACTTTTGGAAATGATCTTTTCACTCGAAAGTTTTTTAGTCAAAATTCAGTCAAAATCAAGTCAATGGCCGCTCCCATTAGGTCATTAGGGTTTTTAATTTTTCAAGGTCATCCTTTCATTCTAATAATGTCAACACACATCTGAGAAGGATTTATTATGACAAGCATTTCTTTTGGATCCCCAAAATCCCTGGATGTTTCAAGCACTGTTTTTCCTTTGCTAGAATTTGGCTCAGATGTAATATAATTTCAAGATATGGTTATTCAAAAAGGACCTAAAATATCCAAAGAGGATTATTTTCTCAGTTCAAAACCTGCAAGTGAGAAAAATGGACAAAGTTTGGCACTTCTGTAGAGGTGTTGGAATATTTATCAACATAAAGTACTAATGATATAAACTGTCTACTCCTGAATGAAAAAAAATTACAACAAGGGAAAAGGGAAAAAATTGATCTTGTAGATGACAAGGGCTATAAATTTGATAGTCCATTTGAGTGCCAAAGTAGTGATTACTTGCAGGAAAAAAACATGGAGGAAACACACAAGGCTAAACATGAAGAAAGTCTATCAGAAAATATTGATGGAATATGGAAAAAAGGTAAGGTGAACTGGACAAAAATGAATGAACTTGAAAGGGCTATAGAGAACTTAGAAGAAAACACTGATGATTGTTGTAAATAATTTCAGATACTTAGGGTTTTGAAAAAGGTGGCCAAAGAAGGTGGAAAAGATGAGTTGAACTTTATGGTGGAAAATACATAAGATTTTGAAGATGCTACTATGTGATTAAACCCCAAAGTTGTGAAAATGAACATGTCAAACCTTAGTAAGAAAAAGAAAAGCAAATTCAATGACTTCAGCAACCTGCAAATAAAAAAGTGTCAAAGAGTGTTAGTGAGAAAAGAAAAAAGACTTCAAACATTAGAAAGTGGGTTTTCCAAATTAAATCAAATTATATTTTTCTATAAAAGCTTATCAAACACTTCAAAGGAGTCATTGTTACCCTTCAAAGAGTGAGAGCCATTCAGAAAAGGAATAATTTGTGAATTTTTGAGCGAATTTGGTCAAAATTCCTTGGCGCCTGCATTCAACACTTGGCACTGTGCGTTTGGGCTTGGCACTGTGCCCTTTCCCGATTTCCTCAACGTGTTTTTTGCAGGCGCTGTGCGCATGGAACTCGGCATTGCGCCCTTGTAGAGGCACTATGTGCTTAACACCAGCGCCATGCGTTTAGCTAGGGAGGATTGGTGACTGTTCTATCAACTCAAATCACTTCAAATTGCTTTCAAATTCTTTCCAAAGTCCTCCAATCACTCTTGAGTGGTAAGTACATAAAATGAACCTTGTTTTGAAGCTATTTGAACACTCTTAATTGAATTGAAATGAAAACCTAAAGGAAACCCGAAGTTTTAGCTTGAAATCACTGTTTTATCCCTATTTCATTCTCCTTAAATAAAATCAGTCATAAACAAGTGTAATTACATTGCTTGAGGGTTCTCATTCATCTAGTTTTTCACAACACCCATTCCCTTTCACTCATTCCCTTCATTCACACTCATTCCCTTCATTTTTCAAAGCTTCCATTTCATTCCTTTCCCCTCATCTCATTTCCCTTATACCCTAGGGTTTTATAAAATAGAGTTTAAGATGTCAAAGGAAGAAGATAGTGGCAGTGGTGTTGAAGCACAAATGCCAAGGAGACATGATCATAAGGGAGGGAAGATAAACAGTTTGAACCCATCAATACAAGGGAACTCATGGCCTCTCCTCTCATTGTTTCTTGCTTTAAACATGTGGGTTGCTTTGAATTTTGTGAAAGAGTGTAGCAAGTCCAAAATCACCCGAAGCTAACAAGAATATTCATCATCAACCTACATGACAAGCAAGTCAATCTTGTCGGGGCTACATTTGAAATGTCCACTGATGCCATTTTAGTTGCTACAGGGATACCTAGTGTGGGAGAGAAGTGGTTCAAACAAGAAAACCTGGACATGAGTTATTTTGAACCATACCTCAAACCTAGGTATAAAGATCACCACAAGTCCATATTCCCTTTTTCTCATCTTCTTGATAGATATGCACCCATGATGAGGATAATAATGAAGTATTTCACTTGTGAGGGAAGGTTTTCCTGCCTCTACTCATACCATATCCGTCTTCTTATGCATTTCACTAGGGTTAGGATGCTGCATATACCATATTATATTTTCCTTAGCATTGACAAAATGGCCTAAATTGTGCAAAAGAGAGATTATAATCAGAAAATGTAGAGCCTATTTCATCATTCACTCATCAAGATGGTGGTCATGCATCAACTTCAGCAGAAAGACATTTCATGGGATACTTTCATTGCCAATGAGGTCTTCACTACTCCACTTGGCCATCATCAGCAGGATATTCCTTCATCTTCTCATCCTCCCATATACACTTCCCCATCACACCCCGTTGTTCATACATCACCATCCACTCACATCCATTCACCTCAAGTTGATCCTTCCTCATCACCTTTCCAAAATCCTTCACCCTCATTTCATGATACCAGAGCATCAAGAAGGGAAAGGAACATTGAAACAACTGGCACTAAAATGAATTATATTGAGCCATTTCCTTTGACCTATCAGAGAGGCCACATGCATGTGTTTTCTTCACTTGAGGTGAAAGGGGCCATGCCTTCTTCATCAGCAAAACAGGTTGATTAGGGAAAGGAAAAGGTTACAGAGCATATCATTGTTGAGGAGGAGGATAAACATGAAGCTGAGTAGGAGTTTCAGTTTATTGACCTTGAATATGAGGATGAGGAGAGAATTACCAATATGTTTATCAAAATCAAGGATGCCAAGATTAGTGAGCTCCAAGCTAATCTTGGTAGGGAAAAGAATATGATTAAATTTTTTGAGCTAGAGAATCAGCAGTTGAAGATAAATTAGGCCATCAGTGAGGTCAGGGAAATCAGAGCTCAGAAAGAGGCCAGAAAGGCCAAGGCTTTGCTATATGATACCTTGGGAATTTTTGATGACAATGATGATGAGGAATATCAGCTTCCTAGATAGAGGCCAAAGACCACTGGGCTGAAGAGGGCTCTAGCCCGGGAAAGGAAAAAAGAGGTAGGATTGGCAAAGCAGCTCACTCCAAGTGAGCTGCTTGCCATAGAAATTAGAAATGATAGAAAATCTTGGCTTGAGAGGGAAAATTTTCATTTAGAGGGTCAACTAGAAAAGGTAAAAAGAGACATTGACATTCAGAGGAAGATGTCAAAAAATTATGCCATGAGAAACAAGATTGCAAGGGCCAAGCTCAAACGAGCCCATGAAAAGATTCAAGCTTTGACTGAGGAAAAAGAGAAATAGAAGGTCAATATCCTTGCTTAGGTGTCCCTCCAAGCTTCCAAACCTTGATCAACAAGCTAAATTCCAAATTTGGCACTTTTGTGCACATTTTGAATTTTTGACAGTTTAACTTGCAAAAATTGGGCCAAACGATTTTGGGCCATCCAAATGGAAAAAGGTCAACATCCTCATGTTCCTAGTGATGATTACATCAAACTTACAAAGTTTCAGAACATTTGGAGCAAAACTGGTCACTTAAAAAGGCTAAAAACTACCAAAAAATCACCTTTCTGCCCTCTTTTTGGCACTAGCGCTGTGCGTTTAGCACTCTTGGGAGAAGTGATTTTTGACAAGGAGAATGGGAACCATTCTGGAAAGTGAAATAATATTTCGAAAATAGACTCAGATTCCTTTCCAATGAGCCATCATGGAGCTCATTTGGACACCGGGAAGGCCTCCAAAAGTTAGTTGCAAAACAGGCCATCTTCTCTGTCTTGGCGTTGCGCATTTGCACTGGCGTTGCACCCCTGTACCTTGGAGTTGCGCCCTTACCAAGAGTTATTGAAAAATTTATTATGAAGCCTTAAAGTCAAACTTATTCCAAAATTAGCTCAGTAGTTATTTTAGAAGTTATTATTTCAATGAATGAGTTTTAGATATTTTTCCTTGGGCCTTGCATGGTCTCAAAGGTAAAAATGCATTAAATATGTAATAAATGAAATTTGAAACCCTAGCTAGGGTTCACCTCCTCATTTTGCAGATAAATACTACATGTATGCTTCATAGATTTTGTTGGTTGATTGTTGAGCTGAATATTACATGGACTTTGAGTTGTGAAGAAGTTGGCTTTGGAGCTTTGTAAATGTTTTGGACTGAATGTTAATGGAGAAAGCACATTCACATGATTCATGAACGTTGTTAAATGGTGATTTTGTTCTTATATTATACCTATTTCCTTCTGTTTTTATATTGTTCACCCTTTCTCTTATAGAAGAGCAGAAAAGTTAGGTTAAGATATGCTGTTAGAGGCACCTTAATTCTATCTTCTCTATGTTGTTTAAATGTTTTCCTCTGTTGGGTTTGATTGGAGAATTATTAATTGCTTTCTGATTCCACCTAGCTTGTTGTCTTGAAAATGATTTAATAAGAGTCAAACAAAAGAATTTTATGGTATGCTTTGTCCTTTGGTGTAGCTTGAAACATTTTTTTTAAGGCCTTTCTTTGAATTTTACTTATTAGGGTTTGGCTAAAGAAGTTTATGGTTTTCCTTGTCCTTTGGTCCATCTTGAATATTCACTTTGAAGGTCTTTTAAAGTCTAATTGAAGAATTTATGAGTTCCCTGCTCTTTAATCATCACTTATTTATTATCTTAAATGTTTTCTTTGTCTGAAAGTGAATAGCTAGAGAATTTAGGAGTTCCCTGCTCTCTAGGGTTTGTTGGATTGTTGTCTCAAATTTTACTTGATAAAGCTAGGCCAAAGAAGTTTATGGTGTGCCCTGTCCTTTGGCTCTTTATTAAGCATAGTGATCTTAAATACTCTTCTTGTTCTAGTATATGTTAAAGGATTCTTAATTTCCATTTAAACCTACTAAACTCACAACTTAATGTTCATTTCACACCCACATAAGCTATTATTATCCATTTGGCTTCGTTAACTTTCCCTATGAAACACCCTTGATTTATTGTTGTACTTTTCAAGCCTTTCACGGACTCCATAGCCCAATGGTTTGAATTTCTCTTACTCTATCTATTCTCCTTAACAAGCAACCCAACCAAACAAAACAAAACAAACAATCCTATGATTTTAACTAGCCTAAAATACACATCCTAAATCAAACAAGTTATATCTTTTATACAAATATAGAGAGAGCGCTCTCTGAGTCTGGGAAGGCTAGGTCCTAGGATTCCAAATTTGGTTTGATTTTACCCTTGTTTATTTGGTCTACCAATCTAAAAAATTACAGGGACCTAATACTCTTCACTTGGCGTTCATGTTCATCATGTTTAGCCACTGTTTTTTTCTTTTCATCATTTGTTTGCCTCAAACAACCTCTTCTCCAAAATCAATTGATTTTCCTTCAATTGACTGTTCTCCTGCTCAAGAAATGAAATGATGAATTGAGCCCTTTCTAAGTTATCTTGGAGCTCTTTTATTTGAGTGTCCTTGTCTTTTATTGCGCTCTGTAAGTTTTCATGGTCATAATGGTCCTCCAAGTCAACCAATTCAAAATAATGTTCGTCCTCATCATGCATGAATGTCTCATGCAGTGCTGATGGTGATCCCTGTAAAGAAATAGGCTTGGCCCCTTCCTCTTTCCGAGGAGAAAACACAAGCCTCCTGCCTCTCTGATAGGTGAGAGTAACCTCAGGCCTAAGCCTCTTTGAAACTCAACATGCTTTCTTGATGAGCCAATCTCCATTGGTTGTGTAGACATCGACCCTAATGGTGTTGTTTTGCTAGGAGAAATAGTGGGACTAATACAGGAGAAATTTTTAGTTTATCCAAGAAGGTTTGCCAGGTGATTTGCTTGGCTGAAAGCTTATGCATAACCACAATATTGATTAGGCTATGGTGAAATAGATTGGTGATATGAGCTTGTCCCCTGGTCTTAAAATTTTCAGTCATTTCACCACACTTGTAAACAGAAAGTTGGAGAAATTAAGTGTTCTTGTAGAGGCAAAGTGAATGAGCAACCGAACATGATACCTGTATAATCTGGAAAATCTCCATTCACATGTAAAATATTTCATAATGAGATTCATCAAACGGGAATACTTGTCAAGGAGAGGTTTTAAAGGAAAAACATGCTCAGGATCATCTCTGAAGTTAGGTTTTAGGAACATTTTATAGTCATCAAGTTGTAATTCCTTGCCCTTGAACCATTTTTCACCCTGATTTGGAATACCTATGGCTGAAGAAATGATGTCTGCTGAAACACTGAACTCTACACCTGATATGAGAGCTCTGTCTATGTGAAATTTATGGGCAAAGATGGTGGTCAAAGGAACATAAGAGCTAACCTCTGTGATCATCTCACAAAACTTCATACAACTAACATTTATAGAACATCTTTTAACAAATGGAGAAGCATTGATTTCACTCAGACTGTTTGGCTCAAATCTTGAATGATGTCCTCCCTTGTGCACTTTCATTTTAGTCTTTGTTTCATTCTCCAAGAAGTATGTTTGAAGGATAAACTCTAGTCAAGTTTAGGGTTATGAATAATAGGTCACAATGTTTTTGGAAATATAGGAAATGTAGTGATGGTATGGAAGTTTCCTCAAGGTTTTTGAGGAGACAAACGGAAGTATGAGATGAAATGCTATGGTGAAATTTATTTCATGAGATGAAAGAAGTCTAAGGTTTAATGAGGTCAATGGTAAATACGTCTTGAGTGATAGGAAGTGATTAGGCTAGGGATTTCATGAAGGATAGATGATAATGTAGGTGAGTGAAAGCTAGGGTTATTCACTTCAATGGAGAACAAAAAATTGGTATAACACTGTGTTGGAGAAAACCCTAAGAAGAAATCACATAATAATTAACAAAATTGCTTGAAAATATGTTTGGATGATCACTTACTATTTTTAGGAAGCTTACCATGAAAAAGCTCCTTATTTCAAAACTCTAGCAATTCCGCAGAAGGGATGTGAAAATGTCGCACATGACAGAAAGGTTGCGAAAAGGTGGCTCTTGGAAGATGGGATGCAGAAGGGTCATGACTCTCTTAAAACGCAGAAAAAACCCTCCCTTTCTCACATATTTTTCATTCTCTTAATTTGCATAGTGATGTCAAGGGGAGCTAAAGACATGTAAAGTAAAAATGAGTTTAATTGAGCTCCTCCATAGGCTTTTCTAATTTTATTTTGGTGTCTTAGTAATTAATGAAGTAGGATGGCCCACCTCACCAATTCATCTTTTCTTTTAGCCTTTTGAACTTTAGGACCCTTTTTCAACTTTGGAACCTTAGAAACATTATTACATATAAAAACATAAATTACATTTGAAATCAAAATTTATTGAAGATACTTGCCTATTACCACTCCTCTAATTGCTAGATTTTATGCATGAAATGACAGTTTTGATGACCTTGAAACCATAATGACCTAATGAAGACACTGAAATTAATGAAATCATGGTAATGATGACTGAAATGATGATGAAAATATCTGAATGATGATACCCTCAACTGAGTGATTACATGGACCAACATTTTTTTTTTGTTTTTGAAAGAGTGGAAACAGTCCTAGACCTAATGCCTAGTGACAAAAATTTTTCTTGAAGACTTAGTCAAATGACAAAAAAATGACTAAGGGACCCTAATAAGACATGATAAGAGTCCATTTTATCACTGGTGATAATATGCAAATATTGACACTAATGTTGGCTCTAGCTGGGGATGGAAGATCTTTGGAGGTGTCAAGAACACTATAGACCAAGTAGCCTAACCGTTGGGAATGGAGTAAAAAGTTAAAAACCAAACCGAATACTAAAATATTGACATGATAAACTGACTCAAAACTAGACTGACTTGACTTTAACTTAAACTTTGAAAACATCATAAAATCAATGGAATTTTATGGCCTTCACCTTGGGCTCCAAGCTCCGATGATTCTCCACTTCACACTTTTCATAAAAATTAAACTGATATGTACAATGGAATTGATAAATTTTCAGAAATATGCATCATAAAAGGTAATTCTTAAGGAGCCTATCATTGACTGGTCCTGTTAATCAATATTCTCCATTCATTTCTTCCAATAGGAAAGCATGTTGTTCATGAGAGGCTGAAATATTTTATGGTCCTTTCCACATGCTCTAAAATTTACAGTGCTTCCCTTTTTCCTCATTTCTAGCATCCCAATGGAGGACTGCATCTCCAATTTTGAAATCATCTTCCTTTGTCTTGTGGTCATATACCCTCTTTATCTTTTCATGAAGCTTTGAGGTGTTCTGAAAGACCTCATCTCTGGTTTTCTGAAGATGGAACATCTTATTGATCCGGCGTTGCACATCATTCTCTTCACTACCAGCGTTTTATAACAACTTCATAACCGAGACTGCAAGTGATGTAGGGAAAATAATATCTACTCCATATACCAATTGAAAAAGTGACATTCCTATTGAATTACTACTACTCACCCTGTCTGACCATAAAGCATTAACAAGCTTCTTATGCCAATTATTCTTGTTTTCCTCCAACATCTTCTTTATAATATTGATCAAAGATTTATTAGAATATTCTGCCAATCCATTACCTTATGGATAATATGTGGTTGAGTGCCCCAATTTGATGTTGTACTTGTCACAAAACTCAACCATCTTCTTCGAATTGAATGCAGCCACATTTTCTATATTGATCTTATGAGGACAACCAAAACGAGAAAAATGTTAGTCTCCAAAAACCAAATTATGACTAAATCTGTAGCTTGCCTTGTTGGGATCGCTTCAATCTATTTGGTGAAATAGTCGATAGCTGTTAAGATCCATTTATGTTGGGAAGATGATGCAGGGTGGATTTCTTCGATAAATTCAAGGCTCCACTGCTAAAATGGTTCTTGCATGGATATAGGCTACAAAGGTAATGTGAGAAGCTTCCTTTTACCTTGAAATATCTGACACCCATGACAACTCATCACTATTTTATATAAATTTTCAAAAAAGAGTAGGCCAATAATATCTAGCCCTCAACACCTTATTTTATGTGGTTTTCAAAAATAGATGACCTCCACAATATCCATTATGGAAATTATTCATTACCTCCTTGGCTTCATCTTCTACTAAAAAATTCAGCAAGATACCTCCCAAGTCTTTCCAATATAGAGCGTTGTCCAAAATGTAGTATTTGGAAGACTTCAACTTTAATGACCTACCCTTACTTTTAGACATGTTTGGAGGAGGATTAAGATGCTGAAGAATATATATAATGTCAGAATACCAAGGAGATAAGAGAAAAATATCAGATACCTGCATGAGTGCACCATCATCTTCTTCATTGGACAAAACTGAAATGAGGTTGATATCAAGAGCATGTAAATTTGATTCAACCATGAGCTTGGCTAATCCTTGACCTTTGATCGGCTTTGTAGGCTTTATATTGAGGTCATACTCTAACATAGCTACTATCCATTTTCCTCTTCTACCTTTCGGATCAGTTTGCATTAGGCAATCCTTCGCTACTACATTGGGTACATAAGCTAGAATATTTGAATGAAGGATATATAAGTCCTTCAATGCCTTTACCAAGGCTAAGGATTTCTTCTCAATGGTGTTATATCTAAGGGCTTCATACCTGATGGTACGGATGAAGAATGCAATGGGATGCTTGGTCTTATCCTTATTTTGCATCAAAACCGCAAGCGAGGTATGTTCGAAGGCAAATGAAAATATGATGAAATCAATGGAGTAATCGGGGTTGATCAGAATAGGATTTGTAGTTAAGGCAAACTTCACTGAATTAAAATAAATTTTGGCATCCTCAGACCACTTTACCTCACTGTCCTTTTTTAGCATGTTGGTCATCTCTCGAAGATGCTCGACGAGATTTGGAACTCAAGAAATTCATCTTAACATTGAAAGCTTGAATCTCTTTCTTGTTGTGTGGAAAATCAATTTGTTGAATAGCTTCAATCCAAGAAGGATAAATATGGATACCATATTTGGAGATGATATGATCGAGAAAATTGCCCTCCTCCATGGAAAAAGGACTCTTTTTGGGATTAAGTGAAATCCCAAATTTCCTGGATTTCTGAAATACAATTCTCAAATGATACAAATGTTCGTCATCAGAATGAGAGAAAACTTTCAAATCATCAAGATACACAACTAAAAAAACATCCTTTTCATTTTCAAAGGCTATTTCCATCGCCCGATGAAAGGTGGCCCCTACATTCTTGAGCCCAAATGGCATTTTAACATACTTGAATGTGCCCCAAGGTGTCATGAAAGCAAACTTGTCTTGATCATCCTTATGCACTAATATTTGAATGTATCCCAAATATCCATCAAGAAGGAACATTCAGGAAGCCCCAACCACCATATGTAAGATATGTTCCATCATGGGAAGGGGATAATTATCCTTTAGAGACACCTTATTTAAGTTTCTAAAATCAATGCAAAGCCAGATTTATCTAGTTTTCTTCCTTACCAGAACCAAATTTGACATCCAATCATAAAATATAATGGGAACAATGATACCAACTTTGAAAATTTTGTTTACTTCTTTCTCTATCGACGAAAACAACCTTAGGTTGATTCTTTTCAACTTTTGTCTGAAGGGATTTTGGTCAAGCTTGGCCGGAATTTTATGTTGAATGATATTCTTATCGCAAAATTTCAAATATGCATAGTCCCAAGAAAATAAATTAGAAAATTTAGACAAAAAAACAATGTTTTGGAGATAAGGACTTGGAAAACTTGACCATATTGGGTTTGTCTTCTATTCTGATCACATCATCAACACCTTTCTAAGTATGAACCATGGTCTACTTTATGGAAACAACATCCTGATCAAAAAATTATTCCAAAGGTACAAGATCCCTTGGAATGTTGTTATCCTTCAACTGTAACACATCAACCTGAGTGGCATCGATGACTTGATCATCTTTGTCATAAACTTCATCAATAAAGGAATTATCAAATTCACCTTCATTCTGCAGAAAATTGTTCACCTGTTTTTCATCCCAAAACACTTGCCAATACCTCAAGTTGTCAGGGACAGTTGGTCTATGTTTGACATGGATTTCAAAATTCCCATTAGAATATATGGGAATCTTAAAATTACTTGCTGTTGTAGCAAGAGAATCTGCCATAAGATTCTAACTTCTTGGTACTACTGACAATGTATATTCAGGAAAAATATTTAGGATATCAAGTAAAAAATTTCTATATTCTCTCATTCATGGATTCTTAGCTTGGTATTCTCTTTTTACATGTTTAATCACAAGCTCAAAATATCCATAACAAATATTATTTTTGCGCCCAACTTTCTGAGAATTTTGAAGCCGGTGATCAATGCCTCGTACTCAGCCTCATTATTAGAACAATCTAAAGACAACTTATATGACCACTTTTTGTAACTTTACCTGGTTGATGAAGAGGACTATAGATCCAAATTCTGATTTTTGCCCCATATTTCCCTAAAGCATCGTCGAAATCCATGGTCCAAAGACCATTCTCATCATCCAAATGTTGGAATTATGCATTATGTTTTGTCTCATCTTTTCAGGCAATTTCTTCAATCTGTTCTGAACCTTTTTCTGAATTATCTGTTGAATGATCTGAAGAACTAGGATGATTGCCTTATTTTTCATCAAAAACTGCTCTGACAGTATTGGAAATTTTTGGAATTTCTTCTACTTCTATGAGCTTACTATCTACATCATTTAAACCACTATCATTAAAAAAATAAATGATTCAAGATCTGCATGTACAACATTAATAGGATTATTGTTGGTTTTCTCTTTTCTGGTAATCATATATTTCATCTTTGTTTCTCGGTACAACTTCCTCAATTGTCCAAAAACCAGGATGGTGGCATAAGAGAAATCCAATTGTAAAGTACCTCTTAAATTCACTCCCCAAGACCTTTACAACAACATACCAAACCATGGTGGTATATCAGCTAATACCACATCCATCAAGACATTTTTTTTCTAGGATTTGTTCAAGGGAAACTACTAAATCCTTTATGAGACCAAGACAACATACTCTACCATAATCAAAGGAGTAAAGATCATGGTAAGGACGAGTTATATCCAAGCCCAATTTTTCCATAATGGATTTCAACATCAGATTATGGGAATCTTCGGAGTCAAGCATGGCATTGTGAAGGATACACTGATGAATTCTTAGAATCAGATAAAATGGGGGAGTTTCACTATCTTCTAACTGACCATTTATGGCTGGACCAAAAATGAGCTCAGGTTGATCATCTTCAACATTTACCATATCAGACAAAGGATCTAATTTCATCATTTTGGCCATGTGAGATTTGTATTGATTTTTTTTTACAAGCTCAGTTAAAGGGATAGATACTTTTAACATATATATTTAATTTTCTAAGCTAAAAAGATTGGATTGCTTATCTACCTCTTTAATGGCAGTGTACCTCTTGTCGGGTTGTTCCTTTTTTGTAGTTTACTTCTTCTGAATTTCTTTTTCTTTGCTTAGTGTGCTTGTAGATGCTTGATTGATCTTGATCTAATTTGTAGCTGTATGATCCTTTCCTTTGTTCTGATTAACTTGAGGATTTTTATTAGACCGAGTATCTTTTTGCTAGGATGCCCTCTTTTGAATAGGAGTGATAAGAACATCTCTACTTCTTAATGAATATTACCTCTCCTATGAGTTGAGTGAATTTAGATAACCCCACTAATAATCATTGGACTAAACCTCCAACTCATGATCATTTGCAAGTATGTAATCTTCATCTTTAGGAAAATTCGCTTTCTCAATATATTCTTCGTCCTCCATTAAGAATAAAGGCTAGCCATCTGCTGTAAAGAAGTGATTTTATTCAACAATATCATCTTATTCTTCAACTCCTTGAGCAGAATTTTGCTGCAAAGGTGTCTGAATATGCTGCTGAGTTGGTTTCTTTGGAGCCATTTGTTCTCTCTGTTTGATCCTAAACTGAGGTTGTTGCTGCTGACCTCAGAAATTAGGATTTCTAACCTATGATTTTGGCTATCTTTTAGTGATGGAGATTATTTCAACAATTCTTTCCACAATCCTAATCAAAGTATCCAACTTAAACTCAGAGGATGTGGATGGTTATTCCTTGATTATTACCTTTCTCTCACCTTTTCCTTTTGAATTTTTGATTGACAATTTTTCTTCAACACTGACAACATTTATTTGCATATCTTCTAGTGTTGTAGGACTTCTCTGTCGGAGATGGTATGCCATTTCTAGCTCAAAGGCCTCAAGATAGTGCAAGAGAGCCAAACCTGGAGGAGATTTGATCTCATTTTGGTTTGAGTTATACACTCGGTTGAAACGAGCAGTGAAATCTTGAGCTGACTCATTTGGATTTCTATTTAGGTTTTCATTCTCAGAAATAATCTATAGTGGATTCTTCTTTAATTCCCATCGGGCTATAAATGCATTAGTCAATTTCTCTGGATTTCCTATAGAATGGGAAGTCAAATATCATAACCAAGTTTTAACATCTTCGGAGAAGCTTTGGGCAATGATTCTCATCTTGGCATCATCATCATCTATCTCTTCTAGGTCAATGAAACCAGTGAATTTGACTAGGTTTTTTTTGGCACTAATTTCATAATTCTCATCAAAGAGAGGGAGTCCCTGATCATAGCCTTGCAATATGGGTGAAAGTTGACTAGGTAGAACCGATGGTGCAAATATTGCCATGAATCCTGCTGAATGTAGTGCAAGAGTAACAATGGGAGGGGTAGACTGAGAAGGTAATGAAGTAGAAGGGATGGAGGAGGAGGCAACAACTGATTGATATTGTGTTAGAATAAACAAGGATTCTTTCTGGTATTGGATAATGGTTTTTTTAGATGTGTATTGAAGTTGATTAGCTAAATTTTCAAGCCTATCAAATTGACTCCAGAATTTTCTATCAAAATCTGATTCAAATTTAGATTCTTAGGAAAGTAAATTATCTTCAAGTTTCAGGGAATTAAAAACTACCTCAGAAAATGATTTAACTTCGTATAATATTAATGGATCAAATATTATCTCAGACAAAAAAGTTTCTAACTTAGACCTAAATAGAGACAACTCAAAATTCAAATCGAATGGAATGTATTCAAGAGATAACACTTTTACAGGTAATGAGGAAGATCTTACCAATGGTGAAGGATCTGACTAAAACTCTGAGTGAAGGATCAGATAAAACTCTGAGTGGTGGGATCTCTGCTTTCAGACAAGTTTCTCTGGATCTTCAATTGGAAAATCTAGATGAGGAACTATATTCGATCTTGTGTATCTTCCCGAGGCCAGAATGTTCTTTGTTTTTGCAACTCGGTCTTCTACAATTTTCAGATAAGCCTTCACGAAGACTAGGGCCTGTCACCCATAGGCCTAGAATTATATGAAATTATGGTACACCTAGGGAAGATTTGTCACTTCGTTCCCCAGTATGGTAACCAAGATGTTAGCACTCCACCGGATCTACGAAGGCTGAGAAGGAGACCAACAAAGGTAACCACTTTGACCTAGTAGCTAGCCCTAGTAGGCTGAGAAGGCTCTCTCAAGTTGAGCACAGCTAAATTTAATGGATCATGGAGATTTTAGGATAGATATGCAAATTAAGGTTTGGTCGATTTGGATTTTTGTGCTAGATGAAATTGGACCTTTATAAGCTAGGCTTAAAAACTCTTTTAGGGTTACAAGAGAAAAAATTGTAGGGGAATGAAGGGGCTAGGTAGGTAAGCTCAAATGACCAAATAGGTTGTATGATTATGTTGTAAGATGAAAGAAAGATCATGAAAAAGCATATAAATATGAATTCATTCCTTAATAAGAAGGTAAACACAACGTCATCATCTCATCAAAACAGGGCATGCATTACTCATGAATCCTACTTAAAGAATTGTAAAGATAATGAGTGAAAGAAATAGATATGTAATGGATGTTGGGAAAAATACTGAGAGGGGGGGGGGGGTGAATCAGTATTTACAGCATATTCAAACTTTTTACTTTTTCATGCTCTAAAACCCATACGCTACTTTTCTGAAGCCAAATAGTGTATACACGCAGATATCCTTCATGAAACTCGCGTATACCCAGAGATCTAATTATGCCATTAGTTCTTCACTTACATAATTCCATCATTCATTTATTAGATGTTCTATAAACAAAGTATAAACATGTGCAACAAGAACATAATAAACCATCACACAAAGCATCACAGTTGAACAGCCCACCGCATTTTTAGGAAACCTGATTGAAGGTAAGCCCACCGTGCTTGCTCAAACATCTGACTGAGTACTTTATAGAGAAAACAACAAATGGATGCAGCAAGCCAGTGACTCGACCACAGCGCATTTTAGGCACCCACCTGTCTCATTTACCAGCCTTCTCCTGGAAGGGAGCTTCTTAAACTTCGACTGCGTGCGACGTGGGCCCTCTCCCCGGAAGGGAGCCACGACCCCCCGCTCTCGGCTTACCGCCCCCATATCCGGAAGGGCTCTGTATCTTGGATCAAGGGTACAACCTCAAACACTAATATGGACCATGCACTCACACTGGATCCAAAGATTCCTTTAGGACACCACTTGCAAGCCACGTTTCATCATATTTTCAGACTGGACCCACTCCATACTTTTAAGCACAGTCAACCATGAAATAGATACATATAACTCACTGACAGATATCAGTAAACCAGCAGAACAGATCAGACATTTCTTACCATAGACTTTAGCAAACCCTAGTTTGCATACGCGCTTTCCTTTCTTTGATGTCGCGTATATACACGCTTCCGTTCACATAAACCCGCGTATACTTCAGTACAAATTACAGAGCTAATTTTATTGCGCATACGCGCTTTCTCTTCAGCGAAGCCGCGTATATACGCGCTTCCTCTGCGGCGAACTAGCGTATAGATCTTCAACTATTATAGAGCAAGATAAGCTTTTACTCTTCGACGTATATTCAGTTCAAATTCAACCCTTTACTGCTGCATTACGCGTATGCTCGCCTCATCTCAGATCTAATCACTCCATAAACAGATCTAGCAGATACAAGTACATTTCAGATCTAAGGATCCCACTTCATCATTTCTTCATAAGTGCTTCATAGATTTAGATCTATCATCAAACATTTACCCTTTCCATACAGATATACTTCTCAAAGAAGTATTCATTCAAGTCGAGCATCTATGTCCAAGCCACTCATGATTTGCAATGATGAATTTCTTGGTATAGGTTTATCTTTTTTTCAATACCACGGGCCCCTTTTTCAATACCATGAGCCAAAACAATACCATGAGCCCAAAACTACATTACTTCCGATGGTATTCCTGGACGGGGTCACATAGACGAATCATTACCTAATACAATGGGTCAATACCATGGTGGTTACCCCTGGTTTCCCACTTTATGAGCGCTTTTGCCCATACGCGACTTGGAACGTTGTTTCCCGCGTGCATACGTGACTTCCCTTAGACAGATCCGCGTATGCCTTGAGACATACTCTTTTCATCATAGATCTAGCACATGCTGAATTCCTTTCTTCATTTCCTTCCCGTACACACTGTAGATATTATATTTGGTTCACGGGCGTTATCTTTTATCAAGCACAACTTCATCAAGTAAGTTGTCATCATCTTCATCAGGTGGGTTGCCTTTCAAGGACAACACTCAGCATCATATTGTCAACAAACATCATATCACATCAGATTTACATCATTTACCAAGTCCATCAAGTCAAGAATAACTTCATCAGGTGGTTTGCTATCAAGGACAACACATGTCAATAGTCGCATGTCTTCATCTTCATTTAGTGGGTTGCCATCAAGGACAACACTCTGCATCATATTTCCAACAATCTCCCCCTTTGGACTTGATGGCAACCACGATGGTGTTTGATCACCACAACATATAGGTACATTAAGAATACAATGACACCATGTCACTCTCCCCATTCTTTGACACCATTCTTTCTCTTCATTCAAACACCATGTCACTCTCCCCCTTTGACATCAAGGGCAAAGGGCGGATCAAAACCAACATACTCTCCCCCTTTTCTCCTCATGTGGAAGAAGCGGTCTGTAGATCTGATATGTATTGAAATGACCAAGCTCCCCCTGAGTTCATGCTAAATCTTCAAACATATTCTTCAATGAAGTATAAGACTCTATGAGCTTCCTATCACCAAAGACTCATACTTACATCAATTATCCAACCAAGTGGATTTACATATGAGACTCAACTACCCAACCAAGTGGGTTTACGCATTTGACTCAGCTACTCAACCAAGTGAGTTTACAAAATTTGACTCAGCTACCCAACCAAGTGGGTTTATAGATTTTGACAAGTCCTTACATGACTGAATATTACAAATTTACATCATGGGTCTCAACAAGACCTTTTCATCAAACTACCAATATAACTTTAAGACCACCACTAGAAAGTCCTCAAGAAAGAGAACATATTTCAGAACTATCATAATGCCAACAATGCATTATACTCAACAGAGCTAATGCTCCCCCTGAATCCGTGCATCCAAGCATCCTTTCCATATGACTAAGGCTCCCCCTTAGTTTGTGCATCCTGAACATTTTCACCAACAAATCATCAAGGCATCTTTATCAAAACATTTAGGAATAGAATTATGAGAAATGGAACACCACCAGAGATACCAAACAATATCAGAGATACCAAACAGCACTGCAGCTGTGCTGAAGAGAGCTGACTCCAAACAGAAAAATTGTCAGCAATCATACATACGCGGTTTTTTGTGCATGAACTCGCGTATATACGCGACTGTGTTTCAGGAAACCCGCGTATCCAATTCCATCTTCTAAATTTTAACCAGATCTGATCCTCTGTGAGAAAAAGACAGTGTTCAGCTTCTTTTGAATGCTTCCCTGGACTACAGATAGATAGAATAGTGCAGTTGTGTCTTCAAGCGTCATTCAATGGTTGTAGCATAAGCACATTAGTAACCAAGCCTTCAGATTATTTGCAGCATCAATACAATCTTTTCAAGAGAGATTATCATACCAGAACAACATCTTCAAATAAGTGTCAAGCAATCATCCATGTGGTCCATCATCACCAAGATCTTCAAGATTTAACATGAAGTAACATATGTAGGTAAAAGATCTCAACCATAGTAACAAACTCTGCATGATCCATTCTTATTTCTGAATCAAACGACATCCAACTCATCCATGTGTGAGCATAAAAGATACTTATCAGCAACCAGGGCTCAAAATCTCATCATAATAAACCATGTATCAAGTTATCATCATTTGAGCATGAGTATCACAAAGACCAAAGAAAAAGTATTCATATTGCCAACAATGCAATCATTAGTATTCAACCTGCTGCTCCCCCTGAACCAGTGCTCCTTCTTAACTTGTGCAACCTGAATATGTTCATCAGCAAGTCATTAGCAAAAATCTCTGCATGATCTGTCCTTATCTTCGAATTATAAGACTTCCAATTTCATCATCAAAAAGTAAACAGGACTCATCCATAATCTTCAACACAAGGCATCAAGTATCATATCATCATTATTTAGAACTGAGGAATTAAGCTGATACAGAGTCAATAATACAGTTATTAATAGTCATACTGATGCTCCCCCTGAACCTCTGCACCAGATCTTTAGCTATCATACCAATTTTCTTATCATAAATGCATACGCGACTGTGTCTGCTGAAAATCGCGTGTATACGCGACTTTTGTGAATAGAACCCGCGTATGGAAAGTGAAACATAGAAATTTTTCACATTCCTTTATCTCCCCCTGAACTTGTCCTTCCTGTACCTGTCTTCTTCATATCAGATGTTCTGTTAGAAATACATATAACCAGAATAATCAAATAACCATGAGAGACATCAGACATTGCTCCCCTTGTGACAATACATTACTAAAACTCATAATGTATCCCACATCATTCCTGCAGTCAATAAGAAAAGTCAGCTTCAGAAGCGGATGACTGCAGTAGGGTCAGAATTCCCTACGTTTTTGATCGGTCCTCCATCTTTTTCCAGATTTGTTTGATCTTTCTATTTGTATGCTGGAAGTTATCCAATTTCTCATATCTGTTCAACCTGCATTCCTTTTCTACATGTCCATATTTGTTACAAGAATAACATCTCATATGTCCAGAAAAGTAAGCATAAGAACCATAATGAGTATTTCTATTCTTCCTCCTTTTACAATCAGCTGCTTTATGTCCATACTTGTTACATGAAAAACAATATCCCTTGAAGAAACCAGAGTACCTTTCCATGTAGGATCTGTTAGTTTGAGGCTGAAATGATCTGCTCCTGCAATTTGCTGCAACATGCCCATAATTATGACATTTAAAACATTCAACATTCTTGAATGAATTCCTTTGACAATTCATGATTGATGTTTGACCTTTTGTCTCTTTCAATGCTTCAGGTTTTGCATTGACATCCTCTGAGGTTTTTGTACTTCCTTGTGAGCTAGATTCTCCTTTAACAGTTTCATGGAAACCAAGACCAAGTTTGATAGCAGGAGACCTTTGATTACTCAGAATGTTGTCCAAAATGTTAGTACTATCTTGAAACCTCAAAAGTTTAACCTTTTCTTCTAATTTACCTTTGAGAATGTTTACCTTAACCTCCAAGGCCCGGCATTGCTTTGTCATGCTTTCTTCTTTCCTTCTTCCATCTTCTACTTGATCCTTCAGATTTAGAATCTCTTCTTTCAACCAATTTTCGTTTTCTTCACATGTTTGTTGCAGCTCTTCATTCTTCTTCTTCGATGCTTTGAGATCTACTTTCAGAGATATGTTTTCTGCTTCAAGTCCTGCATTCTTCTTATTTGATTTATCCAGGTCTTCTTTGAGGGAGATGATTTCTGCTTCAAGTCATTCCTTTTCAAATGATGGTAGAGGTTCCTCATTCTTCTTACTTAATGCTTCAAGATTTTCTTGTAGAGAGATGATTCCGGTTTCAAGACCTTCATTCTTCTTATTTGATTTTTCCAGATTTGTTTTTAGAGAAATGGTTTCTGCTTCGAGTTCTGCAATCTTCTTCTTTGATATTTTCGGATCTTCCCTAAGAGAGATGATTTCAGCTTCAGGTCTTTCATTCTTCTTATTTGATTTTTCCAGATTTTCTTCAAGTTCTTTTATTCGATTGGATGCATAAGCATGAAATTTTTGATACTTGTCTATGGATTCATTCTCCTTAGATGATTTTTGCTGATCTTCATCTTTAATCTTGACAGCTTCTTCTAGGTCGATAGCATATTCTTCACTATCATCACCATTCATTGTACCAATGAGACAATTAGGACCCCAATCACTATCTGATTCATCTTCTTTGATTTCTGGTATCCATGTTCTCTGAAATATCTCCTTTCTTCGAGTAGGCTTCTTCTTTTGCTTCTTTCCCATTGTGACGGATCTCCTTCAAGCGATCAAGCTTCTGCAGAAGGACCCCCTCTGATACCAATTGTTGGGAAAAATACTAAGAGGGGGGGGGGGGGTGAATCAGTATTTATAGCATATTCAAACTTTTTACTTTTTCATGCTCTAAAACCCATACGCTACTTTGCTGAAGCCAACTAGCGTATACACGCGGATATCCTTCATGAAACTCGCGTATACCCAGAGATCTAATTATGCCATTAGTTCTTCACTTACATAATTCCATCATTCATTTATTAGATGTTCTATAAACAGTAAACATGTGCAGTAAGAACAGAATAAATCATCACACAAAGCATCACACATGAACACCAGGATTTTTAGGTGGAAACCCAAGTCGGGAGAAAACCACCGCTGCAGTTGCTCAGCCTTCAATATTTTATTATAGAGAAGACATCTTACAACATATGTGCTGGTGCAGACTCTACCAGCACGCAGGCACCCACCTGCGCTCGTTTACCAGCCTCTCCTGGAAGGGAGCTTCAACCCCCTGACTTGTTTACTAGCCTCTCCTGGAAGGGAGCTATGACCCCCTGCTCTCGTTTACCAGCCTCACCTGGAAGGGAGATACGACCCCCTGACTGAAGGCTACAACCCTCAGCACCAATATGGACCACGTTTCATCAATTTTCACACTGGATCCAAATCTTCCTTTAGGACACCACTTGCAGGCCACGTTTCATCATATTTTCAGACTGGACCCTTTCCATACTTTTAAGCATAGTCAACCATGAAACAGATACATATAACTCACTGACAGATATCAGTAAACCAGCAGAACAGATCAGATATTTCTTACCATAGACTTCAGCAAACCCTAGTTTGCATACGCGCTTTCACTTCACTGATGTCGCATATATACGCGCTTCCATTCACACAAACCAGCGTATACCTCTGTACATATTTCATTGCGCATATGCGCTTTCTCTTCGGCGAAGACGCGTATATACGCGCTTCCTCTGTAGCGAAGTAGCGTATAGATCTTCAATCATTATAGAGCAGCATACTTCTTCAGATCAGACATTCAGTTCAGATTTACCCTTTTACTTCAGACATATGTTCGCCTCATTTCAGATCTAAGCCTTCCATAAATAGATCTAGAAAATACAGATACATTTCAGATCTAGAAATCCCACTTCATCATTTCTTCATAGGTGCATCATAAATTCAGATCTATCATCTAACCTTTACCCTTTCCATCCAGATATACTTCACAAAGAAGTATTCATTCAAGTTCAGACATCTTGCTCCCACACTCATGTTTTGCACAAAGAATTTCTTCTCCTTATATAGGTTTATCCTTTTTCAATACCATGAGCCCCTTTTTCAATACCATGGGCCAAAGTAATACCATGAGCCCAAAACAACCTGGACGGGGTCAATTAGGCGGATCATTACCCAATACAATGGGTCAATACCATGGTGGTTACCCCTGGTTTTGCACTTTTTGAGCGCTTTTGCCCATACGCGACTTGGAACGTTCCTTTCCGCGTGCATACGCGATTTCCCTAGATATATCTCGTATGTCTTGAGACATACTTCATCATAATTTCAGCACATTCTGAATTTTCTTCATTGCCTTCTCGTACACACCGTAGATTACATTATATTTAGTTCATCAGTACACACTTATCACACAACTTAATAAGGTAATAATACTATCTTTATCAAGGGCGTTGGTTTAAGTGACAATACTGCACCATAATAAATGAACAATATCACATCAGATTTACATCATTTACCAAGTTCATCAGGTCAAGACTAACTTCATCAGGTGGTTTTCCATCAAGGACAACACATGTCAACAGTCTCATGTCTTCATCTTCATTCAGTGGGTTGCCATCAAGGACAACACTCTGCATCATATTGCCAACAATAGAAAGAGACATAATTCAATGAAGTGAATTACTGAAGAGAAACATATCCATACAAGCTCAACACATGAATCCCTAAATTTTAGCTGCAACTTTTCTCTGTATTCACTGTATTACTTGATCAAAATGAAATACACTAGCTCAATGTCCAAGACGCCAACCATTGGAAATGATTACAAACTATATCATATAGGAAAATACAACATAGGACAACTCATCAGGTCGAAAATCCTATTCAAGGTTCATCATAAATGCCTTTGATGAGTCCTCACCTAAAGACTAGGATAGTTGAAACAACTTCCATGATTTTAGACAAAGTTTAGAAGAGCTTATCTCCTCATTAATTACAACTTTCCTCATAAAGTGAGGCAAAAACCAATTAAGAAGTATAAAATAAAATAAATTGATAACAAGATATCAAATCTTCTATCATTTAGTGCTCAAAAGGTTTTTAGACTAGATGGGTCACACCAGGAACAAAAGGGTCACACCAGCCAACAAAAAGGTCGCACCAGCATCCACCAAAACAATACTTTTTAGCAGAAGGGTTGCGCCAGTTGAGAGCTGATTTTGGCTGAATTTTTGAGTCTAATATGCATTCTGAAAACAGGTTCAAGTATCCCAACGTGTCTAATTTCCAATGAGCCATCAAGCTCCAAAAAATACGCATGGAAATGCCTCCAAAACTTGATTTTTCCAACCTCACTCAAAAGCGATGCGCTAGTAGAGATTTAGTGGAAGAAGCATGAAAAAGGTGAGGTTTTCTGAGTTTCTTATCAAAATAGGAAGCTGTCATGAAAAAATAAGCTTTTATTTGGCCTGTACTCATCATTATTCACTCATCCATCTAGAAAATAGTTCATTTGGATGCCCAAGAAAAAAGGGTCGTGCCTCTGTGCGACGCTTTTTGTGTACCATTTTTGGCAAAATTTCAAAAAAATTCAAACTACTCCAAAATATTCAAAATTTGTTCCTTGACTGATATGGATGATATTATAAAAATCCAAGGATTTTTTAGCCACCAATTTCACTCCTTGACCCCTTTTTCTTGACTCTCATTGCTTGTCTTGGAATTCTTGCAGTTTTCTTTTCTATTGCTCAATTTTGATCTGCGCAATCTGATTTATTATTTGATAGTGGGTAAACATGTGTTTTTGAATCTTGTTATCCCTGTTTTCATTCTCCGAGAGATTTTCCAAGTGAATTTTTACCTTCTCAAGCCAAAACTCCTTGTCTTCATTGATCTCTTTAGCCATCCTCTCCTCAAAAGTGAGCTACTCATCTATAGGGTTTTTGTTCTTTCACTTTATTCTGTGCTTTCTTGAGACCCATAGTTCTTGGCCTCTTCCTCTTCACTTGGTGTTCATTTTCATCATTTTTAGCCACTTTTTTTCCCTTTTCGTGTTTGTTTTCCTCAAACAACCTTTTCTCCAAAATCAATTTATTTGTCTTCAAATGATTGTTCTCCTGCTCAAGAAATGAAATGATGAATTGAGCCCTTGCTGAGTTATATTAGAGCTCTTTGATTTGAGTATCCTTGTCTTTGATTTCCCTCTTCAAGTTTTCATGGTCATAATGGTCCTCCAAGTCAACCAAATCAAAATCATGTTCCTCGTCATCATGCATGGATGTTTCATGCAGTGCTGATGGTGATCCCTATTATGAAATAGGCCTGGCCCTTTCCTCTTTCTGAGGAGAAAACACAAGAATCCTGCCTCTCTGATAGGTGAGATTAACCTGAGGCCTAGGTCTCTTTGAAAAATCAACATGTTTTCTTGATGAGCCAAGCTCCATTGGTTGTGTAGACATTGGCCCTAATGGTGTTGTTTTTCTAGGAGAAACAGTGGGACTAATATCAGGAGTACCTTTTAGTTTATCCAAGAAGGTTTGCCAGATGATTTTCTTGGATGAAAGCTAATGCATAACCACAATTTTTATCAGGCTATGGTGAAATAGATTCATGATATGAGCCTGTCTCCTGGTCTTAATCTTTTAAGTCATCTTCACCACACTTCTAAACATAAATTTGGACAAATTAAGTGTTCTTGTATAGGAAAATTGCACGAGCAACCTAACATGATACCTGTATAATCTGGAAAACCTCCCTTCACATGTAAAATACTTCATAATGAACTTTATCAAAGGGGAATACTTGTTAAGGAGAAATATGAAAGGAAAAACATGCTCAGGATAATATCTGAAGTTAGGTTTTAGGAACATTTTATAGTCATCAAGTTGTAATTCCATGCCCTTGAACCCGTTTTCACCTTGATTTGGAATAATTTTGGCTGAAGAAATGATGTATGCTAAAACACTAAACTATAAACCTAATATGGCAGTTTTGTCTATGTGAAAATTATGGGCAAAGAGGCCGGTCAAAGGAACATAAGAGCCAACCTCTGTGATCATCTCACAAAACATCATACAACCAACAGTTATAAAAAATATTTTAACAAATGGAGAAGCATTGATTTCACTCAGACTGTTTGGCTCAAAACTTGAATGATGTCCTCCCTTGTGCACTTTATTTTTTCTCTCTGTTTCACTCTCCATGAAGTATGTTTTAAGGATAGACTCTAGTCAATTTTAGGGTTCTGAATAATAGCTCGCACTGTTTTTGGAAACATAGGAAATGTTGTGATGGTATGGAAGTTCCTCAAGGTTTTTGAGGAGATAAAGGGAAGTATGAGATGAAATGGTGTGGTGAAATTTATTTCATGAGATGAAAAAAGTCTATGGTTTAATGAGGTCAATGGTAAATAGGTAGTGAGTGATAGGAAGTGAGTAGGCTAGGGCTTTCATGAAGGATAGATGATAATGTAGATTAGTGAAATCTAGGGTTATTCACTTAGGACAATGGAGAGAAAAAAACTAGCATAACACTGTGCTGGAGAAAACCCTGAGAAGAAATCACATAATAATTGATAAAATTGCTTGAAAAGATGTTTGGATGATCACTTACTGTTGTTAGGAATATTATGAGTCTTTGAACAATCTTCAAAGCTAGGAAAATTCTGAAATTTTCCCTAAAACCATGAAGAAGCTCCTCATTTCAAAACTCTAGAAATTCCGCAGAAAGGTCACGAAAATGTCGCGTGAAAGGGTCGTGCCCGACAAAAAGGTCGCGGAAAGGTTGCACCTGGAAGATGGGTTGTAGAAGGGTTGAGACTCTATGAAAATGCAGAAAAACCCTCTATTTCTAACAAATTTCTCCTTCCCTTAATTTTCACAGTGATGTCAAGGGGATCTAAAGACATGTAAAGTAAAAATGAGTTTAATTTAGCTCCTCCATAGGCTTTTATGATTTTCTTTTGGTGTTTTAGTAATTAATGAGATAGGATGGCCCACCTCACCAATTCATCTTTTCTTTTAGCCTTTTGAACTTTAGGAGCCTTTTACAACTTTGGAATCTTAGAAACATTATTACATATAAAAACATAAATTACATTTGAAATAAAAATTTATTGAATATACTTGCCTATTACCACTCCTCGAATTGTTGGATTTTATGCATGAAATAACAGTTTTGATGACCTTTAAACCCTAATTACCTAATGGAGACACTGAACTGAAATAAATCATGGTAATGATGACTGAAACGATGTTGAAAAATATCTAAATGATGATACACTCAGCTGAGTGATGACATGGACCGATTTTTTTTTTTTTGAAAGAGTGGAAACAGTCTTAGACCTAATGCCTAGTGGAAATTTTTTTTCTTGAATACTTAGTGAAATGAAAAAAAATTGACTTATGGACCCTAATAAGACATGATAAGAGTCCATTTGATCATTGGTGACAATATTCAAAGACTGACACTAACAAGTGGATTGTGGTTCCTTATTATTTGGGTTAGGCATGGTTTGGGAAGGAAACTATGGTGGTTTTTGAGGAGTCGATTAGATCGTAACTAAGAAAGTTTCAAAAGTGTTTGAAGAGGTTATTATTGGACTTGAAATCACATATTTTTCAATGGGGAAGGTCCTCACCATCCCTGCATCCATGATTGGTTTTTGGATTGGGCGGGACATTGCTACCAAGGCATTGATGGGGTACCAACCCTAAGGTGAGTAGTGGTATGGGGAAAAGTGCTGAGATGCATCTTGTGTCATACCTTATGGTCATGGTGCCATGGTTGCTACTAAGCTATGAAGCATATTTTACTAGCCTATTCATTTTCCCCTTAGTAAATTGCCTTAATTTATGGAAATTAAAGATAATTTTGGGTGGCAATATTTTTCTCACAAATTCCACATACTTATATTTTGTTTAAATGGAATTCCCATAGTGGATGGTTTTCGAGACATTTTGAATAGAAAATAGCCAATGCTAATTCTTCTTCCCCCTCCTCCTTCACATGTAAGGTATTTAACTAGGAATTGAGGGTACTAAGGATATCTATTTTGAAATTATCTAATAAGTTTTTTAATTCGGCCTTAGTAAACCATGATCTATATTTTTTTGAAATCCTAAAGGTTATGTCCCAAGGGATTCTTTAATATTTTTTACTGCCACATGATTAGCATTTACATAATTCATAGGTTGCATCATATAACATCTAGGAAATGTCTCTAGCCCCTAGCATTTTGTTTTTTCCTCTAAAGATTGTATTCAAACATTTTGACATAGTATTTTAAAATTTCCTCATCCTTTTGTGTCATATTGAAGATATATTTCCTAATATTCCAAGCTTTGCAGTTGTGTTGGTATTTTTCCAATAACTTTTTTCTCATCTCATCCCATGTATGAATATAATTTCCTCCCAACCCCATGAACCAACCTAGTGTTTCATTTTTAGAGTGGTTGGAAATATTTTCAAATTTTGGGCATCAAAATAATAAACACAACTATGGTAAAAGAAATCAAACTCAAAGAGAAAGGTTTCCAACTCGTCACTAGCCAAACCACACAAGTTAGAAATGGAAGAAGGTGGAAATTATTCATTTGAGTCAATTCATATTGATAGGGAACTTGAAGGTGACTGGTTCCTTCTATTTGAGACCTTTTACCTATCCCCCCATTCCAAGGTACGTATTCCTCCAAATTTTAGATTCATTTGTTTTAATCGAAGGCCAAGGTTCTTCTATAGGGTTTTCACCCTCAAAATTGGAAGACCTTGAGGTTAGATAATTAATAATTTCATTAGTTGATGATTTAACTTTGGAAGGATCACTTATTATATTGGGTGTTATTTTCTCTTTTGATTCTTTGGTCAGGTTCCTAGACCACCTTGAGGATTACCTCATCTACCTACCACTGTGTTAGTACTATGAATGGTTCCTATTGCACCACAAGAGGATTTTTGGTTTTGTTCTTTTTTCATGCATCTAACATGACCTAATGTAGGATACTCTAAAAAAAGTCATTTATGAGGTAGTCATTGTTTCCTTAAGGTCACATTGGTATGGTATCTTCTTATAATTAATATAAGGCATAGATCCTAGTTTTTTGAGTGCCTCCTCAAAAATGACACCAAAAATGTTAGTGTTATTATGTGTTTTCCTATTATCAGGATGAAATTAGATTACACAATAAAAATTTATCAACTGGAATTGATTGAACTTGCAAGACACTCAGTCTAGTATACACAAAATATTGGATTTTCCTTTAGTAAAAAATAAATTGTTGCATGATATAATCAATATTTCATATGATATAAATAAAACACGATTCAAATATAAATCTAAAAATTAAGATATAAATCATTGATAATAAAAAGTGATGATATGTTAAAAACCGTTAATCTATTAATTAAATGGAATGGCTCTCCTGGTGAGAACTTGGAGAGTGTACACACACTCACACAAGCACTGACTATTGAGTCATATGAGCTTCAAATATATAGGATTTCACACTAACGGGATGGTTTCAACCACTCCCTAGATATTATGATATGAGGTGTCAGATTATATTCCCAAACCTATCCTCATCATAACAATAATATAAGTTTAGGTTTATCCATTACTTCCAACACTCCCCCTTAATGGAGAAAGGGTACTGAACAATAACATACGCTTGTTGGTCTAGTCTTAGTTAGGCTTACAATAAAAAACATGAAAAACTTGGTAATAGAGGTTTTCATTTTGGTCTTTATACTCGTGACTCCATACTTGTTCATTTCGAGGTGAGGCTTCATATTTACTTTCCTCATCGTGAGGTAGTGATGTATTTTCACCTCATTTCTTCCTCAGTGATGGAATTATTGAACGCTAGTCCTCTCCCTTCTCAAAGTTATGATAGGCTTAATAAGAGAATGTTTTCTCTCATTATTTCCAGTGTCACACATGTGAACTTCTGCAAAGCTGTCTTCAACATTTATGGACGAAACTTTTGTGTTGATTTCATAAAGACGCGGTGTTTCAAGCCATGCTTCATGAAAATTTAATTCCTATTTAATCTTCATTGTTTCTTCCTTGTTGTTGTTAACATCTGCACACAGAGAAATATTCATGAGATCATCAAAATTTAAATTCTCTCCAGCTCTATCTTCTTCTGCCATGTCTTCGCAATCATATTCATGTGACTCGTCTAATTTAACTTCAACAATATGTTCCTCTTTACTTCCTTCCTTAAGAATGACTATTGGGTCTTCTTGATCTTCAACCATATGTTCCCCTTTACATCCTTCCTGAGAAACAACTCGTGAGTCTTCAATCTCACGCTGTTGCAGAACATATAGTATCTATCGATAATCGTGGTCATTAATAAAACCACCAAGCCTCATGAAGAAAATATCATCAAGGTCAAATATGTCTAAAATTGTAGCCATATTGGAAAAGTTTAGTTTTTTCTTGCTTCTAGATTTCTTTTCGATTCCATTCGGTCCACTAACGAGCTCCAACAACCCCATTACCATGCAAGCGGGAAACTTCTCCCTTTGGTAGCTCTTCAAATGTAGAACCTTGTAGACTGTGGCTTCTATGCCACGCAACAAAATCTGAAGCAAATCACTAATGCACTAGCCAAATTGCACCTTGTTGTATGACCTGGCACTACCTCAACACTTTCAACAATCCACCCTAGTTGCATTAAAATTCAATCCACAACTTCAACTGTTTCTTTCCTCTACCTGCACATAGGCCATTCCTTTAAATACTACAAGATCATGATCAAAGATGTCCGAAGTTCAATATATTTCAGTGTTATGAGCAACTTCTCCATCTTTCAATTGTTTTAGATTTGAATTTAGTTTAAAGAGATAGAGACAATTGTGTTGGAGTCGTTCCACAAACAACACTGAGAGAGAATTCCCAGCCCGATTTATAAAGATCCAACACTGACACGCTCCCCCACTCTTCTGCTACTTCCATCACCAAGCCTCAAACAACCTTTACGCAACAGGTGCAAGGTGAGAACTCTACCCAAACAGTCTAGGATCAACGTTGTCATGTATACAGCAAGGCTCACAAATTTATTAGGAGTATGGCCACACTGCTCCACATATGATATTATCGATTTCCAAAACAGTGCCACGTTGCTAGTCAACGAGCTTAAGAACATCCATGAACACCAGATCGTTCCTATCCAACAACTCCTTGATACAGTGAACGTGAAAAATACCACAGACACAATGCCAACCAACCAACGGCTCCTCCTAAATCTCGGCTTGGCGATTCCTTGCATAATTGAAGCTCCAAGAAAAGAAGACTTTGATATGCAACTGTACAATCTATCCTGGCACTTTGACGGCAACCAGAATAGTGAGGAACCTTGATTAGACTATTAAATGTTTGATTCGGCCATTCATCCCCACTTACAATGAGGATTTCAGTGAAAAATTCCATGTTGCGTTTCTCTAACGATGTTGCAGATCCAGCACAACGATCCATCACTCCATGCACTTGCAAAATCCAAATGCAACATTCTCATGGGATTACCAGATTTGATCTGATCCTATCTGATCTGCCTCTAAGAGCTGATCCGCACCTATATGCTGAGATCCGATATGATCCTCACAGATCGGCTTTATGCAGCAAATGCAACCGCTGATGTAATCACTCTTATCACTAGGAAGCACAATCCACACAACCAATTATCTGCCTCCAAGCATCCACGCCAACAGACACACTATTATACAACGAACAGTAAAAAAAAAAAGAACACATGGCATGCAACCTAGTTGGAGATCACATCCCAAAGGCCATTGTTTTCCAGAATCACCTACGCAGCAGATTCACACTTGCCCTTGCAGAATTGAGATCACAGCTCCAAACTCTGAACTTTACCACTGAATTTTTTTATGCATATCACTTCACAAAATGCAACTGCAACGATCATCCATAAATCCTAATATCCCTACACAACACATACTCACTTAGCTTTTACCTGAAGCTCCGATGCCATGCTAAAAATCATTAATATATTAATTAAATGAAATGGTTCTCTAGGTGAGAACCTAGAGAATGTACACACACTCACACAAGCAATGACTGTTGAGTCATATGAGCCTCAAATATATAGGCTTTCAAACTAATGGGATGGTTTCAACCACTCCCCAGATATTAGGATATGAGGTCTAAGATTAGATTCTAAAACCTATCGTCATCATAACAATAATCTAAGTTTAGGTTTCTCCATTACTTCTAACATGATAATATTCTAAATTTTAGCTTGGTTAATGGTACCCTTATGTTAGAGTTGCTGGAAACCTTTCTCATAACTTAATATTTAGCTCTGTACACTAAAATTCAATTTGGAACACAACGATTTTGCAACACTTTGATTCTAAACCAAATACAATCTATAGGAAAATAAAATTAACAATATATGAAACTAAAATGAAAAATACAAAACAATGGTTGATTGATAAAAAAATAAAGTAAACCAACAAATGTAGAAAATCCACAAAATTATGATCTGCTAATATGAGCAATATGAAATACAATTTATTCTCACATAAACACATATTTTATCTACTTCGAATGCAATGGAATAGGAAGAAAAATAAAAGCACAGTCACACAATTCAAAAACACAAAATTTTCTAGGGAATCCAACAGGGAAAAACCTCTACTTATTTGAGAATTTTATTGTTAGGTAAACTGAGCAATTGATTTGTTATAAAATACAACAATTTCAATTCGAAAGACACACTTATCTTTCTTGCTTATTTTAAGCTTGAAACCCTTGCATGACTATTGATATCTATTGCCCTCTGCCAACCTGTGCACAATCTTCTCTTGCACACTCTTCCTCTCACAAGCTCCATGCACAAACTTGTGCTTCCTATTACTTGGTCTCACCAACATGTGCTTACTAAAACAATTATTAAACTTGTGCCTTCGTTATTCATTTTAAAGGCAAATAAAATGGTTGAAATTAGTGAATTTTCTAATTAAGGAATGATTTTGTGATTGATTGAGTTATCATGAGTTAACTGCTCATGCAACTCATCCTATTTCAAGTCAACCACTTGAAACTTAATAACTTGTGTTTTTCATTAATCAACTCACACTAGAAAATCAAAAACTCGACTTTCAATTTTAAAACATTAGTTAACTGCATCCTAACTCATCCTATTTTTTAGGGACTTATTCCTAACTTATAGGAACTCGTCCTAATTTATAGGGAATCTCCTAATTTTTAGGAACTCATTTTGGCTCCTATTATTAAGGTACAAATCAAGGAACCCTGTTCTCACTAATATTTTCAATACTCCCTCTTAGTGAGGAAGGTGTTCCTGGAAGAAACTCATCCACCTGGATTTATCTTCAACTCTACCAAGTTATCCATTGTTGCAGCTGCTCCCTCTGAACTAGAATACTTCGCTACTTTCTTATGCAGGACTTTCTTTGAAGAACTATTCTTTCCTGCCATGCTTTTTGAATCCATAATATGCCACCATTAATGATCACAACTATTTTTTTGTTACTGAACTTTGGCTCACTGATCTGCCCACTAGTAAGCCTCTAGCTCCAATAAGAATTATTCTCATTGGGTCTTCTGGATATTCCCTCTTATCAATGGGTTGGCCATTTGCAATCCACTAAAATAAGGCTCCACAACTCTGCCTCCTAAAAACTCATTAGTCCTTCAATGATCACTGCACATGAGGACTTTAAGGACTTCCTACCTGTCAAGATTTTGGCTACTCTAGAATGATTCTCCTAGGGCGCTTGTGATGATTTTAAATAAAATCCATGAAATTATGATATGCTAATATGAGCTATATGAAATAATTTGTTTTCTCACATAAATAGAATTTATCTATTAGATGCAGCTGAATAGGAACATAAATAAAATCACAGTCACACAATTCAAAAACATATAATTGTCTAGGGAACCCAATTTGGAAAACCCTTTGCTTGTTTGATAATTTTATTGAGAGAGAAACTGAACAATTTGCTGAGATTCAACAAGAAATTTGATCCTTGTGAAAATTAAGCACCAGTTTAGTTCTAGGTGAAAGGGAAGTAAACTATCAGTTGTGACATTATCTGCTTGCACACAAGCAAGAAAACACACATTGGACATGACCATGAGGATTGCTCAATCAAGGCAGGAAATAAGGCATCAATTCAGGGATTTCTTTCAGCAGGGATTGTGTAGTGGAGGCAGGCTATTTGGAGACAGTAAATTGAGCAAGTGATTTGACAATTTTTTTATGACAATATGAGACAATTAGTTGATTTACTGAGGGCTGTTGTGATTGGAGTTTTGTATATAATTGTTTCACGATCCATGATATAATATACAATAGAAGATAGTGGGTTTTTTAGCTGTAAGCTTTCCCCGGGAAATTACCTGTGTTGTGTGTGATTGGTCTTTCTTCATGATATTGTAATTGGTGATTATGTTTTTAATTCCGCAGAGATCTGTAGAAGCGATTCAATATTTAAATTTAGCATATTTTTATATCAGGTTAATCCAAGATACACATGCATATTGTATAATTTCTACATGGTATCGGAGCACAGGAAATTGTAGAAGTGAAGCAGGAGTTGAGTTTTTTGTTGGATAAAACTCGAATTTGCAGAAATACTTTCTTGGTGCTACAACTGATTCTAGATCGAAATGGCTTTCAATGGATTGAGGTTAGTGTATGCACTCGAGGGAATCTCAAACTACATTTCTTGGAAGGACAGGATGGAGGTGGTACTCAAAGACAATGGCTTGAAGGAATTCATTGAAAAATATGTTCCTAAGCCAAATGTTGTAGATGCTGCCAATATTGATGCATGGAAAAATAAAGTGGAAAAGGTGAGGAGGATCTTGTTGGAGGGAGTATGAGACCACATTTTCTCAAGCCTCCATGGAAAAGTCACACCATATGCTATGTGGAAGGCTTTAACAGATCTACTCCAAAGTAGTAGCGACCATAGGAAATTGGCACTCAAAGATAAACTCAGGAAGATCAAGATGGAAAAGGGTGACACCATTCCAAAGTATCTCACAAAGTTTGTCCAATGTCGGGCTGAAATGGGGCGTGTGGGGATAATAGTCATTGATGATGATTTGGTGAGTTTGGATCTCCTAGGACTTCCTAATAGTTGGCACAGTTATGAAGAATCTGTCAACGGGTGGGAAAATTTGTTGGATTTGGAACGACTGTGGTTGGATCTGGTGCAGGAGGAGTTCAGGCGGAACACTAGAGATGGCTCTTCATCAAAGCATGATGATGAAGAGGATTGTGCTTTGTCTGCCAAGGAAAAAAAGGGGAATAAATTCCATTCTAAATTCGAGTCTAAAGTGTTAGACTCCTGTATTTCACAGTATCAAAAGGTGACTGATCACTGATTAGATTGTTCATATACTGAAAATAATCTTCTATGGCTATCATTTATTTTCAGAGAAGAAAGGGAGACCCTGAATGTCAAAGAGAATCAAATGAATCAATTTTCCTTATAGTTTAGTGGAAATAAGAAAAATTGTTGTTGACAAGGCATGATGGGGATCAAACTTTATTTCTTCCCTCGTTCCATTTCATTCCATTCACCCTCTTTTCGCCCCTCTTTCCTCCATATTCTCCCATTCTTTGAATCCCATTCAAACCCCCCCAAAACTCACATATATAACCTTTCGAGGCTTATTATTTTATAAACCCACTTATATAAAAGGCTGAAAGTGTTAAATGTTATAAGCTTTACCACCCATCAAATGACAGTGTGATATAAACCATAAAAATTACCGTTATATATGTTACATATTATATAGCCGATTAAACCATTGGTGGGACCCCTTGTGCTTTATCGCATATCACCATCACAGAAGTTTTATTACAGCAGTCAAATGCTAAATTTGTAAATTTTCGATGCGACATGAAGTGGGACCCATTCCCCGCACACTTCCCTTCCATTTCACTTTCCATTGAAATATACGTTAACTTACCCTTTTTCTGCCTCTCCACTTTACCCTTCCACCTTTACTGTTTCATTGCTTTTTATTCCCCTGTCACAATCAAAGTGGGGCCCTCATCACATTTCATAGACTTTACGTATTTGGCATTGGAACTAAACTTTAAATAATGCGATCGCCGATTGCGATATCGCATCACATTGTTTTACCTTATGATAACCCGAAATCTATTTTATTTAGTTTGTGATGCATTAAGTCGACCCCACCTCAGCAGCTCTACCCCATTACACAGTTGTCGCAATACATTGATATACCATATAAAATTTGTAACACTTACAGCTTAAACCTTCACTGATTCATAAAACTCCACCATGTAGCCAGTGGGTCCCTCCTCCCCGCACTTCGAAAATTTTAAGAGTTAACCCTGAAATTTATAACTAAAACTTAAGAATTGCGATGTGTGCCTGTGATTTGGTCCCACTTCTTCCCTACCACATCACTCATATCCTCCCCCATGCATTGCACTTCACAATTTTAAATTTTACACTTTCGTGCTTATAAATAAATGCTATGAATTGCGATGTGCACTACGGTCCGGTCCCACTTACCCTCCATGCCATTTACCCTCCGTGTCACCTCCCCATCGCATCACATCAATGATCGTATTATTTATAAACTAAAATTTAAGGGTTGTGTAGTGCGCAGATGCTGCCACTTCATAACTAAAATGTACATAATTTCAGGTACGGGTGAACTAATTTTCACTATGTTTTGTGTGTACAACAGGTCAAGTCAGGCCCTCGGGGTTTATAGCTCATTTCATGAATAAATAGGCCAAAATATCTAGCAAGGAGAAAAGGCTTACCACCTCATCGCACCACCATCATCTTTAAATCCGACAACCTACATTTCATTCCGACCCCCCTTTACCATCCTAACTTTATCCTTTCAGGGGGGGTCCAGAATGAATGGTTTTCAGGAAAGGGACCCCCTTATGTGTTAGTCTCTCATGAATTCATACCCCACATTTTCTATTACCACTTACCACTTCAGAGGGGTCTGGAATACCTTTTTTATCCTTCAAAAAACCACTTTACCCAAATAAATGGGTATCAGTTTGTAACAGAGAAAGGGGAGTAAGATCAAAGAAGCAGTAGTGCCAAAACCACATTGGAATTTATCATTTGGAAAAGGCGGTCCAAATAAAAAAGCCAGATGTCAGAACCTCCATTGGTTGCCTCTTCGAAACCATCACAGCTTCCTCCAAAGCTTACTGTTTGATCTTCCGAGGAGCCATTGAAGCGTTTGTATCTACGAGGAGTTTCCCAGAATTAATTCCAGAGGGGGTTGTTGTCAGTGATGTATGAATCAGGATTTTCATGGCCACCCTTGTCTAATTTCAGTTTTTTTGTAATTAATGAAGTTTTCTAGAGTAGATTAGAGCTACCGACTTAATTGTTAGTTAAATACAGCTAGAATTCTCATTATCAAAGGTTGGATATTTTATCACTTGCATTGTAAGAACTATTATTGGAGCACTATAATTTTGGAGCTGGACATCAATAAATCAAAGACCGTTTATAGGATTCTTGAGCTGTGTAAAAAATGGTGATGTGTTACTTCTCTGTTTAAATGTTTACGTTGTTTTTTTCTATTGTGTATCTGCTCATATTATTGTAATTCAGAAATTTTAGATTAAGATTCATCGTCGGAGCGCCTTAATTTTATCTACATTTACAATATAAATGTTTTCTACTGAATTCTGATTAAATAATTATTAATTGCTCTTTATTCAGTACGAAACCTTACTGTTTATTTCACCTCATAATTCATACAGCTCTTTAAGATCCATCTACACAGTTATCTTGTCCTGTAATTTCTCTTGATTTTGGTGTGTCATTCCAACGTTTGACTCCATCACCCAATGGAATAGCCTCTGCAGCCCTATCTGTCCAACAACCCAATCAATCAAACAAACAACCCCATCACTGTAACTAGCCTAATATCAGCACTTAGAATTATCAAGTTAAATCATAAAAAACAGAGAGAGCCCTCTCTGAGTCTATGAAGGCTAGGTCCTAGACTCCAAAGTGGTTTTATTTTGTGCTTTATAGTTTAGTCTTGCCAGTCTTCTAAATTATAGAGTGCTAACATAATGGCGACCATACTGGGGGTGAGTTATTCAGAAAGCTTAATATTTCATCAGAACTCAGAAACCCCAGTAAAAATTTTGTATGATTTGAGTGTGTTCAAAGACTGGTACCTGGTTGTGGATGGTGGAAAATGTCCAGACACAAGAAAGTTAAAATCATCCACCTAGCGACTCCACTGGTAGAAGAATCTAGATTGGTTGTGAAGATATAGTGACCCCACTATCTGACTGATGGACAAGACGAATCCAAGAATATAACGCAGGTATGCTCCAATGAACAGAGATCACATTCTTGGATTCCCACATAAATGTCTCAGGTAAATTGGAAAATAATCCTTCCTTTTTTCAAGATGAGACTATTGATGATGCATCGTTACATCTCATTAAATTTGATATACATTCATGGAAGTTGAAGGTCGAATGGAATGAGGATTGCCCCATGAATATGTTCATGGAAACATTGGAAGGGAAATCAAGGGAATGGTATGAAGGTCTAAATCCTGGTAGTTTGTTTTATTTAAAGGATTTCCATAAGGTATTTTATGAGCATTATAAATAAAATTCTCCATCTTTATCATTAGCTGAAAATTGTTGTGATCAGTCTGAGGATCTCATACAATACCTTGTAAATATTGATAAATATCTAGGAAATTGGCATCCTGAGGATCTCTTGGAAGAAATTCATGAATTTAATTCTCAAGTTAACTGTCATGATAACTAAGACAGGTTAGTTGAAAATGAAATCCATCAAGAAATGAAAGAAGATCCATAAGATCTCTCTGAGGGGACAAATGATAATTCATCTGCTCTTTTGTGTGAGGCTAAAGAAGACATTCAACCTTATGATCAATCTTCACAAGAGAAAGAATTTTTTTTTTGTCCAATGCAAAGAAAATAAAGATTGCCTCGTCCTTTAACTGAAGAGGAACTTAATCAGATTCTAAGCATGAAGCCAACCTCTCAAGTTTTATGTAATGAGGAGATTATTTATAATTTTTTTGCTGTTGATTTATGTACTGAAGTGTTTCCTCATGAAGAAACAAAAGAACAAAGTGATATTGATGTTGTTCTACCTTCTCAAGAAGGCCTATTGCCAGAAAGTGCCCCTATTCATAAAAAATATGGCCTTCAAATAGAACTTAGCCAACTCAGTCAAGACATATCAAGTTTACTCGAGAACAACATAGTGGTATATAATGAGGATTCCATGTCAGAGGACCATGAAGAATGTGTAGATATTCTATTTGACAAGGATCTTGAGCATGACAAAGTGGAACAAGGAGCAACCCTAAATGAAGCTTGTTATTTAAATCCTCAAGGCCAGGTATTGTTCCAAGATCCCTTTGTTGGTTTCTTAGAATCATCTAAAGAAGGAGTATGATATGCCGGGAATGGTTTGTTGCAGAGATTAAGGAAACGTTTGATCACTTCTATTCAAAGGAAAGGAAGATGGGAGTTGCCCTTTTGTTTTTCCAGCCTACTCAAAAAAATGAACAAGAATAAATCATGTAGTCATTTAATTGATTGGCTGCATTGGAGAAAGGAGTTCACTTAGTGTATATATCATCTCCAAGTTATATTAGGGTAGGTAGGTGTGAAAATAAGCTCAGAACCCTGAGCATATTTCAAATATTAGTTTAGATTGCTTTTCATTTCTAGATGAGTGTGTTTTAGAATTTAGTTCAACATAGTTTTGATCTTACCATTCAAGTTTTCAAGGTGCAGTAGTATGTTCAGCTCGAAGGATTGCAATGGATAAGGGAAATTGTAGTTTCAGTTCAGATTTCAGTATGCTAATAAGTTGGGTGGGCTAGCATGTGGTCTATTTTTATCAGTCAAAGTCAGGAGAAACAATCAACTAGTTTCCAGTGACTAATTTTCCTGACAAATCAAGATACAAGTTTTGGGATCAGTCCAATGGATCAGGCTACTATTCTACGATGTTCTTGACACCTCCTAAAGGAGCTTCCATCCCCAGTTGGAGCCATTGTTAGTCTCCTATATTTCATAGTATCACAAGGTGATTGATCACTGATTATATTGTTCACATACTGAAAACATTCTATGGCTATCATTTATTTTCAGAGAATAAAGGGAGACCTTGACTATCAAAGAACATCAAATGAATCAATTTTCCTTATAGTTCAGTGGAAAGGAGAAAAATTGTTGTTGACAAGGTGTGATGGGGATAAAAATTCATTTCTTACCTCATTCCATTTAATTTAATTCACCCTCTTTTCCCCTCTCTTTCCTCCATATTCTCCCATGCTCTGAATCCCATTCAAACCCCCCTGTTATCACCAAAATTGTACTTGATTGGTTGCTGATCAAACAACTCAGTGTAACTATTTCAAACCATCTTTTGACTGAAGCTTAGCCTCTTCAGTCTAAGAGGGCTCTATCATGGATAATTTATGATATTGGTTAATGATGAAGATATATGGATAACTCTATGAATTTTGTCTTGGTTTCGTATGTTTGCAGGTTGAAAAGATGAAGGCTTGCTACCATTAGGCTTATGGAGACAACAAATTAGTAGGTTCAGTGGCAAGGTTTCTTGACATGGAAGCTGAGGTAGATATGGTTCTTTAACAAAGGAAATTCACTCATAGAACATATGTCAACATAGTAATTTCATTACTAAAGTAATTTAGAGTATAGAGTTATGAATTTTGAGTAATAGCAATGAAATCTACTGCTAGTGGTTCAAAGGAAATTCACTCATAAAACATAGAAAAACACAGTCATCTCATTACTAAAGGAAGTTAGAGCATAGAGTTATGAATTATGAGTAATATAAATGAAATCTATTGCAATTGGTTAAACATAAGATGTAGATCAATAAAACATTAGAAACCTTATGAGAATCTCAGGTCTGTTAAGAAGAAAACCACTCTGTATTACTGATATAAAAACCTGTTTAAAATAGTAGCAGTCAGCCATAACATATCCCAACCCTTTATAACTCTAAAAATAAGTCCTTTATATAATGAGGACTCATACAAATGATATGCCACCTTTCTAGCTTCGAATTCCCACCTCAAAGACCTATTTAAAACATGATTCTATCACTTGGATACTTCCTAGGGATATTTCTGTTTTGCAGAGTTTGAATACAAAAATGAATCTTATTTCATTAATTGTTAAAAAAAAATATTTAACAACCCTTATCAAATACAACCAAATTATTTTCTGAATGTACTAGAGTGCTGATGTGTCATTATGCCACGTAGATGCTAAGTTGGACCTCCTCCAAGTCGAATTTTTACAATTTTCTCATAAATATGGTTAGTGAAAATTCTGAAAAATAGGCTTCAAATACGAGTGTATAATTTCCAAACCCTAATTTATTTGCAGAAAATGAGAGAGGGTTTTGTAGAGAGACGTATGATGAAGAGAAACCTCTTTCATATTTCCAAAATAAGTTTCTATTTTCTCAGAAACCTTAAAAAACAATTCGTTATGAAAATAGGGCAGTTTCGTAGTGTGCAAAGATGAGTGTATAATTTCCAAACCCCAATGACTTTACATAAATAGAGAGAGGTTCTTGTAGATGGACCTTTTTTGAATAAAAAAATCTTTCATATTTCCAAAATAATTTTTATTTTTCTCATAAACCTTAAAAAACAACTTGCTACGGAAACATGGCAGTTTTGTAGCATGCTTTTGTAGTGACCAAAAATAGCTTTTGCACTCAAAATTTCTTCTCTTTGGCTATTCGAGGGTGTCCATCATGACCTGAAACATCATCACTACCATTTCCTCTCCTTGAAAGCCACAACAAGTGGTCTTAAAAGCAAAATAACAACTACAGGTGTTTTTGTAGCGTTTTCCTAGCTTTAAGCCTAGGAAACGCTATGAAACTGTGGAAAACTATGCAATTTCCATATTTTGACTTTGCCTTCGAAAAGTAACCTCCAGCTATGGAAAATTGGTCTTCAACATGCCATTAACTTCTTAAAACATAATTAAACTGAATTTAAGAGCCTTGAGGTGTTTCCTCTTCAAAAAACATCCTTTTCACCTTTAGCAAGTTTATTCATCACTAAAATAACTCTGTTTTTTTGAAAACAAAGGGTTCAAAGATGAGCTATTTTATCCCTATCATTGATAGATATTTCAAAATTGAAGGAGGTTTTTGTAGGTCAGTATGTCTTGAAGAAAAACCTCTTTTGGTTTTTTGAAACACATCTCCAGCTATCCAGAATCCTTTTGAGGAGTGAACTGTATGACCATGTCAAGTAATGACTCACAAAATTATGAGTGATAATAGTGGCTCCACTTGGGATGGTGTGCCCTTGTGGTACACCAAATAAATAGTAGTTCTATTGCCATCCATCTTCTTGGAAATAAAAACTCTGAAATTTATGAAAAATTTTCCAAGCACTTATGGCCTTCTCCTTGGGCTCAAGCTTGATGATTACTGCTGAAAAACCAAATCTATACATACTAAAAATATGCTCAATCTACTTGAGCTTATTCACACACGCTCCTACCTACCCTAAGAACTGCAATATTTATGTTTGATTCAAGAAACATGAAACTTCCAATGAAGCCAATCATTGATCTGATCTAACACTTGATCCTCATGAATGCACTTGAACTAAAAATAAACAGGATACTGAAATGACCAAGGCAACATAAAATAGATCTGATATTCATAATTAAAATAACACTGGAAATATAGATTGTAGAACTCTTTCATGTAGTCAACTATAGGATCATAGGAGACATAATCTGTTTGATAATTCTCAAGACATTTTGCAACTTTGGAAAACTCATGTATTCTTTTCTCAACAACACAAGATTTCAGTTGTGTGCTATCAAACTGATTTTCAAAAATAGGGTATTCTTCTTCAATCTCAAAAGAGAAAGGTAGCAACACCCTCTCTCTTTTTTTTTGGCATTAAAAACGTTTGAAAGGACTGATCTTGATCATGAAGACTATAAGATTCAATTTGATTTTTTTACTTGCACTCAAATGAAATTAGATAAGAAGACAAGGACAAAGAAAAATTTTCATCCACTTCCTCATTAGTGTGATCATCATTTGATGTAGGCAGATGCAAGGAATAACATGAAGAATAATCTTTCTCCTTTACCTGAGGATTATAGCAATTATCTTCCAGTATTTCCTCTTTTTGTTTGAAATGATTCTCATATTCTTGATGATCAAAAGACTGACAAGTCTGCTGCAACTTCTCATCAAAATCAGAGGATGTAACCTGATTTTCATAAATAAACTCTTGCTGAGTTTCATTTTCATCCAAGAGAGAGGCTATCCTTTCTTCTTGGTGATAAAAGGGATTTTCATGAAGGGCCTGTAAAATTTCCTCATCCATAAACTCATCATCCTCATAAAAAATCTCCAAATATTCAATAAAACTCACACATTCTTTACAACAACCTTTGACCAGAAATAAGGAGGGATGGCACTTTTCATACATCTCATAAAATGAAACATGGAAATCAACAAGAGAATATAAGGAACCATTTTGCAGGCTTTCGTATCAATACCATGCTTTTCCCTCTAAAGCGACCATAAAAATTTTCATGAGAAAATCCTCAAGGAACTGAACCTTAAGTCTGCATACATGCATATGGAATCTAACCAATGAAGAGTAGCATTATCTTTCCTTTCATATTTAAATATGGGAAGATTAGTTAACCATTCGGCCTTTGGCATAGGATTTGGAAAACCAAGGATGTGAGACCGATTCATAGGGGCATACCTAGAATTTTTTCTTGCAATGGAACTCATCTTGGAACTTCATCAAGCTACTGATCTTCAAGCGGTGGAGTCACCTTCCAAATGAGTATTTGATGTGTGGAGTCGCCAGAGCAGAAATACAGCCAATATGTGCCTAAGTGTATGCTGATCTCAGACCTTAGAACTGAAACTTTCTCATTCTTCCTAGGGAAAAGTTACACCTTTGGTCCCCAGCAGCGGCACCAAAATGTTATCACCAAAACTATACTTGATTAGCTGTTGATCAGACAACTTAGTGTAACTATTTCAAACCAACTTTTGACTGAAGCTTAGCCTCTTTAGTATTAGAGGGATCTCTCACGGATAATTTATGATATTGGTTAATGATAAATATATATGGCTAACTCTATGAATTGTGTCTTGGTTTTGCATGTTTGTAGGTTGAAAAGATGAAGGCTTGCTACCATTGGGCTTATGGAGTCAACAAATCAGTAGGTTCAGTGGCAAGGTTCCTTGACATGGAAGCTGAGGTAGATAGGGGTCTTTAAAAAAAGAAATTCACTCATAGAACATAGGTCAAGACAATCATTTCATTACTAAAGGAAGTCAGAGCATAGAGTTATGAATTTTGAGTAATAGAAATGAAATTTGTTGTTAGTGGTTCAAAGGCAATTCACTCATAAAAAATAGAAAAACACAGTCATCTCATTACTAAAGGAAGTCAAAGCATAGAGTTATGAATTCTAAGAATAGAAATTAAATCTACTGCAAGTGGTTAAACATAATATGTAGATCAATAAAACATTAAAAACCCCATGATAATCTCAGGTTTGTCAAGAAGAAAACCACTCTGTATTACTGATATAAAAACTTGTTTACAATAGTAGTAGTCAGCCATAAGATATCCCAACCCTTTATAACTCTAGTAATAATTCCTTTATAGAATGAGGACTCATAAAAATGATATTCCACCTTGATAGCTTTGAATTCCCACCTCAGATACCTATTTCAAACATGATTCTATCACTTGGAGACTTCCTAGGGATATTTCTGTTTTGCAGAGTTTGAATACAAAAAGGACTCTTCTTTCATTAATAGTTCAAAAAACAAATTTAATAACCCTTATCGACTGCAACCAACTAATTTTTTGAGTGTACTAGAGTTCTGATGTGTCATTATGCCACATGGATGCTGAGCTCGGCCTCCTCCAAGTCGAATTTTTACAAATTTCTCATAAATCTGGTTAGTGAAAATTATGAAGAATAAGCTTCAAATATGAGTGTATAATTTCCAAAAATTGATGGATTTGTAGAAAATAAGAGAATTTTTTGTAGAGGGACCTGTGATGAAGGAAAACCTTTTTTATATCTCCAAAATACTTTTTCATTTTCTCAGAAACCTTAAAAAACAATTCGCTAGGAAAACATGGCAGTTTCATAGTGTGCAAAGATGAGTGTATAATTTCCAAACCCTGATGGCTTTGCAAAAACCGAGAAGGTTTTTGTTTATGGACCTATGTTGAAGAAAAAAATATTTCAAATTTCCAAAATACTTTTTCATTTTCTCAGAAACCTTAAAAAACAACTCGCTACGAAAACATGGCAATTTCGTAGCGTGCTTTTGTAGCGACCAAAAATAGCTTTTGCACTCAAAATTTTTGCTCTTTGGCTATTCTAGGGTGTCCATCATGACCTAACACCTCATCACTATCATTTCCCCTCATTGAAAGCCACAAAAAGTGGTCTTAAAGGAAAAAATACAGCTACAGGTGTTTTCGTAGCGTTTTCCTGGCTTTAAGCCTAGGAAACGCTACGAAACTGTGGAAAACTATGCAATTTCCATATTTTGACTTTGCCTTTGAAAAGTAACCTCCACCTGTAGAAAAATGGTATTCAAAATTTCATTAACTTCTTAAAACATAATCAAACTCAATTTAAGAGCCTTGAGGTGTTTCCTCTTCAAAAAACATCATTTTCACCTTTAGCAAGTTTATTCATCACTAAAATAACTCTGTTTTTTATGAAAACATAGGGTTCAGAGATGAGATATTTTCTCCCTATCCTTGATATATATTGCAAAAATGCAGGAGGTTTTTTTAGGTCATTATTTCTTGAAGAAAAACCTCTTTTGGTTTTTTGAAGCACATCTCCAGCTATCCAGAATCCTTTTGAGGAGTGAACTATATGACCATGTCAAGTAATGACTCACAAAATTATGTGTGATAACACCCCCAAAAACCCACATGTATAACCTTTTGGGGCTTATTATTTTATAAACCCACTTATATAAAAGGTTGAAAGTGTTAAATTTTATAAGCTCCACCACGCATCGAATGACCGTGTGATATAAACCGTAAACCTTACCATTATATATGTTACATATCATATAGCTGCTTAAACCATTGGTGGGACCCCTTGTGCTTTATCGCATATCGCCTATTATCACTCAGTAATTTCTCAAAGCTAAAGAAAGAAATATCTGAGGTAACCACAATCCTACTTTTGAGATTAGGATATAGCCTTCCTAATGCTCAGAGAGGGCTCTCTCTTAATAATTTAACTTTGTTGTGTTAATTGATTTTAGGCTAGTTATGAATTCTTGATTTGGTTTGGTTTTGATTTGTTGGTGGAATTACTGACTTAGATGGATAGACATCTATATATTTTCCATTGGGCTATGGAGTCAATGTATCAAGAAAAAATAACAGAAATAAATGATAAAAGCATTGTTACATGGAAAGGTAGCTGAGAAAATTCAGATCTATGAAGCTAAATGGTGAAGTGGTTTCCAATCGGGATCAAGGAGCAATTAAGGATTCCTTAAACTGGATAATGAAGGAAATTGAAGGAGGTCAATCGGGATGGGAGAGAAATTAAGGATTCTCAGATCCAGATATCAGAAGAAAAAATTAAAATGAATAACAGTCAAGAACATAGTGTACTTAAAAAAATTATGCACTAAACTTCCTGTTAAAACATTCAAATTTGGAAAACATGCAAGTTTATGGAATACTCAAGAAATGAACAAGAACAATTGAAATATACTTCACTGAAGTCTCTTAACACATGAATCCTATAAATAAATTCTTCTATAATCTGTCATGCCTGTCAATTAGAAAAAGTATAGTAAACCCTTAGGTTGTAGATCAATTCAACTATACAAATGTCCAGGAATCCACACTAATACTTCGAATGGATGAAGTATTTATATAAAAACTAATACGAAATATCCTAAAACTAGTTTAGGATTTATTCCTAGAAATAAAATATCTGGATGCTAAAATGTAGTGACACCTTTCAACTTACTGAAAGTTGTCCCTATTTTATTTGATTGTTGTCATCTGTTTGTTTCTCTCATGTTGGTTTATCTCTTACAATGTCTTCTTCCTCCGTCTTTCATCTATCATTTCTTTTTTCCTTCTTTCATCTCTAGTAAATAACATTGACTTTCTTGTACTTCTGTGTTTTTAGACAAAATGGATTTTACTAAAAGACATTTGTAACTTCATGTAAAATATGTCCTTCGATATTGCTGAGGTAAATGTTTTCATCTTTATTTAATCATCAATGTGTAAATTTTCTCATTCTGCTCTATCTTTGGTCTAACTTGAAAAAATCTTCTGCTAAGTAAAGCTATTGAATTCATATTCCTAGAGTCTTGGAGTAAACAGATTTGAACTAGTATCAACTATTTATCCAAGATTCTTTTCTACTAACAACCTGCAAAAATAGAACAATTATTAATAAAACACAGGCCGGAGGGATGCAATATGGCTTAGAAGAACGGGGGGGGGGGGGTTGTGAAAGGAGTCCAGGGCTGCAGAGGTTTCAATTCTAGTTTTAAAATGACCTTTTAGTTCTGTGGGCAAACGAACGAAGCAGTCAGAATTTTATGTTTGAAAGCTCTGTTTATCACACAGTGCAAGGTGAACGAGAGTTTTAACACAGCGCAGGGTGGTTTTTGCACGATGATTGAGTGGTTTGGTAGTTTTGGCTTGAGGGGTGTGATACACTGTGGGACTGCTGGGTGGCAAGGAAGCGAGGGTATGAAACCACCCATTTCTCACTCCCCATTGGCGTTAAACACATGACAGTCAGGGAATGCGAAAGGGATGTGGCCCGTTGGATCTGTGGAGGATGATCAGATGGTTGACAGGTGTTGATGGATGAATTGAGGATTTATGAGAAGTGGGACCTAGGCTGACTTGTGTAGGAGATTATATATATATTAAAGGGGTATTAATATAGTGTGGGAAATATTTATACAGAAGGGTTTTAATAATATGTGGAAAAATAAACTATAGTTTAAAAATATATTTGGGATCGAGATTTAATATAGTAGTGGTGTTTTAAAATGAAGTGGGACCCAGGATAATTAAATTAATCTAAAGGGGTTTTAGGAAGGGGAAATGGCTAAAATAAGGGGAAATGGGTATTAGTAAAAGAGAAAGGGTTAAAATGAGGGGAAATGGATATTAGTAAAAGGGAAAGGGTTAAAATGAGGGGAAAGGGATATTAGTAAAAGGGAAAGGGTTAAAATGAGGGGAAATTTAGAAGGATGTTAGTAATATGAGATGAACTAACAATGCTTTCCATGACTTGAAAAAAGTGCTCTACCTACCCTTTCTTTATGTTAGCATTTTATTTCTTTTCTTGGGCGCATTTGAGCTTGCTAACCCTTTTATTTATTTAAATAAGAAACTATCTAGTTCTAACCTTATAAATTCCAAAGGCTCAGATTAAACTGATGAGCTCTTTTTATTCTCTACCTAACTACTGATCTGCCAAGATTAAATGGTTTGGTCAGATCTTATTCACTAACTGTCAACATGAAATGTAAAGTATGAATGAACCAAGATTAAACTATTTGATGATCATGAATTGTGGCATTTTGGACAAGCTACACACAATTATTATTTGAAAAAGTAAAGTAACTAAAAGTAGTGGCATTTGAATGTGCAACACTTTCAGGATCTATTTTTATTTCTTTTTGTGGGGTTCATATTTTTAAATCCTTTTTAATCCCATTTATTTTTAGTCCTTTGATTTTTCTTTTAGGACATACCTCTTTTAATTTTTTAATATGGAAAAAAATTTGCAGAAACCAAAGGTATGTACAATATTTCAAGATTAAAAATAGCCAATTCAAAATTATGATCCCTATTATTATAGGACCCTAACAACGGCTTCACTTGGGGATGGAATCTCCTTGTGAGATGTCAAGAACACCGTCGAATAGTGGCCTGATCCATTGGGCCTATCCCAAGCCTGCACATGCTTTATTGTATAATCTTTGTAACTGAAACTATCAAACTGAAATCACAACCTTTTCTTCAAACTGAAATTTGACACATGTGAAACTGAAATCTAAACTGAAATAAACTTGATGTTGAAAATAAAATATAATAAAACTGAAACTCTGCCTACTTACTCTAATTAGTTGTACAACTTCTGATTAGGTAAAATGAAAGAGCCAATGCAACCATTCAAGAATTATATACATTGATGTATTTTTCTGCATTTTCTTCTTTGTGATCAAAACTGAATTTCTACATCCCAATAGAAACTTGTCAACAAATATGGCTTTGATAAGGAAAGAATTAATTTCCATTGTTGACTCTAAAAACTGTTCAAACATATATTCCAAGGTATATGCACTGATGTTCAACTGATCTAAGCAACTGTATATCTTTTCTGGATGGCCTCCATACCATGAAACTAAATTTTTATCTCCCAACAATATTAACCTATGATTGTTCTGAGATGATTGCAAATTTTCAAATAAGATTTGCGATGATATTTCTACTGATGGAAATTTCTGTCTGAAGAAAATTTTATCATCTTGATCCTGAAGCTCATATTTAATTAATGGAGAATGATTTTGATTGCATTCATCATCCAACACATCAGCTATTGGATCATGAAAAACTTGGAAGGATGGCTGAAACCTATTGCATATGGGTTTCAATGGGACTTCATAGATTTCTACAGGCTGCTCATCCTTAGATTTAGAGATATTATAAAAATTTTCCTTTAAAAATTGAATTGATTCAAAACATAGTGGTAAAGAAATTTCTTTTGTCATTTGATCAAGTTTTTCAATGGAATTTGATAACTGTAATTGTGAAACTAAAGAATCCTAATCATGAGTTTCATTGTCTTCTTTGTTGTCAATAACAATACCTAAAGACTGCTGATTTTTTATTGCTTTAAAGTTGTCTCTAATGAACTGAAATGAAGCAAAACAAAGACCCAAATATCCTTCACTTACTTCCAAATTTTTTTCAGTTTCTTCTTCACTTTCATAGCTGATATATATTGGTTGATCACTGCATTCAAGCTTCTAAAACTGCATTTCCTCATCCCATAAAATAGTTGTTGATTTCTTTGTAAAGTTAGCTTGAATGTGAAGAAAATAATTATCATCATACTGATCATACCTAGGAAAATCATCAAAAGAAGAAATATCATCAAACATACACATTAGATCAGCATATTTTTCTTCCATATATTGATCTATAAATCCATTTTTTGATCTATGGTATTTGGGATTAGCAGGAAAGTGTTTATGCCCAACAACCCCTTCTTTTTCTGCAATAAGTGGGTCATGGTGATCTTGATTTAAAAATCCATATTTCATGGTGATTATTAGCATCATTTCCTCTACTTTACTTACAAAAATGTCAAGTTTTATCTCTAAATATGACAGGTGTTCTGTAATTTTGTTCTTCTTTTCTTCTACTTTCAACTTTTCTCTTCTAATTAGCAGATTGAATTCTGCATATGTTCAAGTGTTTCTGGGTTTCTTTCTCTCAACTGAAACTCTATTTCTGGATCAGAGGCATTTGGATAATGCAAGAGAGCTGAATCATGAGGAGGTTTGATATTTGATGGTAGTGAATAATAAACTTGATTAAATCTGGCAGAAAATTGTTGTATTGTCTCATTTGAATGTCTCTTTAAATGATTGTATTCTTCTATGATCATAAAAATATTAAATTTTATTATCCATCTATCAAGGAAAATTTTGAAAAACTGTTGGAAATTTGAGATGTTTTCAATAGGCAAGCCCTTGATCCAACTCTTTACTTTAGTTTGCAAAGAAAGAGAAAAAATCCTGATACTAACATCATCTTCATCTATCTCAAACATGTCTAGATAATTTTCAAAACCTTGAATATGTTTTTCAGCAGTGATGTTACCATTTTCTCCATCAAACATGGGGAGATGTTTGTAATAATTATCAGGGAAGTCATGGAGTATAGGAGGTAAGATGAGTGGCTTATATCTATCAATAACTTTACAAGGTACAGGAATATGTACAAGAATTGTAGGATCAGTATTGATTACTTGAGGCTTATCAATTGGAAGATTGTCATAAGTTTCAAAAGAAAGCTGCTCAAAGGAATCAAGAGAAGGTCTATTTACAATCTCCAAAGGAAAGTAATTAAAAGCTAATCTAAGATATTTTCTGAAATACAATATACATTGAAAAATTTTCTTGATGGGAAAGAACATGATGTCTTGGATTAGAAACCTGATCTTCCCATGATGTTCTTCCAGGTTCATTCCTCTAGTGGAAATTGATGTGGAGTCTCCAGGTGGATGATTTTAACCTTTGTGTGTCTGATCACTGTCAACCATCATAGATCAGATCCAAACTTTGATGTAATATTTCTCAAGAAGAAGTTCTTCCCTAATATGGTCGTGAATATGTTATCACTCAGTAATTTCTCAAGGCTAAAGAAATAAATATCTGAGGTAACCACAAACCTACTTTTGAGATTAGGATCTAACCTTCCTAATGCTTAGAGAGGGCTCTCTCTTAATAATTTAACTTTGTTGTGTTAATTGATTTTAGGCTACTTATGAATGCTTGATTTGGTTTTGTTTTGATTTGTTGGTGGAATTACTGACTTAGATGGATAGGTGTCTGTCTATTTTCCATTGGGCTATGGATTCAATGTATTAAGAAAAAAGAACAGAAGCGAATGATAAAAGCAGTGTTACAGTGCAAGGTAGCTGACCAAATTTAGATCTATGAGGCCGAATGGTGAAGTGGTTTTCAATCTGGATCAAGGAGCAGTTAAGAATTCCTTAAACTGGATAATGAAGGAAATTGAAGGAGGTCAATCAGGATGGGAGAGAAATTAAGGATTCTCAGATCCAAACATCAGAAGAAAACAATAAAATGAATAACGATCAAGAATTGAGAGTACTTAAACACATTTTGCACTAAAATTCCTGTTAAAACATTCAAATTTGGAAAACATGCCAGTTTATGAAATACTTAAGAAATGAACAAAAATAATTGAAATATACTTCATTGAAGTCACTTAACACATGAATCTTTTAAATAAATGCTTCTAAAATCTGTCCTGTCTGTCAATTAGAAAAGGTACAGTAAACCCTCAGGTTGTAGATCAATTCAACTATAGAAATGTTCAGGAATCCACACTAATACTTCAAATGGATGAAATATTTATATAAAAATTAACACAAAATATCCTGAAAATGATTTAGGATTTATTCCTGGAAATAAAATATCTGGATGCTAAAAGGTAGTGACACCTTTAAACTAACTGAAATTTGTCCCTATTTTATTTGATTGTTGTCATCTGTTTGTTTCTCTCATGCTGGTTTATCTCTTACACTGTCTTGTTCCTCTTTCTTTCATCTATCTTTGCTTTTTTTCTTCTTTCATTTGTATTAAATCACATTAAGTTTCTTATATTTCTGTGTTTTTAGTCAAAATGGATTTTACTAAAAGATATTTGTAACTTCATGTAAAATATGTTCTTCGCTGTTGCCGAGGTAAATGTTTTCATCTTTGTTTAATCATCACTGTGTAAATTCTGTCATTCTACTTTGTCTCTAGTATAACTTGAAAAAATCTTCTGCTGAGTAAAGCTATTGAATTCATATGCCGAGAGTCTTGGAGTAAACGGTTTTGAACTAGCATCAACTGTTTATCCAAGTTTACGTTCTGATAACAACATACCAAAATAGAACAATTATTAATTAAACACAGGCCGTAGGGATGCAATATGGCTTAGAGGAATAGGGGGCCATGTGGAAGGAGTCCAGGGCTGCAGAGGTTTCAATTCTGGTTAAAAAATGGCCTTTTAGTTTTGTGGGAAAATGAACTAAGCAGTCAGAAGTTTATGTTTGAAATCTCTCTTTATCACACAGTGCAAGGTGAATGGGAGTTTTACCACAGTGCGGGGTGGATAGTTTTTAGCACAACCCAGGGTGGTTTTTGCACAATGATTGAGTGGTTTGGTAGTTTTGGCTTGAGGGGTGTGATACGTTATGGTACTACTCCGTGGTAGGGAGGTGGGGGTGCGAAACCACCCATTTCGAACTCCCCATTGGAATTAAACACATGACAATCAGGGAATACGAAAGGGATGTGGGCCGTTGGACCTATGGAGGACGATCAGACGATTGACAGGTTTTGAAGGATGAATTGAGGAGTTATGAGAAGTGGGACCCGGGGTGACTTATGTAGGAGATTATATATATTAAAGTGGTATTAATACAGTGTGGGAAATATATATGCGGAAGGGTTTTAATAATATGTGGAAAAATAAACTATAGGTTATAAATAATATATGGGATCAAGATTTAATATAGTAGCGGGGTTTTAAAAAAAAGTGGGACCCAGGATAATTAAATTAATAGAAAGGGTTTTTACGAAGGGGAAATGGCTAAAATAAGGGAAAAGGGGTATTAGTAAAAGAGAGGGTTAAAATGAGGGGAAAGGGATATTGGTAAAAGGGAAAGGGTTAAAATGAGGGGAAAGGGATATTAGTAAAAGGGAAAGGGTTAAAATGTAGAGAAATTTAGAAGGATGTTAGTAATATGAGATGAACCAACAATGCTTTCCATGACTTGAAAAAAGTGCTCTACCTACCCTTTCTTTATGTTAGCATTTTATTTCTTTTCTTGGGCGCATTTGAGCTTTTTGACCCTTTTATTTATTTAAATAAACAAACTATCTACTTCTAACCTTATAACTTCCAAAGGCTCAGATTAAACTGATGAGCTCTTTTTATTCTCTACCTAACGAATGATCTTCTAAGATTAAATGGTTTGGTCAGATCTTATTCAGTAACTATCAACATGAAATTTAAAGCATGAATGAATCAATATTAAACTATTTGATCATCATGAATTGTGGCATTTTGGACAAGTTGCACACAATCATTATTGGAAAAAGTAAAGTAACTAAAAGTAGTGGCATTTGAATGTGCAACACTTTTAGGATCTATTTTTATTTCTTTTTGTGGGGTTCATATTTTTAAATCATTTTTAATCTCATTTATTTTTATTCCTTTGATTTTTCTTTTAGGACATACCCTCTTTTCATTTTTTAATATGGGAAAACATTTGCAGAAATAAAAGGTATGTACAATATTTCAAGATTAAACATAGCCAATTCAAAATTATGATCCCTATTATTATAGGACCCTAACATCCCCATCTAAAAATTTTTGTTACAAAAATCAAATTCCAAACTTGTAAATTGTCGATGCGATATGAAGTGGGACCCATTCACCACCACACTTCCCTTCCATTTCATTTTCTATTGAAATATACGTTAACTTAACCTTTTTCCACCTTTCTACTTTACCCTTCCACCTTTACCGTTTCATTTCTTTTTATTCCCCTATCACAATCAAAGTGGGGCCCTCATCACATTTCATAGACTTTACTTATTTGCGATTGGAAATAAACATTAAATAATGAGATCGTCGATTTGCGATATCACATTGAATTGTTTTCCCTTATGAGCGATTGTAATCTATTTTATTTAGTTTGTGATGCGATAAGTCGGCCCCACCTCAGGAGCTTCACCTCATTGCACAGCTGTCGCAATACATTGATATACCATATAAAACTCCACCATGTAGCCAGTGGGTCCCTCCTCCCCGTACTTCACAAATTTTATGAGTTAACCCCGCAGCTTATAACTAAAACTTAAGAATTGCAATGTGCGCCAGCGATCCGGTCCCAATTCTTCTCTACCATGTCACTCATCCCCTCCCCCGCGCATTACACTTAGCAGTTTTAAAGTTTACACTTGCGTGATTATAACTAAATGCTACAAATTTCTATGTGCGTTGCGGTCCAGTCCCACTTACCCTCCATGTCATTTAGCCTCCGCGTCACCTCCTCATCGCATCGCATCACCGATCGTATTCTTTATAAACTAAAATGTAAGGGTTACAAGGTGCGCGATTGTGATGCCACTTCATAACTAAAATCTACAGAATTTCAGGTATGGGTGAACGAGTTTTCACTATTTTTTGTGTGTATAGCAAGTCAATTCGAGCCCACAGGGTTTATAGCTAATTTCATGAATAAATAGGCCAAAAGACCCAGCAAGGAGCAAAGGCTTTCCACCTCATCGTGCCACCATCATCTTTAAATCCATCGACCTACATTTCATTCTGACCCCCCTTTACCATCCTAACTTTATCCTTGCAGGGGGGGTCCGGAACTAATGGTTTTCAAGAAAGGGACCCCCTTATGTGTCACTCTCTCATGAATTCACACCCCCCCTTTTCTATTACCACTTACCACTTCAGAGGGTTCCGAAATACCATTTTTCTCCTTCAAAAAACCTCTTTCCCAAAATAAACGGGTATCAGTTTGTGTTGGGGCCCTTGTTTTGAATTTTGAATAAGGAACAGATTTTGGGTTGCGGATCAACACATGGCAGGAACAACAACAATAGGTAGCAGGGCCGCCAAGGTTGCAGAAGAACAAGAGATAGCTGATGAGGCTGACACAGATAAGTGCAGATGAAGAGAAGATACAACAGAGAACAGATAGTGGAACTCATAGGCAACAGAAAGAAGCTGAAAGCAGCTGAAGAAGAACACAAGAGGAACTAGTAGTTGTGATGGTGAGTGAATAAATAGGCCGTCACCTAGCAGAAAAGGAGATCATGCACGGATACATAGGGATTGAGGAGGATCGAGCCGACGCTATAGAAGAACTCTATCCTGAGCACGATATCCTTGTAGTTCCTAGGCTTCTATTGATCTATCATGGCTGTATTATCTATCTCTCTATCCTGTGGGATGTCTGTAACAGAAATGTAAGCTCTTCCTGTTGAGCGATGTAACTGTGGATCTAGCTTAAGGTTATTAATATATTTGAAGGTTGTTGTCTTGTTATATGAGTTACATGCATGCATGATGTCTGTGGTACCTTAAAATTTTATTTGCTTAGTATCTGCATAATGTTCTGAGATGATCCTTTATGTATGATGTTATGTATGCAAATGATTCTATGTTAACTTCGAGTTGTGGATCCATCCGACACTACTGGTCTGTTCCCCTTCTGCATGTAGTCGCGGCACGCCTCGGGTGAGACTCTCTGATTTTCGGAGTAGGGTGAAAATGTCGGCATGGTTCTAGACTACAGCGGACTCCTTTGTTGGCCCCAATCCTTGAACCTGGGTCTTTCCCGCAAGACCTGTTTTCTCGCCAACAAATGGTTTCGTTGGCGGGACCCTAAACTTCATTAGGGGAACCAGATCATGGTATCAAGGATCTTCGAAGGATAAATACGGAGATGGTGGGATAACCACCTAGACCAGTTTATAGCTCAGCAAGTGGAGCTAACAAATCAAAAGGAGAAGGTGCTCAAGGATCTAATCCTCTTCTCAGATTCCGCCAGTGATAGCTACGAGATCCTCTAGGGAAAATTCCCTAGAGACCTCTATAATTGGTTGCAGAGGTTGCAGACCAAGGTGACTAAAAAAAAATCGTGGAAGATTAACCGCAAGTGGGTGCATGGAGATCTGGTGGCCCTGCATCGGTTGGATACTGAGTTGACCTGTGTTGTAGATTTCTGGGTAGAGTCTACCTTGGATGGGTATATTGTGGAGTTTGCCGTAGAGTGCTACCAGTCCTTCTCTAGAGCTGAGGCTATCTTCCGATCTAGACTAAGAGGGAAGTTGCTTAAGGAAATTCCATTGTGGATTAAGGCCCTGATGGCGGACGAAGGGCTGATGGAATTCCCGAAATCGAGCATGGAAGCATAAACCTCTAGTGCTAGGCGAAGGGCCCGAGGGACAAATGCTAAGTGAAATGTGAAGCGGGGGAGTGGGGGAATGGATGCTAAGACCACAAGGAGGTTGAGGGATCGAAGTGCACATCGGAGGGCGCAAATCACCGAAAGGTGGTGAGAAAGGGTGATGCGGGAGTTAAAACGACGAGGGAGTAGTAGGAAGGATCAAGAGGAGGCACCTCAGAGGATAGTGGATATGGAAGGCCAGGTGGGTCCCCAAGAGATGGAAGGGACCATTGTAGGAGTGCGGCGGGTGCATGGGAGCCCAGCCAGGAGGAAGAGGGAGATGATGTCTGATGAAGGAGATGCAGATGTGCAGCCCGAAGAAGGTTCCGATGGCGAGTGGTACGTCGTGATGCAGTGGTTATTCCAAGAAAGGACGACATCCATATCTCTAGGTATTCCTACTTCCCAAAGTTTGAATGGCAAGGATCCCTACCTTCCCCTGGTACTCTATAAACCTTTAAGTGATATTTTCGTTAAGTTACAAGAGTTGAGTCGATTACATAGTAGTCCATTTTCAGCAGTGACACATGCTAATAACAACATTATTAGTGGTATAGCTATTACTAGTGGTATAATTATGCAACCAGGACCCAGAGGTTTCATTCTAGTCACACCTCCGCAAGTGAATATGGCGGGGTCATTCACCCGGTACCCAAAATTTTCTGGGCAATGCAACGATGATGTGGAACAACACTGGTACCTCTATGAAGCCATATGGAGGGCTCGGTAGATTCCATATGCAGGAAAGAAAATAGAATTCCAAACCATGCTAAGAGAAAGGGCATTGCGCTGGTTCATAAAGTGGTCAAAGGCCCACCCGAATCCAGCAATTGCAAGCGGGATTTTGTCCGAGAATTTAAGCTTCCCCAAACAGAACAACAATGTATGTTCGAACTATGGGAGATCAAACAAAGGGAAGGAGATACTGTGTGGGAGCTGATGCGTAGGTTCAAAGATGAGATCGGGAAACCCAGCTACCCGATTGACCCAAACCATCAGAGGGACTGGTTCATCAATGCTCTGCTTCCCTTGACACGGACCCCCCTCACCCAGCAAAAGATCGACAACTTGCAGGATGCTTTGGAACAGGCTATGAAGATAGAGGAAATGGTGGGATACCCTCAGGAATATAGGGGAGGGCAGCCCCGCAGGACCCATCCCTACTAGGACTGCAACATCATATTTCCACTCTAACCAAAAAACTTAAGGAGATGCAACTTGTAAGAATAGCCAGGCTGAATGTCTGGTGCACACACTGCCTGGTAGAAGGGCACGTGGCAACTGAGTGTCCTCAATTTCGTAGCCCGGGAGTGGGGCCCTCAATTACAACAGTATAGGGGACTCCACCTATCAGGGGTGGTGTGCCGATAAACCCGCAAGGGGTCTAACTGCCGCAACAACAGTATGCAGGGTTCCCACAGCAACCAACCCAAGCTGCAATGGAGTATTGCGAAATTTTTCGGATGGTGGGTCATCAACCTCGAATGTTTCTGATTTTGCAGAAGTACTCCAATGTTTTGAACAATGTATACTGTGAGTTTTGTGCCTCCATGACTCACAACAATTAACAATGCAGAGCTCTAGATGCACTAGTGGACCGATTGCACCGACCCTCCTACAGGGTGAATGAGGCTCCCCGAGGCAGAGGGGGTGGTATGCGTGGGGGTCGCACAGGGGGACGGGGTCCGCTGAAATGATAAAAATATGATTAGGAGGGTCACGTAGCTTGTGAATTTTCCCTACCTAGAAGACCATGGTGTTCCCAGTGCCGTGTGAACACCCACGCGACAGAGGACTGCCCTGAACTTATCAAGAAGTGGGAGGAATGAGCAAGGTAGAGGGGCATGAATCTGGTAAACGCAGAACCTCGAGGGACTTCAAATCCGGCCATGTAGAACGTAGCCATAGTGACATTAGGAGGAAAGAAAACGGGGAAGGACGCTCGTGAAAATGAGCCGATACGGGTGATCAGGCCCGCATCCCCGAAACAACTAATCAAGCCGGAAACGCAGAAGAAATATTTCTAGGAGGCGGTAGAGACTTTTTCCCAGCTGGGGGGAGACAAAGGTATTGAGGTACCCATGAAGACTGATACTGAAGAACAGAGTGCTACGAGGGCTCTGATTGAGGAATGGCTCCACCTATTCCTCAAAATTGTTGACAATTCTTCGATGCGGGAACAACTTAAGCATACCCTAGAGGACGTATTGCAGGGGAACACAGGACCGAGGGAATCCTCAAACACAGCACCCCGGTATGTACAGCGGGTCAAGCAGAACAAACGAAGAATGGGAAAAGAGTTCTGGCTAAACACGCAGGTTGCGGGATTTAAGATCAGAGACACCATGCTCGACTTGGGATCCGACGTCAATATCCTGCCTCGGAACACGTGGGAGGCTCTTGGGCGAAAACGACTGACTTACTCTCTAATCCAGCTTAGGATGGCGAACCAGTACTGCATTTTTCCGATCGGCAGACTTGAAGATGTCGAGGTCGACATCGCAGGGGTAAATACTTACACGGATTTTGAGGTCATCGATATTATGGGAGACAAAGATCCCTACTTGGAATTTCTAGGAATCGACTGGGCTTTTGAAAACTATGCCATCATCGACCTCAAAAAGGAGATGATGATTTTTGAAGATGGAGAGGTCCGAGTCACTCAGCCTCTCGACCCGTATCAAGGTCTGAGATATACAGAAACTGCAGACAATAGGGAGGATGCTCATATATTGGACAACCTCTATCAGATGAAAGCAGGAAAGAGAGAGGATCATATTAACCCGACAACAACCGGATCCATAAGCTGGCACAGTGTCCAGAGCTCGGAGTTGGGGTCGGAACTAGCTTGGGAGGATTGGCAGCAAGGTGGGTATGAGACCAGCATGAGGAGATGTGCCCATATTTCCAAAGTCCATTGGATTGGAGCTGAGATAAGGGAGTACCCCACCTTGTCCAACATGCACGCAGTAAATACCTTCATTATAAAGGTGGAAGACAAGGTACCGGAGGAGAACATGATACCACTCCTGGGTCACTTATCCAGGTTGGGGATAGGTGAGAACGAGGGCTCTCTCGATGATCAGCTGCTTGATGCTGATATTTACCGGGTAGAAGCCATACCATATTATTTGGCTGACATCGCAACTTACCTAACCATGGGGTAGTGTCCTCAACACTATACTCCGATCCAGAAATGGCACCTGGTCATCCGCGCTGCTGACTATCAACTGATTGTGGGGCAGTTGTATAAATTGGGCCTTGATGAGATTCTGTGAAGGTGTGTCCTCAACCATGAATGTGAAGTCGTGTTGTGGGAGTGCCATAGCGGCATTGTGGGAGGACATGTGGGGGAGAAACCCATTGCAAGGAAAGTGCTACAAGTTGGACTATGGTGGCCGATGGTTCATGCAGATAGTAAATCATTTGTCAAGAAATGTGATGTTTTTCAGAGAACAGGGAGGTCCTCTCACAGAGACGAGCTACCAATACATCCGGTGAACATGTTATGTCCATTTGAGAAGTGGGCTGTTGACTTCGTTGGCCCCATAGCCCTGGTATCCAAGCATTCCAAGGCCTGTTACATCATCACCGCCACCGACTACCTCACCAGATGGGTCGAGGCAGCAGCAGTACAGGATTTTACGACAGATACAGCAGCCAGGTTCATCTTTGAAAACATCATCAACAGGTTTGGCTGCCCGCGGAGCTTAACCAGTGATCAAGGTACACACTTCATTAATGAAACTGTAAAATCGCTGCTGGACACCTTCATGATCCAACATCACAAAAGTAGCTCGTACCACCCGCAGGCCAATGGCACCGTTGAAGCATTCAACAAAATCCTCGAGAAGGGTTTGACAAATATTTTCAATGCCAAGCGGGATGATTGGGACGAACAGTTGCCAGCCGCACTATGGGCCTACAGAACAACGGTGAAGTGTTTGACTAATCAAACACCGTTCCAGCTGGTGTATGGCCATGAAGCTGTGATTCCCACCGATTTCACCATACCGAGTCTTCTAATCACCACCTCCCTAAAGTTCTCAGAGGAGGAATCACTACAGGAACACCTACACGAATTACAAGAACTTGATGAGGTCAGGTTCCTTGCTGAGTTTCATCAAAAGGTTTAGAAGGACAGGCATAAGGCTTGGCATGATCACCACATCAAGAGCAAAACATTCCAGGTTGGAGGTAAGATTCTCCTATACGATAGTAGGTTTCAGAAGTTTCCAGGAAAAATACAAATGCACTGGTTGGGACCCTACTTCGTCGTCGAGATTAAGGATTCCGAAGCCGTTCAGTTGGCTCAACTGGACGGTACTATTTTACCTGGGTGAGTGAATGGTGCATGCCCCCTACCATGATTAAGTTTCTTTTGCTTTCCGTTAATAACTCTCGCACCCGAGAGAATTCCATAGAGTAGAGTCGGTGAATAACTCTCCCGCAACCGGGATGAGCGTAGGTAGTGTTCGTTGTCCATGCATAGGTCGTCAATAACCACTAGGTTGTGGAGACTACACCTCAACTGATTGTGGTCGAGGGGGGGCGTGTCCAGTGTGTCGTCCCCTTAGGATAATAAAATGTGTCAAGTGTCAGTCCCTATCATTTGATTTAGTACTTGTGTCAGTCCGTAGGATCGCCTAGATTTGCAACATAAATTTCCATAATTAGAAGTAACCTTGCAGTAATCATTTTGCCATAATTTGAAGTAACCTCAGCTATCGCGTCTGCCCATTTCCCCATACCACCGTCAGCAGATGTCAGAACACACCTCAATAGGTGACCGATCACATGATTATTGCCGTGGAGGATGCCGGCTGGAATTAATTCGTTATGGGGTCTCATCAACCTCACTTGTGCTGATTAATTACATCACCTGCATGAAGAAAAGCGTGAGAATGCCGGAGAGATCCAAGTTAGAATTAGAAATTTCTGAAGATGCAAAGGCAACTAGAGCAGAACCAGAGCAGCAAAGGTGTCCTGACGCAAAGAGCCAAGAGAAGGGGCCGAGAACTATTCTGAAAGTGTATCAACACCGCACAAATATGACAAGAGCCAATCTAATAGTAGTGGAACAGTAGCTCAATAGTCAGATTCATAAAATAGAGTCCCTCGCCGGGAAGTATGAAAGTGATTCCCTCATCGATGCAGACCTCACGGACTCTTTCGAGGTCCCAGCGCTTAAACACCAAGTGTATATGGAGAGCTATACCACAGAAGAAAATCAAGCAACAACAAGGATCGAGGCATACAGCAGTCCTCCATTCTGTAGTTGAGGAATCTGCCAGTATTCGGGACGACAGGAGCAGCCATGCACTGTACCAAGTTCTTGCTCAGTCGAATTCAGAACAGGTCGTTGTGGTTGGGCAAAGAAATTCCAATCCATGCCAAGGATATTCACCGGCTCATAAGGCTCTCACAGGAAGGCCCGGATGTATCCTTTGCATGCCAGACCACCTCCAAAAGAGCAAAGAAGTCAGGGGACGTGGATTATTATGTAAAATATGGCACTCGACGGGGAGGAAAGGGAGCAAAAATGGAACTCATCAACAAGCCCGAATTCAGGTTCGTGTGTTACCTCATTTCCAGTAAGACAATGAGGCACTACACGAAGGGGGAATGTACCCTGGATACCATTTCCATTGCGGAGCATTGCGTCCAGGGGGCCAAGTTGAACTGGTGCTCCTTCTTGCTGAAGGAGCTATTTGACGCATGTGAGGATAATTACAAGAGGGCCATGAGCTTCATCTATGGATATTTGATAGTCGCACTAGCCATGTGGAAGTGGCATGCTCCCCTCGTCAGGCTGTCGGCAAAAATAGTGGAGGGTCAGCCTCTGGCAATGAAATTTGTCCCATGGAAGGTGTCGAGGGATCCCAGCACCAAAGAGGTCAATGTAGAGGCCTTCTGAAATTGTTATGGTTTAATGACTGATGTGGTGATAGGCCAGTAGAGGATTCCCAGGAACCTGCTGGATGGGTACAACAAGCAAGTTTGGTTCGAGATCAGCCACAAGCACACCTTCTTCTGACCTACTTGCATGCCAGAAGAGACATTTCAAATGAGGCCGCTAAAATTCCAACTCGATGACGTAGCCTTCCACAATGAAGTTTTTTCATGGTTGGGGGTCATGATGGAAGTCCGAAGCGGGGTACCCACATACAATTTTGACAAAATGCTACCACAGAAACTACCTGGCACAAAGGGTCTCCAACTTGCAGCTCTTCCCACTCATTCACCAATTAAACACAAAGGTACGAAGCCTCAAAGAAGTGGTCTAAGTAGTCTCAAGCAGTGCCACTCCTTTCCCTGTTTTTTCTGAATTTAAGCTTTCTCAATCCAACCTGCTTCTTCACACAACCTCCATCACCTCCCCCATTTATAATGTTTTATTTACTTCACCAAGTCCAATGACCACCCCGCTAGGGGAAAAGAGTAACTCCTCAAACCCCCTAGAGGCTCCCAAGGCCAAGAGGTCCAAAACCATAGAGTCAAGTCCGATGGTGGACCTCATTGAGGAGGATCCACCTTGGTCACTGAGCCCGGGGGTACCCATCCAGGAAGAACCACTCATTGAGATAGGGGCAATGGGCAAGATTCCACCTCAACCTCCCATTTACCCCTCCAACTTCATAAACATCCACATTTCACCACCCCGTACCGACCCACTTCCACCTATCACTTCATCTGCACCATCCAACTCATCTGCCACCGTATCAGACCCAATAATCCAGGATCTAATCAATGGAGACCACGGGACCGAGGTCAAATCATGTACAGTAGTGATACCACTGGTCAACCCCACTGGGGACCCCCAAATCACTTTTTCTGATTTAATTACACAGATGACACAAATCATTGTAGAAACAGCTAGGACACAAACTGAGCCTACTCCATCTCAGCAGACCGTCCAAACAGATCAGGGGGAGTGGCCAGACTTGAATATGGCAGACTCCGCACCCCATCCGACTCTGCCGTCATCCCCTCAAGAACACTCCACCAGATCAGTTGCCAGTGGGCAACCGCTGCAAGAGTGGCGATTGAATCAAGGTACTTTAGGGGCCGACAACATGGAAACGTGGGGCATGGCTCTACTGTACCACTTCATTCAGAGAGCAGCCCAGTAGGCAGAAAGGCTCCATTCCGAGCTGCAACAGAGGTGTGAGCAACAGCAACAGTAGATCATCGCACTTACTGAACAGCGCGAGCAGCTCACAATAGCACACGGGCAGCTCCAGGACTAGATGAATGAAGTGGCCAGGGTGTTTGTGGGACTATGGCCTGCAGTAATGGCTCACTACACTCGAATGCCAGAAGATGTGCTAGAAACAGATGTATTACAGTGAGAAATCCACCTCAGGGTGGCGTTCACTGACCTCCACCAGGAAAATGCAGAGCTCTAGGCAGCGTTAGCAGCACGGCCAGCACTACCCGACCCAACGAAAGTCTACATAGCACATATTATGGAGAAACAGGGCTAGGTCACCAAGATGCAGGAATCTCTCAGTACTGTAGCTTGAGATTCCTATGACCTCCTAAAAGGTCTATAGGAATGCTCGACGGCCCTTACATTAAAGACTCAGCCCATTTCAATGCAGATGCAACAACTCTAAAAAAAAATTCAGGATGCAACGGACCCCTCACAGTTGGACCAGCTGTACACCCAGGCGGATGCTCTGGAGATCCAGATCCAGCAGATAGAGGCCAGCTCGGAAATGGCCAAGCAGGTGATTTGAGAGCTTCACCATCCCCTCCAAGTCAACGCCCGGAAAATGTAGCAGTTGGCCGCCGCGGCCAGAACCCAACTCATAATGGTATTCGGCGTTGTACCAATGACTCTCGGGGAGGAAGCTGTCACTAAGATCACCACAAAGATGGATGCATTATTACAGGGGTGGCAGCAGGGTGTGACAACCTTCAAAGAGCTTAAGGCTTCAGTGTTGAGCAAGGTCCTAGAGTTGGGGCCCTTTTTTGGGCAGCAGAATGAAGGTGCACAGAAAGAACAGGGCACAGGGTCCGGCAGAGCTATGGAGGTGGAGATAGTGATTTGTGATTGACTCGGGACGAGTCAAGAAACTATGATCGGCGCCTGTTGGGGCCCTTTTTTGAATTTTGAATAAGGAACATATTTTGGGTTGAAGATCGACACATGGCAAGTGCAACACCGGTAGGTAGCGGAAGAACAGGGATAGCTGATGAGGCTGATGCAAATAAGTGCAGACGAAGAGAAGATATGGCAAAGAACAGATAGCGAAACTCATAGGCAATAGAAAGAAGCCGAAAGCAGCTAAAGAAGAACACAAGAGGAACTAGCAGTTGCAATGGCGGGTGAATAAATAGGACGTCACCCAGCCGAAAAGGAGATCATGCATGGATACAGAGGGATTGAGGAGGATCGAGCCGACGCTGCAAAAGAGCTCTGTCCTGAGCATAATATCCTTGTAGTTCCTAGGCTTCTATTGATCTATCATGGTTGTATTATCTATCTCTCTATCCTGTGGGATGTCTATAACAGAAATGTAAGCTCTTCCTATTGAGCGATTTAACTGTGGATCCAGCTGAAGGTTTTTAATATATTTGAAGGTTGTTGTCTTGTTATATGAGTTACATGCATGCATGATGTCTGCGGTACCTTAAAATTTTATTTTCTTAGTATCTGCATAATGTTCTGAGACGATCATCTATGTATGATGTTATGTATGCAAATGATTCTATGTTAACTTCGAGTTGTGGATCCATCTGCCACTACTGGTATGTTCCCCTTCTGCATGTGGTCGTGGTATGCCTCGGGTGAGAATCTCTGCTCTTTGGAGTAGGGTGAAAATGTCGGCGTGGTTCTAGACTACAGCAGACTCCTTTGTTGGCCCTAATCCCTGAACTTGGGTCTTTCCCGCAAGACCTATTTTCTCGCCAACAGTTTGTAATAGAAAAAGGGGAGTAATATCAGAGAAGCAGCAATGCCAACACTGCATTGGAATTTATCATCCAGCAAAGGCAGTCCAAATAACAAAGCCAAATTTCAAAACCTCCATTGGTTGCCTCTTCGAAACCATCACAGCTTCCTCCAAAGCTTACTGTTTTATCTTTTGAGGAGCCATTGAAACGTTTGGATCTATGAGGAGTTGCCCATAATTAATTCCAGAGAAGTTTGTTGTCAATGATGTCTGAATCAGGCTTTGCATGGCCACACTTGTCTAATTTCAGTTTGTTTGTAATTAATGAATTTTTCCAGAGTAGATTAGGGCAACCAACTTAGTTGTTAGTTAAATGAAGCTAGAATTCTCATTATCAAAGGTTGGATATTTTAGCACTTGCATTGTAAGAACTACTATTGGAGCACTGTAATTTTGGATTTGGAAATAAATAAATCAAAGATTGTTTACTAGATTCTTGAGCTGTGTTTAAAATGGTGATTTGTTACTTCTCTGTTTAAATGTTTCCATTATTTTTCTCTACTGTGTATCTGCTCATCTTATTGTAATTCATAAATTTTAGATTAAGATTCGCTGTCGAAGTGCCTTAGTTCTGTATGAATTTAAAATCTGAATGTTTTCTGTTAAGTCTGATTAAATAATTCTTAACTTCTCTTTAATTAGTACTAAACCTTACTATTTCTTCCACCTCATATCATACATCTCTTTAGGATCCATTCAATCACAGTTAGCTTTCCCTGTAATTACTCTTGATTTTGGTGTGCCATTCCATCCTTTGACTCTATCACCCAATTTAATAGCCTCTATATCCCTATCTATCCAACCACCCCATTATCACACATAAATTTTTAATTTTTTGATGAACAGGGTCATCATAAGCTTCACCTTGTCTCATTAGGTTAGACAATTCATTTGATGATAAATTCACTTAATCATGTTTATTATAGGTCATAGACACTTCATTATTTTTTTCATTAGGGTCATATCCAAAATAATACACCTTGGGTTCACTTGCATAGTCATCAAATTTAAGAAAAGGAGCCACTAGCCAGTTCTACACATTTTCGTAGAGAATATGAGGATTTCTCTGTTTTTTTACTTTTGAGAAGTCAACTTCAAGGGTGGTTTCTAGGAAAAAAGAGAAGTATTTTAAGAAACCGAGAAAGGTTATTTTCAAGAAAATATCAGATAAAAATAACCTCTTTCACTTTTATTAAAGGTTCTACAAATTGGGAGATACAGGGATGTCTTTCGACCCTATTTTCAGAAAACAAAATTTTCTTGTTTTATACATGTTTTTCAAATGCAGATTTTGGACAGCTAGAGATGGTATTTAAAAAACAAAGAGAGGTTTTTCTTCAAAACATTTTGATCTAAAAAACCTCCTCCAATTTTGAAAAATATATTAAGAATACAGAAATATGATTTTATTTCTAAACTGCAAATTCTGCCTTTTTTAGGAGTTTTCGTAGCGTGCTTCAGGCTTGAAGCTAGAAAAATGCTACAAAAAAACATATAGGTGCTTTTTTGCATTTAAACTCAGTTTTGACATGTTTTAAGGAGGGATATACATGGTTGCAATGTGTCATGACATGATGAATATGTTGGAACAACAAATAATTCAAAAAGACTGATGGAAAAGCCATTTTTCTCATGCTACTAAAACTCGCTATGAAAATTTTTGTACATGACTATTTTAGCAGTCAACTTCAAGTTTTATTTTAGATGAAATGAAGAAGTATTTTGGAAATATGAAAGAGTTTTTTCTTTAGCACTAGTCCATAAATAAAAACCTCTCTCAGTTTATGCAAATCCATCAGGGTTTGAAAATTATACACTCATCTTTGAAGCCTATTTTTCAGAATTTTCACTAACCAGATTTGTGAAAAAATTGTAAACATTCGACTTGGAGGAGGTATATCTCAGAATAAACGTGGCATAATGACACATTAAAACTATAGTATACTCAAAAAATTAGTTGGTTGTAGTTGATAAGGGTTATTAAATTGATTTTTTGAACTATTAATGAAAGAAGAGTCCTTTTTGTATTCAAACTCTGCAAAATAGAAATATCCCTAGGAAGTCTCCAAGTGATAGAATCATGTTTGAAATAGGTCTCTGAGGTGGGAATAGAGGGGAGTAAGGTGAAATATCATTTTAATGATTCCTCACTCTATAAAGGAGAGCGTTTTAGAGTTAGAAATCATTGGAATATGTTACTTGTGATTATTACTATTGTAAACAGGTTCTGATCAGTAATAGACAGTGGTTGTGGGCTTTCTCCTTCACCTGAGATTCATTTGATGTTTTCATGAACATTTTCCTATGTATCTCTCTACTTTCTGTCAATATATTAATGTTTGATTACTCATAATTTTTTCTTCTCATGCTTTGACTTCCTTCAAGCATTAAAATATTGTATATCTTTCTCAATATCCTGCTTTCAATATCTTAATTTTAATTACTAAGAATTCATGTTTCTCATGCTCTGATTTCCTTTGAAAATTTATCTATTGAGTAAATTCTCTATGTGTTCTCCTTTCATTTAAATATCTACATGCCTCGGCTTCCACAAGGATAGCCTTTGTCATTGAGATCCCTAGCACTGACTCCATAGCCCAATGGTAGCAAGCTTTCATTTTTCAACCTGCAATCATACAAAACCAAGACACAATTCATAGAGTTAGCCATATAGTATTATTCCTATTGAAAATTATAAATCCCCTTTGAGATAGCCCTCTCAAACTGAAGAGGCTAATCTTCAGTTAGAAGTGGTTTGAAAGAGTTACATTGGGTTGATTGATGAGTAGCCAATCAGATCAATCAGTTTCAGTTGTAAATTCAGCATGGGTACTTTTATTTCTTTAGCAACTACTGGTTTTTTTAGTGCCAAGGTTACAAGTCAGAACAGGTTGCAATTTTTCATTTTGAAGATGGAAGCAGCCCAATGGAGGTGGCACTGGAACTACTAGTTCTTTGTTGTACCACAGGGGCACACCATCCCAAGTGGAGCCACTTTTATCACACACAATTTATTAATTTTTTGATGAATAGGGTCATCATAAGCTTCACCTTGTCTCATTAGGTTAGATCATTCATTTGATAAGAAATTCACTTAATCATGTTTATTATAGGTCATAGACACTTCATTAGTCTTGTCATTAGGGTCATATCCACAATAATCCACCTTGGGTTCACTTGCACAGTTATAAAATTTAAGAAAAAGAGCCACTAGCCAGTTTTACACATTTTCGTAGAGAATTCAGTGTAAAATAGGCAGATTTCGCTACGAAACTGGCTTATAATTTCGTAGCGAATATGAGGATTTCTCTGTTTTTTTACATTTGAGTAGTCTACTTCAAGGGAATTTTCTGGGCAAACAGAGAAGTATTTTAAGAAACTAGGAGAGATTATTTTCAAGAACATATAAAATAAAAATAACCTATTTCACTTTTCTCAAAGGTGCTACAAATTAGGAGATACATGGATGTCTTTCGGCTCTATTTTCAGAAAACAAAATTTTCCTATTTTATACATGTTTTGCAAATGTAGATTCTGGACAACTGGAGATGATATTTAAAAAACCAAGAGAGGTTTTTCTTCAAAAAAAATTTATTTCAAAAAAACTCCTCCATTTTTTCAAAATATATTAAGAATTCGCAAATATGAGCTCATTTATAAACTACAAATTCTGCCCTTTTTAAGATTTTTTGTAGCGTGCTTCAGGCTTGAAGCCAGAAAAATGCTATGAAAAAACCTGTAGGTGATTTTTTGCATTTAAACTTAGTTTTGACATGTTTTGAGGGAGATCCATGGTTGCAAGGTGTCATGACATGATGAGGATTTTGGAATATCAAATAAGTGAAGAATATTGATGGAAAAGCCCATTTTCCCATGCTACTAAAACTCGCTACAAAATTTTTTGTACATGACTATTTTAGCAGTCAACTTCAAGTTTGATTTTAGACCAAATGAAGAAGTATTTTGGAAATATGAAAGAGGTTTTTCTCCAGGTCCGGTCCCTATACAAAAACCAATCTCAGTTTTTGCAAATCCATCAGGGTTTGGAAATTATACACTCATTGAAGCCTATTTTTCAGAATTTTCACTAACCAGATTTGTGAAAAAATTGTAAAAATTCGACTTGGAGGAGATCTAACTCAGCATCCACGTGGCATAATGATACATAAACACTTGATTACACTCATAAAGTTAGTTTTTTGTAGTTGATAAGGCTTATTATATTGATTTTTTGAACTATTAATGAAATAAGGGTCCTTTTTGTATTCAAACTCTGCAAAACAAAAATATCCCTAGGAAGTCTCCAAGTGATAGAATCATGTTTGAAATAGGTATCTGAGGTGGGAATTCGAGGGGAGTAAGGTGGCATATGATTTTTATGAGTCCTCACTCTATAAAGGAGAAATTTTTATAGTTATAAAGGGTTGGAATATGTTACTTGTGACTACTACTATTGTAAACAGGTTTTGATCAGTAATAGACAGTGATTGTGGGCTTTCTCCTTCACCTGAGATTCATTTGATGTTTTCATGAACATTTTCCTATGTATCTTGCTACTTTCTGTCGATATATTAATGTTTTATTACTCATAATTTTTGCTTCTCATGCTTTGACTTACTTCAAGCATTAAACTATTATATATATTTTTCAATATCCTACTTTCAATATCTTAATGTTCATTACTAAGAATTCATGTTTCTCATGCTCTGATTTCCTTTGAACATTTATCTATTGAGTAAATTATGTGTGTGTTCTCCTTTGATTTAAATATCTACATGCCTCAGATTCCACAAGGAGAGCCTTTGTCATTGAGATCCCTAGCACTAACTCAATCGCCCAATGGTAGCAAGCTTTCAGTTTTCAACCTGCAATCATACAAAACCAAGACACAATTCATAGAGTTAGCCATCTAGTATTATTCCTATTTAAAATCATAAATCCCCTTTGATAGAGCCCTCTCAAACTGAAGAGGCTAATCTTCAGTTAGAAGTGGTTTGAAAGAGTTACATTGACTTGATTGATGAGTAGCCAATCAGATCAATTTTGTGATAACATTTTGGCACCGTTGTCGAGGAAGAAGGTGTAAATTTTCCCTGGGAAGAACGACAAAGTTTCAGTTCTAAGGTCTAAGAGCAGCAGACACTTAATCACATATTGGTTGTATTTCTGCTCTGGCGACTCCACACATCAAATAATCAATTGGAAGATGACTCCACTGCTTGAAGATCAGTAGCTTGATGAAGTTCCAAGATGAGTTCTAGTGCAAGAATAAATGCTAGGTATGCCCTTATGAATTGATCTCATATCCCTAGTTTACCAAATCCTATGCCAAAGGTTTATTGGTTAACTGATCTTCCCATATTTAAAAATTAAAAGAAAGACATTGCTGCTCTTCATTTGGTTAGATTCCATATGCATGTACACAGACTTAAGGTTCAGTTCCCTGAGGAATGTCTCATGAAGATGTTTATTGTCACTTTAGAAGGAAATGCATGGTCTTGGTATGAAAGCCTGTCAAATGGTTCCTTATATTCTCATGTTGAATTTTATGAGATGTATAAAGAATGTATTTCTTCCTTATTGCTGGTCAAATACTGCTATAAACATTGTGTGAGTTTTATTGAATATTTGGGGAATTGTTATGAAGATGATGAGTTCATGGATGAGGAAATTTTAGAGGCCCTTCATGACAATCCCTTTCATCACCAAGAAGAAAGGATAGCCTCTCCCTTGGATAAAAATGAAACCCAACAGGAGTTTATTTATGAAAATCATGTTACATCGTCGAAGTTTGATGAAAATTTGCAGCAAACTTGTCAACCTTTTGATCATCAGGAATATGAGAATCATTTCAAGCAACAAGAGGAAATACTAGAAGATAATTGTTATAATCCTCAGGTATAGAAATAATTTTATTCTTCATGTCATTCCTTGCATCAGCCTACATCAAATCAAGAAAAATTTGAAAATAAAATTTTAGACAATAAGATGGGTATGCTTGTTGAATCGTATGAAGAGTTACCTTTAGAAATTTCTGTGGTACATGCTGAGACAGTTCCTTGTGAAAGTGTACAAGGGTACTCCAAGTATTTATTCCTCTCAAATGAAAATAATGATCAAAATATTTTTTCTTTCTTATTTGAGAAATGTCACAAGGGTTATAATGAATAATATGAACAGGTAACACCATCAAAGGATCATATTTACTCACACTTTCTCGTTGATCAACAAGAATTATTTGTGCATACTCTCAAAGATTCTTTCGCAGCTCTGCTGGAATCTTCTACAGGAATGAATTTCAATATGATTTTCAGTTATCTATACAAATTCATATGGTGGAACAAGTGGTCATCTCTCAGGAATATTTTTATGATCATAGAAGTGGAGTGTCCATTCCAATCCAGTACTCAACTACTTGATTGGCTTCATTGGAAGAGTGAGATCACTTGATTCAGTTTTTATGCTGAGCAAGTAGAGTAGGATAATTTGTATATCTATAAGCTTGAAGATCAAGCATTTTTTCAGTTTCAGTTTTAAATCCAGCATTTGTACTTTCAGTTCTTTAGTAGCTACTTTTTTTTTCAGTGCCAAGATTATAGGTCAGAACAGGTTGCAAGTTTTCATTTTGAAGATGGGAGCAGCCTAATGGAGGTGGCACTAGAACTAATAGTTCTTTGTTGTACCACAGGGGCACACCATCCCAAGTGGATCCACTATTATCACACATAAATTTTTATTTTTTTGATGAATAGGGTCATCATAAGATTCACCTTGTCTCATTAGGTTAGATCATTCATTTGATGAAAAATTCACTTAATCATGTTTATTATAGGTCATAGACACTTCATTAGTTTTTTAATTAGGGTCATATCCACAATAATCCACCTTGGGTTCACTTGCATAGTCATAAAATTTAAGAAAAAGAGCCACTAGCCAGTTTTACACATTTTCATAGCGAATTCAGTGTAAAATAAGCAGATTTTGCTATGAAACTAGCTAAAAATTTCATAGTGAATATGAGGATTTCTTTGTTTTTTTTGCTTTTGAGAAGTCAAATTCAAGGGAAGTTTATGGGAAAACAAAGACATATTTTAAGAAAATAAGAGAGGTAATTTTCAAGAGCATATCAGATAACAATAACCGTTTTCACTTTTCTCAAAGGTGCTAAAAATTGGGAGATACATGGATGTCTTTCGGCCCTATTTTCAGAAAACAAAATTTTACTATTTTATACATGTTTTGCAAATGCATATTTCGGACAACTGGAGATGGTATTTAAAAAACAAAGGGAGGTTTTTCTTCTAAACATTTTGATCTACAAAAACCTCCTCTATTTTTGCAAAATATATTAATAATTCACAAATATGAGTTCATTTCTAAACTATAAATTCTACCTTTTTTTAAATATTTCGTAGCATGCTTCACGCTTGAAGCCAGAAAAATGCTATAAAAAAACCTGTAGGTGATTTTTTGCATTTAAACTCAGTTTTGTCATGTTTTAAGGAGGGAGATCCATGGTTTCAAGGTGTCATGACATGATGAAAATTTTGGAACAACAAATAAGTCAAGAAGATTGATGGAAAAACCATTTTTCCCACGCTACTAAAACTCGCTACAAAAATGTCTGTACATGATTGTTTTAGCAGTCAACTTCAAGTTTTATTTCAGAATGCTATCACCAAAATAGGACCCTGATAGGCTACTGATCAGACTACCTCAGTGTAACTATTTCAAACCAGAATTTTAGCTGAGGCTTAGCCTCCTCAGCCTGAGAGGGCTCTCTCAAGGGTTTATGATATTTATTAATGATGATATAGATGACTAAATCTATCTTGGTTTTGTATGTTTGTAGGTTGAAAAAATGAAGGCTTGCTACCATTGGGCTATGGAGTCAACAAGTCAATAAATTCAGTGTCAAGGTTTCTTGACATGAAAGCTAAGATAAATAAGGTTCTTAAACAAAGCCAATTCACTCAATAGCATAGGTCAAAAGAGTCATTCCATTACTAAAGGAATTTAGAGCATAGGGTTATGAATTCTGAGTAATAGTAATGAAATCTATTGTTGATGGTTCAAAGGTGGCTTACTCACAAGATTCAAAAAAAACATAGTCATCTCATTAATAAAGGAAGTCAGAGCACAAGATTATGAATTCTGAGTGATAGCAATGAGATATACTGCTAAACACAATCATTTCATTACTAAAAGAAATCAGAGCACATGGTTGTGAATTCTGAATAATAGCAATGTAATCTAGTGCTGGTGATTCAGAAAAAACACAGTCATCTTATTATTAAAGGAAGTCAAAGCATTAGATTATGAATTCTGAACATTAACAATAAGATCTACTACAATTAATTAAAATAAAATATAGATCAAGAAAGGATTAAACCCTATCTAAACTCAGTTTTTTTCTAGAAAACCTCTCTGTATTACTGATTGTATTCCTTCACATAAAGCAGCAGCTAGGCCAAAAAGTCTCCAACCCATCGCTAATTCGACCTCTTTCTTGATATATAGCATTACAACCTTGGATTATACGATCCACCATTAGAGGAATTTGAATTCCTAACTCTTGACACCTTGCATAACCATAAAACATCAAATTTATGATAAACAGACACCTATCCTACTTGACAGTCCTATTTCAACTAGGACTCAAACTCTTCATTACTATCTTTAAAAAACTTATCCTAACAACATTATATATTTTAAATTACATCATTGAAAAATGCATCATCACATGGCCGAATTTGGATGATGGGCTTGAGCTATTCATGACCACTTTGTTGACCTCCACATAAGCAGGAAACCAAACCCTATTTTTTAGGCATATGGTCTTTTGAATTCATTGAACATTCTGACCATCATGTACTCTCAATTTCGTGGTCCTTTGATTTTTTAAGTTGAATTAACACATGCCAAAACTCCTCCTTAGGCTCCAGCTTTCCATAACCATCATCAAACTGTTCAAATGAGCTGAAAATAGACTGCGCTACGAAAAAAAGACAGTTTCGTAGTGCTTTTCATAGTGCTGCCCTTTAACCCTTTTTTTCTTCAAAATATTGACTTCTTTCCTTCCAAATAATCTTCATTACCTTTATACATATCCTCCATAGCAATCTCAAACCTTAATTCATATTTTTACCCCCCAAAATGTGATGAAAAGGGGCAAGAAAAGTTGCTACAGCAAATTATTCTTGTTTCTTCCTTGAAAATTAGGTCTTGGGACAGAGCCTTTCTATTATCATCCATGATGTATATTCCGAAACGGAAGGAGGTTTTTGTAGTTCATTCTGTTTGGAATTAAAACCTCTCTTTTTTTTCGGAAATACTTCTCCTGCTGTCCAGAATCTGTCTTTGCAAAACATGTGTAAAACAGGAAAACTCTATTTTCTGAAAATAGGGCTTCAAAGAAAGCCTTTTATATCCCACTTCATAATGAATGTAAAGAACCTGAGAGAGGTTTTTTTATTAACGTCTGTCATAAATAAAAACCTCTTTCATTTTTCAAAATTTAATTTTCAGTTTCCCGGAAACCGCTTTTTAAATTTACTACTAAAGCTAGAAAACAAGGTTTTGCTCTTCATGGTGAAAGGCTGCTTCAGCAGTTTCGTAGCGTGCTAAGAAACTGTTGTGCAAGAAATTTTCTTGAAAATTTCTTCAAAATTAATGCCTTGGATATGTTTAAACTTCATAACAATTGATATTTATCAAAAAAACTATGTTAACATGACCTCAAGAATATGATCTTCGCCCAAAATTATCTTCTCCAGCTCATGGATAGATCATTTTCATATGTGTCATGTCCACCAATCATTTTCAAACCTTTAATGCTTCCACTGATAGCTGAAAATCCATGTCTTCAAAATTCATGATGTCTCTAACCTTGTTGTAAACCCTGTTGATCATGTCCATTATCTGTCCTGAAAACTAGGAACACGTTTCTTGCAATATAGTTGTAACCCTCACTTATGCTCCTTGAAACCATCTGCTGAAAAAATTGTGCTAAAAAACATGTGGCAATGTCTTATTGAACTCATGTGACTTAGCCCTTCTACCTATTCCTAAAAAAAACCTTTGAAGAAGTGCCAAAAAATGTTAACATTGTTGCGCTACGAAACTGTCTGCTGTTTTCGTAGCGCAGAAATTCACCATTGAAAACCTTACTTGGAATCTTTATTTTCCTTTGTTTTGCTATTGGATCTTCACTTATGGTCATTATACATTCTTTAGCAGCATCAAGGTTTAAAAAACACACCCTTTCACCCTTTGAAAACTTGCAATATTGATCAAACTACATCCTACAGCAGTTTGGTAGTGCGCTACGAAACTGTTGTGCATCACACCTACAACTATTTCGTAGCGCGATATGAACTTGCTATGTGTATCATATTTACATATTTTATTCATCATACTTAAACCTTGATAATATCTACATTCTTTAATGAGGACTTTGATAACAATATATGTCAACTTTGCCATGGTTTCCAAAAGTGATGACCTTCCCAAAACAAAATTATATCATGGATTTGTTACTTACTCTCTTAATTCTGCTATAGCTAAATTTCTTCAGATTTTTCCCATTTGATTTCAAGATCCTCAATGTGCCTCTTTAACCTCCTATTAGTAGCCCTTAAATTCGCATTTACCCTTCGCACAAACTTGGCCTCTTTGATTGCAGGGACAGTGCCTCGCTTGATTTCAGAGTAAAACTGCCTTGCTTGATGAATGAAAGAGAAGCTTTGGTTTCCACTTACCATGATCTTACCATTTGGGAAGGGTATGCATCATATGTTTATTGCATGAGACAATAAAACCAAAACTATCTCCTTTCAAATTTGAAAATGACATAAGACAAATGAGCTCAAATGAATTTTATGATGACTATGAATGGTTGCATGCGTGAGAAAGACTCATGGCTGACACCTAACCATGAATGATTAACGTAATTCTAGTGGATTTGATAACTAAAAAGACATGCTACGAATCCCCGATTTCATAGCACGCTGAATGTAATTTCAGGGTTTTGTGCTACGAAATGACCAGTGTTTTCGTAGCACAAAAGCAGTTTTTTACACTATTTGCGCTATGAAAACATGGTTTTTTGGCTTATTTGAAAAATTTTGCAAAGTGACTAAACACATGATTTCCAAAACATGAAATGGGACCCCTAAAATGTAAAACAAAGTTGTTGGACCTTATTTGATGATGGTAATTAAATTCTAACCTTATGACATAGACTCTAAAAACATGAAAATGACTTGACCCCTATTCTAAGACCATGAATTAAGAACAAATGAAAACTGTCTAAGTTTGGGAAAAAATTTATAGTGATAATAGTGGCTCCACTTGGGATAGTGTGCCCCTATGGTACACTAAGAACCCATAGCTCCAGTGCTGCTATCCATCCTTTAAAATAAAACTCTAACATTCTGCCCAATCTGCTTCAAAATTTTATGGCCTTCACCTCGGGCTCAAATTTGTTGGTCTCTGCAAGAAGGACTCAAACTGTATCTACTAAAAATTCTCAGTCAACCTACCTTGAGCTTATTTGTAAATTCCTACCTACTCTATCAGCTGCAATTTCCACTTTAGCTCAAGCAACATGATATCTCCAATAAATCCAATCAATTGTCTTTTCTGATATATGAAGCTCTTGACCGCATTCAACCTCAAAATAACTATGATAGTGAGATGACCAAAGCAACTTATAATGTATTTTATCTTCATAATGCAAATGAAAATGAAATACTGGTGTGCAAAGCTTTGCCATGTATTCATCTATAGGATCAAAGAAAACATGGTTAGTTTGATGATCATCATAACGTTCTATATCTTCGGACAACTGATTCTCAACCACACAAGATTCCTTTGATATGCTATCCAACTACTTTTCTGAATGATTCCCATAGAAAATGTAAATTTCTTCATTATTATGATCATTCTTTGAAGTAGACTGCTGCAAAGTATGACACAAATAATCAACCTTTTTCTCTACCTGAGGATTGTAGAAATTTTTTTCCAATATTTCCTCTTGTTGTTTGAACTGATTCTCATTCTCCTGATGATCAAGGGACTTGCAAGGCTGCTGCATCTCTACATCAATCTCAGAGGATGTAACAAGACTTTCATAAGTAAACTCCTGCTGATTTCCATGTTGCATATCATGGGATGTTATCCTTTCTTCTAGGTGTTGAAATGTATTGTTATGAAGAGCCTCTAAAATTTCTTCATCCATAAATTCATCATCATCATAAAAATCCTCCAAATACTGAATAAAACTCAAAGAAGGTTTACAACAATCTATGACCAGCAATAAGGAGGGATGACACTCTTTATACATCTCATAGAATTCATCATGAAAATTAGCAAGATAATATAATGAACCATTTGATAAATCTTTATACCAAGACCATGCTTTTCCTTCTAGAGTGGTCATAAACATCTTCATAAGACAGTCTTCAGGGATATGAACCTTAAGACTATGTACATGCAGATGAAAACTAACCAAATGAAGAGCAACATTGTCTTTTTTTTCATATTTTAATATTGGAATATCATCTAACCAATCAACCTCTGGCATAGGGTTTGGAAAACCAGGGATATGAGACCAATTCATAGGATCATACCTGGAATTGTTTCTTGCAATGGAACTCACCTTGAAACTTCATCTAGCAACTGATATTTTAGCAGTGGAGTCACCTTCCAATTTGTTATTTGATGTGTGGAGTCGCCAAGGTAGTTTTGCAGCCTTGAATAGATTCTGAGCTCCTGCTACCTTCAAGAGTTTAGCTTCATGATTTTTCGGAAGATGTGTATCTTCAGACTCTCGGCAGACGCACCAAAATGTTATCACCAAAATAGGACCCTGATAGGCTACTGATCAGACTACCTCGGTGTAACTATTTCAAACCAGACTTTTAGCTGAGGCTTAGCCTCCTCAGCCTGAGAGGGCTCTCTCAAGGGTTTATGATATTGATTAATGATGATATATATGGCTAACTCTATCTTGGTTTTGTATGTTTGTAGGTTGAAAAAATGAAGGCTTACTACCATTGGTCTATGGAGTCAACAAGTCAATAAATTCAGTGTCAAGGTTTCTTGACATGAAATTTGAGACAAATAAGGTTCTTAAAAAAAGACAGTTCACTCAATAGCATAGGTCAAAATATTCATTCCATTACTAAAGGAAGTCAGAGCATAGGGTTATGAATTATGAGTAATAGTAATGAAATCTACTGCTGATGGTTCAAAGGTGGTTTACTCAAAAGATTTAGAAAAAACACAGTAATCTCATTACTAAAGGAATTCAGAGCATAATATTATGAATTTTGAGTAATAGCAATGAGATCTACTACTAAACACAATCATTCCATTACTAAAAGAAATCAGAGCACATGGTTGTGAATTCTGAATAATAGCAATGTAATCTAGTGCTAGTGATTCAGAAAAAACACAATCATCTTATTGTTAAAGGAAGTCAGAGCATTAGATTATGAATTCTGAGTATTAACAATAAGATCTACTGCAATTAATTAAAATAACATATATATCAAGAAAGGATCAAACCCTATGTAAACTCAGTTTTGTTCAAGAAAACCTCTCTATATTACTGATTGTATTCCTTCACATAAAGCAGCAGCTAGGCCAAAAAGTCTCCAACCCATTGCTAATTCGACCTCTTGATTCATATATAGCATTGCAACATTGGATTCTATGATCCACCATCAGAGGAATTCGAATTCCTAACTCTTGACACCTTGCATAACCATAAAACATCAAATTTATGATAAACAGACACCTATCCTACTTGAAAGTCCTATTTCAACTTGGACTCAAACTCTTCATTAATATCTTTAAAAACCTTATCCTAACAAAATTATCTATTTTAAATTACATCATTGACAAATGTATCATCACATGGTCAAGTTTTAATGGTGGGCTTGAGCTGTTCATGACCACTTTCCTGACCTCCACATAAGTAGGAAACCAAACCTTGTTTTTTAGGCATATGGTCTTTTGCATTCATTGAACATTTTGGCCATCATGTACTCTTCATTTCATGTTCCTTTTATTTTTGAAGTTGAAGGAACACATGCCAAAACTCCTCCTTAGGCTCCATCTTTCCATAACCATCATCAAACTGTTCAAATGGGCTGAAAATAGATTGCGCTACAAAAACAAGACAGTTTCGTAGTGCTTTTCATAGTGCTGCCCTTTAACCTTTTTTCTTAAAAATATTGATTTCTTTCCTTCCAAATCATCTTCATTACCTTTAGATATATCCTCCATATCAATCTCAAACCTTAATTCATATTTTTACCCCCAAAAATGTGATGAAAATGGCAAGAAAAGTTGCTACAGCAAATTATTCATGTTTCTTCACTGAAAATTAGGTCTTGGGATAGAGCCTTTATATTCTCATCCATGATGTATTTTGAGAAAATTAAGGAGGTTTTTGTAGTTCATTCTGTCTGGAATAAAAACCTCTCTTGGTTTCTGAAAATACTTCTCCTGTTGTCCAGAAGTTGTCTTTGAAAAACATGTGTAAAATAGGAAAACTCTATTTTCTGAAAATAGGGCTTCAAAGAAAGCATTGTATCTCCCACTTCATAATGAATGTAAAGAAACTGAGAGATTATTTTGTATTTAGGTCTTTTAGGAAGAACAACGTCTTTCAGTTTTTAAAAATTCATTTTCAGTTGCCCGGAAACCGCCTTTTAAATTTACTTTAGCAGTTTCGTAGCGCGCTACAAAACTATTGTGCAACCAAATTTCTTGAAAATTTCTTCAAAATTAATGCCTTGGATATGTTTAAACTTCATAACAACTGATATTTATCAAAAAAACTATAGTAACATGACCTCAAGAATATGATTTTCGCCCAAAATTGTCTTCTCCAGCTCATGGATAGATCATTTTCATATGTGTGATGTCCACCAATCATTTTCAAACCTTTAATGCTTCCACTAATAGCTGAAAATCCATGTCTTCGACCTTCATGATGTCTCTAACATTGTTGTAAAACCTGTTGATCATGTCGCTTATCTGTCCTGAAAACTAGGAACATGTTTCTTGCAATATAGTTGTAACCTTCATTTATGCTCCTTGAAACCAAATGCGGACCAACTTGTGCTCAAAAACATGTGGCAATGTCTTATTGAACTCATGTGACTTCTCCCTTCTAGCCGTGACAAAACAAATCTTTGAAGAAGTGCCAAAATTGTTAACATTGTTGCGCTACGAAACTGTCTGTTGTTTTCATAGCGCAGAACTTCACCTTTGAAAACATTACTTGGAATCTTCATTTTCCTTTGTTTTGCTATTGGATCTTCACTTATGGTCATTATACATTCTTCAACAGCTTCGAGGTTTAAAAAACACACCATTTAACCCTTTGAAAACTTGCAAGATTGATCAAACTGCATCCTACAATAGTTTCTAGCACGCTACGAAACTTCTTTGTGTCTCATATTTACACAGTGTCTTCATCATATTTAAACCTTGAGAATATCTACAGTCTTTAATGAGGACTTTGATAATACTATAAGTCAACTTTTCCATGGTTTCCAAAAGTGATGACCTTCCCAAAACAAAATTATATCATGGATTTGTTACTTACTGTCTTACTTCTGATGTAGCTAACTTTCTTCACAGTTTTCCAATTTGATTTCAAGATCCTCAATGTGCCTCTTTAACCTCCTATTAGTAGCCCTTAAATTCACATTTACCCTTCTCACAAACTTGGCCTCTTTGATTGCAGGGACACTACCTCGCTTGATTTCAGAGTAAAACTACCTCGTTTGATGAATGAAAGAGAAGCTTTGGTTTCCACTTACCATGAGCTTACCATTTGGGAAGGGTATGCATCATATGTTTCTTGCATGAGACAATAAAACCAAAACTAGCTCCTTTCAAATTTGAAAATTTCATAAGACAAATGAGCTCAAACGAATTTTATGATGGCTATGAATGGTTGCATGCGTGAGAAAAGACTCATGGCTGATACCTAACCATGAATTATTAACGGAATTCTAGTGGATTTGATAACTGACAAGACATGCTACGAATCCTCAATTTCATATCATTCTAAATGTAATTTCGTGGTTTTGCGCTACGAAATGACCAACGTTTTTGTAACGCAAAAGAAGTTTTTTACACTATCTGCACTACTAAAACGTGGTTTCGTGGCTTATTTGAACAATTTGCAAAGTGACTAAACACATGATTTCCGAAACATGAAATGGGACCCCTAAATTGTAAAAAAGAGTTGTTGGACCTTATTTGATGATGGTAATGAAACTCTAACCTTATGACATAGACTCTAAAAACATGAAAATGACTTGACCCCTATTCTAAGACCATGACTTAAGAAAAAATACAAACTGTCCAAGTTTGGAAAAAAATTTATAGTGATAACACAGACCAAACGTTGAAAATGCAACAAGATGATGGAGCTTAGTGAAATGAAGTTGCCTTCACTAAGTGGGCCCGCAGGCTATTTTTGGCGCAAAGTCTATTTTTAGACTATGTCTATTTTTAGACATATGGATCATGAAAATATGTCAAGGTTGCAGGGATGCTATTTATGGTGTTTTGGTCAAGTTGGTAAAAGCATGTGGACCTCTATTTTTAGACATTGGGCGATTCTATTCGGAGGCGCATAGTTCAAAAATAGAACGAGTCAAATATTATTCTGGTAATAATATTTGAACTCACCAGTAGATCTTATCCTCTTGGAGCACTTCAGTTTGATGCTTGGATGTGGCACATGCAGCTGACAGAAGGAAATACACTTTTCCTAAGGATTAGTTGAGCTATTGCATGCTTTACTTCGGTTAGAACTCATGTGGCAGAGTTTGGTGGAGTTGATGAGACAGTTGGTGGAGTTGTGTTCTGTTTAACTTAGTTGAACTAGTTGTATTTAGTCTAACTAAAAAATACACTATTGATGAGTGGTGTGAATTAATTATTAATTAATTCACTAATTATTAATTCATAAATCAATTAAATAACACATCAGTTAACTGCAATGCATGGACAGTTCAGTGGAGACCAGTGTTAGAGGTGGGTGAAAGGGTGAGTGTGACTATCAGTTGTATTCATGTTTTGTGCATAAGTTTTTACACATTGATGAAGTTACCAATAAGTTGCGTAGTACAAGCTGTGGGATTGAACTTGGATCTCATTCTTTCTCATCTTGGATTGCGCAGTAGAGGCAGGCAAACAGTGGAGGAGATTTGAACCTGTGACTTGTTCAGATCTGAGCTAGTTTGTGTGTAACTGTTGGAGATAGTACTGAGTACTTGTGAGGGAGTATTGTACTATGATTGTTACATGTTCTCTATCATTATAATATACAGATATTTGGGGTCTTTCAGCTATCAGCTTTCCCCATTACATACTGTGTTGATATGTGTACTTGATTATGTTTTAATGTGCGCATGCGACTGTTTCTATTTCCACAAATTGATGATCAATTGTAGAAGAGGTTATGTATTATGCATGAAGCTTAAATAGTGTGTAATCAGGATAATCTCGGTGAATAATTCAGAGATTATTCAAATTTCTACATGGTATCAGAGCTTGAATTGATCATCATATCTATTACAGTGATTACAATTTATTTCGGTAGACAGAGTCTGTAAGCGGGCCAGGTAGCCTCTAGATCCATCCTTTCTCTGAAAGGTGATATATCCAGTAAATGCCCCTATAGTCGATCTCTGTGCTAGAAATAATTTGTTCTCATAGATCGGAAGCAGTTGAGTTTTGAGCTGGTGGAATTCGAATTTGTAGCAGAATTTGGAATTCGAATTTGTAGCAGTTTTCTTGGTGCCGGAGTTGAAATGTCTTTCAACGGATTGCGCCTGGAATATGCCCTTGAGGGCAGTTCAAATTATGTTGCATGGAAGGACAGAATGGAGGCGGTATTAGATGATAACGGGTTGAAGGAGTTCATAGAAGCTGAGGTTCCAAAGCCTACTGATGCTGCTCAAGTTGAGGCTTGGCAAAAGAAGATGGAAAAATGTCGAAGGATTATGTTGGAGGGCGTGAAGGATCATATTGTATCCAGCATGCATGGAAAATATTCTCCATACTTGATGTGGAAAGCGTTGACAGATTTATTCCAAAGCAAGAGCGACCAGAGGAAGTTGGCGCTCAAGGATAAACTCAGACACATAAAGATGGAGAAAGGAGACAGTATGCCAAAGTACCTCACGAAGTTCATCCAATGTAGGGATGAGCTGGGAAGTGTGGGGGTGAGTGTCGATGATGAGGAATTGGTGAGCTTGGCTCTCCTTGGTCTTCTGAAGAGTTGGCATGCCTATCAGGATTCTGTCAATGGTCGGGAGAAATTGCCAGGATGGGAGCGACTTTGGTTGGATCTTGTGCAAGAGGAGATAAGGCGGAATACCAAGGACAGGTCTTCATCAAAGGCATCTGATGAAGAAAATTGCGCTTTGGCTGCCAAAGCAAAGAAGGGGAAGAGCAAGAAAGCTTCTCATTCTAGTAAAAAAGGCAAGAAGCAGGACATGTCCAAGGTGAAGTGCTTTCACTGTCACCAGCACGGACATTATGCCACAAATTGTCCACAGAAGAAGAAAAATAAGCAGGCTGTTGGATCTGCAGCGGGAGAGGCCTTAGCCTCGCATTTTGAGTAGGATTTTTCACTAATCGCATGCTTGCTCTCAAGTGTGATGGGATCATTATGGTTCTTGGACAGTGGTGCGTCTTTTCACATGACTGGAGATCGAGATTTGTTTTCAGATCTGGATGAGAAAGATCTTGGAGTGTACATCGAGATGGGCGATGATGGTAGATACTGTGCGACCGGTATCGGTACCATTTCCTTTAAGAGGGAGTCTGGTAAACCCTTCGTATTGAAGGATGTGATGCATGTTCTAGGATTGAAGAAGAATCTGATCTTTGTGGTGATGTTAGAAGACAAGGGGTAAGATGTTGTCTTCAGCGAGGGAAAGGCTTTCCTGCGCAGTAAGACAACTGGAGAAACCCAAAAGATAGGGGTTCAAGTCAAGAACCTTTATCAGTTGCAAGTAGATAGCTGCGCAGAAATGGCATGCAAGGTGGAAGGAGTGGTGAGCCGGGATGATGGCGAGCTGTGGCACCGGAGATTGGGCCACCTTCACCATGGAGCTTTGAAGATACCGCAGCAGATTTCTACTGGGCTTCCTAAGGGCACTCTTGCGCAGTCAGATCAGTGCAAGGGGTGTACCTTGGGAAAATTTGTGAAAGCCACCTTTCACGAGAAGGATAGTCGCACCATGACGATCCTTAAGAGAATTCACACAGACGTGTGTGGACCTTTCTCAGTAGCTTCGACAGCAAAGCACAAGTACTATGTGATCTTTGTTGATGATTTCTCTCGGAAGTGCTGGATCTTCTTCATGCAGAAGAAGAGCGAGACATATTCAAAGTTCTGTGAATTCAAGGCACTGGTTGAGAAGGAATCGGGAAAGCATGTGAAGGCTCTTAGGAGCGACAATGGTGGTGAATTCATCTCTCCTGAATTCAAGGACTTTTGCAGCGTAGAAGGGATTCGGAGAGAGCTCATCGCACCCCATAACCCACAGCAGAACGGGGTTGCTGAGCAGAAGAACAGAACGATCGTGGGTGTTGCACGGGCGATGTTGCATGATCGGGGCCTACCCATTCACTTGTGGAAGGAGGCATGCAATACTGCAGTATATGTGCAGAACCGTTGTCCTCACAAGATACTTGGCATGAGTACACCGGAGGAGGCGTTTTCTGGTAAGAGGCCTGATATTTCCCATTTGAGGATTTTTGGTTCACCTGTCTACATGCATGTGACGAAGGATGCCAGGAAGAAGCTGGATCCGACCGCAGAGGTTGGGATATTTTTGGGGTACACTGATACACCCCATAACTATCGTGTGTATTTGCCAGACAGTCGCAAGAATGTTTTACGACGGGATATCAAATTTCAGGAGGAGAAAGCCATGCAGTGTTCACTTGAGAGGGATCCACACTTGCATGCAGATGAGGAGCTATTAGTTCCTAAGCATGAGCTTCAGGATGTGGATCAGCCACAAGAGGAAGTTCATGGAGTGGAAGAGACCACTCATGTAGCACCAACCATCAGAGGGCGCAAGCGCACTATAGAAGCTGAGCGACTGGCTCAAGATGCAGAGAAGGTTGTAGGACCACCTACAGCATAGCGCAGACAAAGACAGTCACCAGACCGGTACACTGGATACATGGCTCTTGTGAGAAAATGTGTTGTGATAGAGCCATCCTCTTTCGAGGAAGCTGTGGAGGACCCCGCATGGGTAGATTCCATGGTGGAAGAGTATGATTCGATTGTCAAAAACAGTGCATGGGAGATTGTCCAGCGACCGGAAGGGAAATCAGTGGTGGGTTCGAGATGGATCTACAAAGTGAAGCAGGCAGCTGACGGGAGTGTGGAGAAGTACAAGGCAAGATTTGTTGCCCGAGGCTTCTCACAGATAGAGGGGATCGATTATGAGGATACTTTTGCACCTGTCGCAAGGTACTCTTCCATACGGACGATCCTAGCTCTCTCAACGTAGATGGGGTGGCACATCCATCAGATGGATGTGAAGACTGCGTTCTTCAATGGAGTCATTGAGGAGGAGGTGTACATAGAGCAGCCCGAAGGTTTTGAGATCTTCAGCAGTGAGTCGCATGTGTGCAGAATCAAGAGAGCACTATATGGGTTGAAACAAGCACCTCGTGCTTGGTACAAACGGATAGACAGTTATTTCACCAGACTTGGATTCTCCAAGAGTGAGGCGGATCCTAACCTGTACCAGATTGTGGTGGAGGGGAATTTGCTGATCATTGTACTGTATGTAGATGATCTTATTTTGATGGGTGATGAGCTGTTGATACTTTCATGCAAGGAGGATCTTGCAAGAGAGTTTGAGATGAAGGACTTGGGCCTCCTTCATTTATTTCACGGATTGGAAATTTGGCGGTAGAAGTGTTGATGGACTACAGTTTGTTTCTCAGGGTAAGTATGCCCGTGAGATACTGGAGAAGTTCAACATGCATGGCTGCAAGCCTGTTGATACTCCTCTTCATGGAGGTTGGAGGAAGGAGGATGCTACTTCAGCGGAGGTAGTGGATGCCACTGTTTATCGATAGTTGGTGGGGCTGCTTATGTATCTGGTCAATACACGATATGCTATGCTGTTAACCAGCTTTTGCAAGCTATGGTTAAGCCTACCAAGCTCTTCTGGAAGGCAGGCAAGCATGTATTACGTTATCTTAGAGGCACATCGGGATATGGTTGTGGTACAGAACGGGAGGGACTAAGTTGAAGCTGTAGCTAGGATGCGGTGAGCGAGGAGCCCAACGGACGAAAGAGCACATCTAGAGGGGATATTGGTATTGGAGTGGAAGCAAAAGTTTCTGCTTGGTACCCAATAGGGAAAGCGAGAGATCCGCGGCCTACGATTCGATGAAGTGCAGGTATGTGGCAACAAAACGGGCGCGTACGAGGCCATATGGATGAGGAAGATCCTGGTCAGGTTGTTCGGGTCACACTTGGAGCCTACTGTGATTTATGGTGATAACCAGAGTTGCATTAAACTCTCGGCTAATCCAGTATTTCATGATAGATCCAAACACATTGACATCAGGTACCATCATATCAGAGATTGTGTGTAGCGGAGAATCATGTTACTTTCATACATTCCCACGGAGGATCAGGATGCTGATATCTTGACGAAGGCGCTCACCAGGAGCAAATTTGAATACCACAGAGGCAGGATAGGGGTTGCAGATAATCCATATCTTGTTGAGAGGGAGTGTTGAAAATGCAACAAGATGATGGATCTTAGTGAAATGAAGTCGCCTTCACTAAGTGGGCCCGCAGGCTATTTTTGGCGCAAAGTCTATTTTTAGACTATGTCTATTTTTAGACATATGGATCATGGTCTATGAGTTGCAGGATGCTATTTATGGATGATTGGTCAAGTTGGTAAAAATAGATGGACCTCTGTTTTTAGACATTGGGCGGTTTCTATTTTTAGACTGCCTGGCTAAAAATAGAACAGTCAAATATTATTAACCCTTAATAATATTTAGACTATAAACATTATCTTATCCTCTTGGAGCACTTCAGTTTGATGCTTGGATGTGGCACATGCAACTGAAAAAAGGAAATACGCTTTTCCTAAGGGTTAGTTGAGTTATTGCATGGTTGACTTCAGTTAGAACTCATGTGGCAGAGTTTGGTGGAGTTGATGAGACAGTTGGTGGAGTTGTGTTCTGTTTAACTTAGTTGAACTAGTTGTATTTAGTCTAACTGAAAAAATACACTAGTGATGAGTGGTGTGAATTAATTATTAATTAATTCACTAATTATTAACTCATAAATCAACTAAAGAACACATCAGTTAACTGCAATGCATGGACAGTTCAGTGGAGACCAGTGTTAGAGGTGGGTGAAAGGGTGAGTGTGACTATCAGTTGTGACTATACCTGTGCATGAGATTTACACACACATTGATGGAGATTTCCAATGAGGATTGCGCAGTACAAGCTAGGGAATTCGAACTTGGATCTCATTATTTCTCATCTTGGATTGCGCAGTAGAGGCAGGCAAACTTGTGGAGGATATTTGAACCTGTGACTTGTTCAAATCTGAGCTAGTTTTGTGTGTAACTTTTGGAGATAGTACTAAGTACTTGTGAGGAGTATTGTACTATGATTGTTACATGTTCTCTATCATTATAATATACATATAGTTGGGGTTTTTCAGCTATCAGCTTTCCCCATTACATACTGTGTTGATATGTGTACTTGATTACGTTTTAATGTGTGCATGCGACTGTTTCTATTTCCGCAAATTGATGATCAATTGTAGAAGAGGTTATGTATTATGCATGAAGCTTAAATAGTGTGTAATCAGGATAATCTCGGTGAATAATTTAGCTATTATTCAAATTTATACACCAAATTAAGAAGTATTTTGGAAATATGAAAGAGGTTTTTCTTCAGAATAGGCCCATCTACAAAAACCTCTCTCATTCTCTGTAAAACCATCACGGTTTGGATATTATACACTCATCTTTGAAGCCTATTTTTTATAATTTTCACTAACCAAATTTGTGAAAAAATTGTAAAAATTTGACTTGGAGGAGGTCCAACTGAGCATCCATGTGGCATAATGACACATCAACACTCTAGTACACTCAGAAAATTAGTTGGTTGTAGTTGATAAGGGTTATTAAATTGATTTGTTCAACTATTAATGAAAGAAGAGTCCTTTTTGTATTCAAAATCTGCAAAACAGAAATATCCCTAGGAAGTCTCCAAGTGATAGAATCATGTTTCAAATAGGTCTTTGAGGTGGGAATTAGAGGGGAGTAAGGTGGAATATCATTTGTATGAGTCCTCACTCTATAAAGGAGAGAGTTTTAGAGTTATAAAAGGTTTGAATATGTTGCTTCTGACTACTCCTATTCTAAACAGGTTCTGATCAGTAGTAAATAGTGGTTGTGGGATTTCTCCTTCATCTGAGATTCATTTGATGTTTTCATGAACATTGTCCTGTGTATATTTCTACTTTCTGTCAATATATTAATGTTTGATTACTTAGAATTCATGTTTCTCATGCTCTAACTTCCTTCAAGCATTAAACTATTGTATATCTTTCTCAATATCCTGCTTTTAATATCTTAATGTTCATTACTTAGAATTCATGTTTCTCATGCTATGATTTGCTTTCAAAATCTATCTATTGAGTAAATTCTATGTGTGTTATCCTTTCATTTAAATATATACATGCCTCAGCTTCCACAAGGATAGCCTTTGTCATTGAGATCCCTAGCACTGACTCCATAGCCCAATGGTAGCAAGCTTTCATTTTTCAACCTGCAATCACAAAAAACCAAGACACAATTCATAGAGTTAGCTATATAGTATTATTCTTATTAAAAATCATAAATCCCCTTTGAGTGAGCCCTCTCAAACTGAAGAGGCTAATCTTCCGTTAGAAGTGGTTTTAAAGAGTTACATTGAGTTGATTGATGAGCAACCAATCATATCAATTTGGTGATAACACACCCAATCAATCAAACAAACAACCCCACCACTATAGCTAGCCTAATATTAGAACTTAGAAGTATCAAGTTAAATAAAATAAAAAACAAAGAGATCCCTCTATGAGTCTATGAAGACTAGGTCCTGGACTCCAAAGTGGTTTGATGTTGTGCTTTATAGTTTAGTCTTGCCAATCTTCTAAATTATAGAGTGCTAACATAATGGTGACCATACTGGGGATGAGTTATTGAGAAAGCTTAATATTTCATTAGAACTCAGAAACCCTAGTCAAAATATTGTATGATTTGATTATTTTCCAATATTGGTACCTGGTTGTGGATGGTGGACAATGAGAAGGCACAAGAAAGTTAAAATCATCCACCTGGAAACTCCACAGTTCTCAATTGACCTAAAGACTCCACTGGTAGAAGAATCTAGATTGGTTGTGAAGATATAGTGACCCCGCTCTCTAACTGATGGAAAAGATGAATCCAAGAATACAACACAGGTATGCTCCAATGAACAGAGATCACATTCCTGGATTCCCACATAAAATGCCTCAGGTAAATTGGCAAACAAATCTTCCTATTTTTCAAGACGAGATTGTTGATGATGCTTCGTTACATCTCATTAAATTTCATATACATTCATGGAAGTTGAAGGTTGAATGACATGAGGATTGCCTCATGAGTATGTTCATGGAAACATTGGAAGGGAAAGTGAGGGAATGGTATGAAGGTCTGAACCCTGGTAGTTTGTTTTCTTTAAAGGATTTCCACAAGGTGTTTTATGAGCATTATAAAGAAAATTCTCCATCTTTATCATTAGCTGAAAATTTTTGTGATCAGTCTAAGGATATCGTACAATACCTTGTAGATATTGATGAATATTTAGGAAATTGTCATCCTAAGGATCTCTTAGAAGAAATTCATGAATTTCATTATGAAGTTAAGTATCATGATAACCAAGAGATGTTAGTTGAAAATGAAATCCATCAAGAAATGAAAGAAGATCCACAAGATCTCCTGACTGAGGGGACAAATTATAATTCATCTACTCTTTTGTGTGAGGATAAATAAGACATTCAACCTCTTGATTAGTCTTCACAAGAGAATGAAAACAAATGTTGTCCAATCCAAAGAAAACAAAGGCTGGCTCCTCCTTTAACTGAAGAGGAAATTAATCAGATTCTAAGCATGAAGCCAACCTCTCAAGTTTTATGTAATGAGGAGATTATTTATATTTGTTCGGATGCTGATTTATGTGCTGAAGTGTTTCCTCATGAAGAAACATAAGAACAGAGTGATACTGATGTTGTTCTACCTTCTCTAGAAGGCCAATTTCCAGAAATCTCCCCTATTCATAAAAAATATGGCCTTCAAACAGAACTCATCCAACTTAGTCAAGACATATCAGGTTTTATTGAGGACAACATAGTGGTATATAGTGAGGATTCCATGTCAAATGACCATGCAGAATGTCTAGATATTATCTTTGAGAAGGATCCTAAGCATGATAGAGTGGAACAAGGAGCAACCCTAAATGAAGCTTGTTATTTAAATCCTTAGGTCCAAGTATTGTTCCAAGATCCTTTTGTTGGTTTCTTAGAATCATCTAAAGAAGGAGTATGCCATGCCATGAATGGTTTTTTGCAGAGTTTAGGGAAAATTTTGAGCTCTGGTGTTCAAAGGAAAGTAAGATGGGAGTGGCCCTTTTGTTTTTTCAGCCTACTAAAAAAGGTGAACAAGAATCAATCATGTAGTCATTTACTTGATTGGTTGCATTGGAAAAAGGAGTTCACTTAGTGTATATATCATCTCCAAGTTAGATTAGGGTAGGTAGGTGTGAAAATAAGCTCATCACCCTGAGCATATTTCAAATCTTAGTTTATATTTCTTTTCATTTCCAGATCAATGTGTTTCAAACTTTATTTCAGCACAGTTCTGGTCTCACCATTCAAGTTTTCAAGGTGCAGTAGTATGTTTAGCTCGATGGATTGCAGTGGATAAGGGAAATTTTAGTTTTAGTTCAAATTTTAGTATGCTAATAAGCTAGCTGGCCTAGCCTGTGGTCTATTTTGATCATTCAAAGTCAGGAGAGACAATAAGCTAGTTTCCAGTCATTAATTTGCCTGAAAAATCAAGATAGAAGTTTTGGGATCAGGCCACTAGTCTACGGTGTTCTTGAAACCTCCTAAAGGAGTTGCCATCCGCAGTTGGAGCCACTGTTAGACTCCTGTATTTCACAGTATCACAAGGTGACTGATCAATGACTAGATTTTTCATATATAGAAAATAATATTCTATGGCCATCATTTATTTTCAGAGAAGAAAGGGAGACCCTAATTGTCAAAGAGCATCAAATGAATCAATTTTCCTTATAGTTCAGTGGAAAGGATAAAAATTGTTGCTGACAAGGTGTGATGGGGATCAAACTTCATTTCTTCCCTTTTTCCATTTCATTTCAATCACCCTCTTTTCCCTCCTCTTTCCTCCATATTATCCCATGCTCTGAATCTCATTCAAACCCCCCCAAAACCCACATATATAACCTTTTGGGGCTTATTATTTTATAGACCCACTTATATAAAAGGCTAAAAGTGTTAAATTTTATAAGCTCCACCACCCATTGAACGACTGTGTGATATAAAATATAAACCTTACCATTATATATGTTACATATCATATGGCCGCTTAAACCATTGGTGGGACCCCTTGTGCTTTATCGCATATCGCCATCACAAAAGTTTTGTTACAACAATCAAATGCTAAACCTGTAAATTGCCAGTGTAATGTGAATTGGGACCTATTCCCCACCACACTTCCATTCCATTTCATTTTCCATTGAAATATACATTAACTTACCCTTTTTTCGCCTCTTCTCTTTACCCTTCCACCTTTACCATTTCATTGCTTTTTATTTCCCTATTGCAATCAAAGTGGGGCCCTCATCGCATTTCACAGACTTTATGTATTTTGCATTGGAACTAAACTTTAAATAATGTGATTGTCGATTTGTGATATCACATTGCATTGTTTTACCTTGTGAGCACCCGCAATCTATTTTATTTAGTTTGTGATGCGGTAAGTCAACCCCACCTCAGTAGCTTCGCCCCATTGCATAGTCATCACAATACATTGAATACCATATAAAATTTGTAACACTTACCGCCTAAACCTTCACCGATTCATAAAAATTTGGGACGTAGGCAGTGGGTCCCTCCTCCCTACACTTCGCAAATTTTAAGACTTAACCCCGCAACTTATAATTAAAACTTAAGAATTGCGATGTGTGCCTGCGATCCATTCCCACTTCTTCCCTGCCACATCACTCATCTCCTCCCCCATGCATCGCACTTTGTATTTTTAAAGTTTACACTTATTCACTTATAAATAAACTCTACGAATTGCGATGTGTGTTGCAGTCTATTCCCACTTACCCTTCATGTCATTTACCCTCCGCGTTACCTCCCCATCGCATCGCATCACCGATCGTATTCTTTATAAACTAAACTGTAAGGGTTGCGAAGTGTGTGGATGTGATGCCACTTAATAACTAAAATGTACAGAATTTCAGGTATAGGTGAACTAATTTTCACTATGTTTTGTGTGTATAACAGGTCAAGTCAGTCCCACGGGGTTTATAGATCATTTCATGAATAAATATGCCCAAAGACCCAACAAGGAGAAAAGGCTTTCCACCTCATCGCACCACCATCATCTTTAAATCCAACGGCCTACATTTCATTTCGACCCCCCTTTACCATCCTAACTTTATCCTTGCAAGGGGGCTCAGAACAAATTTTTTTCAAGAAAGGGACCCCCTTATGTGTCACTCTCTCATGAATTCGTACCCCCCCTTTTCTATTACCACTTACCACTTCAGAGGGGTATAGATAACCATTTTTCTCCTTCAAAAAACAATTTTCCCCAAATAACTAGGTATCAGTTTGTAACAGAGAAAGGGGAGTAAGATTAGAGAAGTGACAGTCCCAACACTACATTAGAATTTATCATCTGGCAAAGGCAGTCTGAATAACAAAGCCAGATTTCAGAACCTCCATTGGTTGCCTCTTCAAAACCATCACAACTTCTTCCAAAGCTTACTGTTTGATCTTCTGAGGAGCCATTGAATAATTTGGATCTGCGAGGAGTTTCCCATAATTAATTCCAGAGGCGGTTGTTGTCAGTGATGTCTGAATCAAGCTTTGCATGGCCACACTTGTTTAATTCCATTTTTTTTTGTAATTAATGAAGTTTGCCAAAGTAAATTAGGCTTTGCATGGGCAACCGACTTAGTTTTTATTTAAATACAACTAGAATTCTCATTATCAAGGGTTGGATATTTTAGCACTTTCATTGTAAGAACTACTATTGAAGCACTATAATTTTGGAGCTAGACATCAATAAATCAAAGACTGTTTACAGGATTCTTGAGTTGTGTTTAAAATGGTGATGTGTTACTTCTCTGTTTAAATGTTTCCATTGTTTTTCTCTACTGTGTATCTCCTCATCTTATTGTAATTCAAAAATTTTAGATTAAGGTTTGATGTCGGAGCACCTTAATTTTGTCTGCATTTACAATCTGAATGTTTTCTGCTGAAGTGTGATTAAATAATTTTTAACTGCTCTTTATTCAGTATTGAAACTCACTGTTTCTTTGAACTCATAATTCATACAACTCTTTAAGATCTATTTTTCACAGTTAGATTTCCCTGTAATTTCTCTTGATTTTGGTGTGCCATTCCAGCCTTTGACTCCATCACCCAATGGAATAGCCTCTGAATCCCTATCTGTCAAACCACCCAATCAATCAAACAAACAACCGCATCATTGTAACTCGCCTGATATCAACACTTAGAATTATCAAGTTAAATCATAAAAAACATAGAGATCCCTCTCTAAGTCTAGGAAGGCTAGGTCCTGGACTCCAAATTGGTTTGATGTTGTGCTTTATAGTTTAGTCTTTTTAATATTCTAAATTATAGAGTGCTAACATAAAGGAAAGAAGCAGGACATGTCCAAGGTTAAGTTTTCTCACTGTCACGAAGATGGGAAATTTTCTACTAACTGTCCACAAAAATAAGAATAACAAGAAGGCTTTTAGAGCTGCAGCTAGTGAGGCCCTTGACTTACAGTTTGAGCTTGAATTCTCCTTGATTGCATGCATGTTGTCAAGTGCATTGGGATTAGTGTGGTATTTGGATAGTGGCACCTCCTTTCACATGACGGGAGATAAGGAAATTTTCAGTGACTTGGAGGAGAAAGGGCAGAGCCATCCATTAGAATTGGCAGAAAGTGCACCACGGAATCTGATAGGCTGAGACTTGATGATGTAGAGAATGTAGGAGCCCATACTTCACAGCACAGACAGAGACAGTCTCCTGACTGATTTACTGGATGCATGTCTCTTATGAGTGTGATTGAACCATCTTCCTTTCAGGAAGAAATGCAACAACCTACATGGGTTGATGCAATGGTGGAGGAGTATGACTCCATTTTCAAAAAAAGTTCTTGGGAAATTGTTCCAAGTTTGGTTGATAAATCAGTGGTAGGTTCGAGATGGATCTACAAGGTAAAGCAAGTTGTTGATGGGAGTGTGGAGAAATACAATGCCAAATTTGTGGTCCCGGGCTTCTCACAGATTGAGGGGATAGATTATGATGAGACATTTGTACCTGTCACAAGGTACTCTTCCATAAGGACCATCCTTGCAATCTGAGCACATATGGGCTGGCGCTTTCATCAGATGGATGTGAAAATTATGTTTCTCAATGGGATCATTGAGGAAGAGGTGTACATAGAGCAGCCTAAAGGTTTCGAGATCTTCAACAGTGAGTTGCATGTGTGCCGGCTCAAAAGAGTGTTGTATGGGTTGAAGCAAGCACCCTGTGCATGGTACACTCAGATAGACAACTATTTCACCAAACTGGGCTTCATCAAAAGTGAAGCAGATGAAAACCTGTACCAAATTGTGGTGGAGGGTATGCTTTTAATCATTGTTCTTTATGTTGATGATTTAATATTGATTGGTGATGAGCAACTGATACATTCATGCAAGGAGGATCTTGCAAGGGAGTTCGAAATGAAGGATATGGTCCTCCTTCATTATTTCCTTGGATTGGAAATATGGCAGCGAGATGGTGAAATTTTTGTGTCTCAAGGAAAGTATGCAAAAGAGATACTGGGTAAGTTTAACATGGAGGGATGCAAACCCATGGATATGCCTCTTCCAGGAAACTGGAGGAAATATGTTGTTACTTCTGGAGAGGTAGTGGATGCTACAATCTATCGACAGTTAGTGGGTTCACTAATGTATCTAGTGAACACGATACCAGAAATTTGCAATGCAGTTAACCAACTAAGTCAAGCTATGGTTAATACTACCAAGCTCTTTTGGAAGGCGGGGAAACATGTCCTAAGATACCTAAGGGGCACATCAGAGTATGGTTTATGGTACAGATAGATGGATGGAGTGACGTTGTGTGGCTTCACGGATGAAAATTGGGATGGAGTTCCAACAGACATAAAGAGGATATCAGGGTGGATATTTAGCATTGGATCTACAATTGTTTCTTGGTACAGCAAGAAGCAGATATATGTGGTACTCAGTTCAGAGGAAGCGGAATACATGGTAGCAAGTCAAGCTGCATGTGAGGCTATCTGGATGAGAAATATCTTGTTTAGTTTGTTTGGTTCTTATATGGATTCGACAGTGATTCATTGTGATAATTAGAGTTACATTAAACTCTCTATTAATCTTGTGTTTCATGATATATCCAATCATATAGATATCTGATACCATCATCTCAGAGATTGTGTGCAGAGGATTGTTAATATGAATCTTTCGTTGTAAAAGATCACTTTAGCTACGTATAAAAAATAGACCTAACATCAATTATGGCTGCAAAACATCTTTAAATCTACAATTAGATGATCCAAATAATGTTGCACAAATCCAGATCTAAGCATAAAAGACATTAAGCAGATAAAGTAAAATATGGCTCCATGCATCCAATAGACAAGACAAGAACATTGTATTTGAAAGAATTTTTGTATTATATTAAAAGGGGGCACCTGAGAGGAAAAAAAGAAAGGTTTTTTCTAGTTCTCCTCAATGGGATGGGTTCTTGAAAGTCCTCAGCGTTTCAGATCTAAAATTCCTCTCTCTTATTGTGGTAGAAAACCCAAACAAACATAGAACTCAATGGGAGCTCACAAGGTAAAAATGGAAAATGGTGACCAAGAGTAGATCCAGGGTGATCTAATGCAATGGAGGTGACTAATGAATGGGGAAAACCCTCCTATTTATAACAAAATATTAGGGTTATCTAGAACTTGGTGCATGAATAAAATATTATTAATCAAATTCTAGAACCACCCTTTAGGAATATTTTATTATATTTGTTGGAGGGAAAAGGTCTTTTGACTTGGGTCAATTCTTTTATTTATAAACAATAAATAAATAAATGATTTATTTGTTATTTTAGGGAGATGGTGGGAATATAATTAAATAAATAATGATTTATTTAATTAATTTCCTTGTTTTGGGTTAAATATGACCAGGAAATATAGACAAATGTTATTTCACATGGTGAAAGCAATTTTACTTAGGGTAAAATTGGTCTTACATGGTGTACTTGGATTCATCTAATGATAATAGGTTAGATGTCCAAAAAAATGGTGTAACAGATTTCCTCCCAACGTATGAGTGTTAGGAGAAAATCGTATGACTGAAGTACGTTGTAAGAACTCAATCACTAGGCATTAAGAAGGGAGTGAGAGAGAGAAATGTAAGGTAGTCTAATGTGCTAAAGGACTAGACCTTGAGGAGACGACACTTACAGGTGCAACAAGTCTCTAGTTGATGAAGTGGTACCAGTGTTAAAGGAGGTGGCAAAGGCATACCTATGCCCACCGAGACAAGAGTACAAAGAATAAGGTGCCCAGAAAACCATGGAACACAATAAGGAAGCTGTGCTAGCCTAAACATGAGCCAGATAAATAAAATGATGAATCCCACATACATGTGATGCCTGGAATAACCGTCAGGATTTATACAAGAATATTTTAGTACATGAGATACAAATACACCCAAATGCCCCCTACACACGAGGAAGGGCTCGCAAAATCTGACTGATACATGCAAATCGAAGAGGCGCTGTGAGCAGTTGAGGCCGATATCATCAAAAGAGAGGATCTGCATCAAGGGTGGAAATGAAGAAGTCATTCAGGCATGTGGGGCGCTACCTGCAGGGCCAACCCCTCATGAGGGTTGAGACATCTCACACATGCTCGAGAATCACCAATAGCTCCTGCTGCATCACTAGACCATTAGGTGTATAGATCACGATCATGCTGAGAAGAGCTTGAACCAAGGTACACTGCCCCCTAGACCTGGCTTCTGGAGTAAATGAGCTGATGTCGACAGAAGTAGGTCTGCCATAGGTGAGGCAATAAGGGAATCCCAACTAAGGCATGAGGGAAAATAGTAGAGCGACGAACAGATAGATACTAATGATGATGATGGAATGAGGGATATGGAGGAGCAGTTGGACGACTTCCCTTGTTAGAGCATAAGGGGCATGAATGGCTAGGCAGCAGCTGACACAATATCAAGGAGGATAGGTGACAATGGCACTGAAGACCATAATGTGGAAGACAAGAGAGAGACTAAACGATGAAGGATGAAGGGTTATATCGGGGTACAAAGGGACTCGAGATAGACTCCATTACGGATGAGGACTCAAATCGGATGCTCGAAACAAGGGTGACTCGATGGTGCTCCCTCATAGTAAAGGTCCAATGGGGGGCCATAAAAGCATGAGTACAATAGGGTAGCTCATGACGAAAATCAACACAAATGAAGACAAGTGACGAGGCAAAGTGGTGCCCCAAGTGCAAGTGTTGTAAGTGAAGAAATTCGATTTTGAGAAGAGGTGAATAGACCCTTCATGGACAAAATGTGTCCTGGTGAAGTATCAAAACATGAAAAACTAACAGATACCCATTTGAGTGCTCGGTGAGAGCTTTCCAACGGTGCAGATGGTGTGTCAAATGGGGTTACGGTTTGATCGCAGCAGGCGAAGGAAAAAAAATCAGGGGTTATCTTTTAATAAGGCATTTTCCCTCCAAAATCATTCATTTGCTTGTGTAGTTGTGGTGAATGTGGAAAGGAGAGAAGGCCCTAAATCTTGCAGCAATCGTAGCAGACAAACCGACCGTTGCAATCGTGATCTGTCAGTTGCAGGTAAGAGGCCTAATCCTACTCTTTTTTTTGATGGATTCAAATTTCAAATTAGGGTTTTAAATCTCAGTAACTGCCCCTACTTCATCATTACGGTCGGGTCACACTTTTTGGGGAAAAAACTGCAACCTGTGACGCAGGTTTTGGCCTGAAAAGTGCGACCTGGCCCAGGATTGCCCAAAAAGTGCGACCTGTTAGATGTGGGTGGTTTCAGTGTTGTTATGGGCTGAGATTCAGTTTTGGAGTAAGTTAATGTAGTTTTTTTTATTTGTAGACTGAAAAAAATGATGGTTTTGTGCAGATATGGCAGATATACGGATCAAGTGGAGAGAGAGAGACCTAGGTACGTTACGGAAGGAAATCCAAGTGAATCAGGGTGTCCATCGTGCACTGGCTAGGTTTGGGGTTCTGAAAGTTTTGGAGAACCCTTTGATGAGGGCTGGGGAGCCCTTGTTGGTTCGGATTATCAGTTATTGGGATCCAGATCATGAGGCGTTTATAGTGTAGGGGCACAGGATTGAGCTGACAGTCCAGGATCTGTATTTCTTGACTGGATACGTATCTAGTGTTACCACGGGGGTGTAAAATTATGGAGTTTCTTGAGCGACATTGTCAACCAGGTGTCCGAGTCAAAGGGACTCGGATATCCATTGGTGATCTAGAGAGGTTGGAGACCCGGGCAGTGGCCGCAGTAGTGTTGCGGATCTTGGGCAGCTAGGCATTCCATCACATCACTGGAGGGCAGATGATGATTGTGGAGAGTGTGCTGAGTGGGACCTACTATGGGTGGGCCCAGATGATGTTGGTATCGGTGAAACGACAGCTGTCGCTATGCAAGAGGAAAGTGAATCAGGATTGTGCCTATGGGATGGTATTGTGCTCTTTCTTCTTTGAGAAGATCCCGACCTTACGACCTCGTATATAGTTACCTGATGGAGGTCTGAGAGAGCCCCGGATGCATCGGTGGGGACGACTACTGTGTAGAGGAGGGGGAGGGGCGGTCGGACGGGTGTTCCGACCAGAGTTCTTCGCCCATTGGGATCAGATGCCATTATACATAGACGACTATCCCTATAGTGGGATGAGTTATTGGGGAGATCGAGACTTGGCACTTCTGCTTGGTCGAGTGTGGGGGCCCGATGGTAAGTGACAAGAAACTAATCTGTTATGTGCATTTTAGAGTTTGTGACTAGTATTCATGGTACTAATCCTTATATTTTTTGGAATGCAGATATAGCTCTGGTAAAACGGGCCAGATATATGGGACGACCTATAGCAGCAGGAGCTACAGGTGGATCAAGGACGACATAAAATGAGGAGATGGCCGCTCTGTTGGAGGACATCCATTGTAGATGTGAGGGACTGCTGACCAATGTGTCAGAGCGTGGTTGGTAGGATTTAGATGACCAATGTTAGTGCCTAAATCTACCTCAGGTTGAAGGAAGGCAGAGTTCAGGGTAACATCAAACCACGCTCAATCTGGTAGCTAGCCCTACCAGATCAGGAGAGGGCTCTCTCCGGGTCAATCTCAGCAAAATATAATCAATGGGGCTTGAGATGACTTGAAATGAATGCTGATTTTAGGCTAGGTATATAAGTAGGAGGGTTTGATTGAAAATTGTGGGTTGAAAAGAGCACGAGAAGGGACTATTGGGCTATGAATTTAGGGCTAGTTTCTGCCGGCAAACTTGGGAAAAAGTAAGTGCAACGTACAGCCAAATTAAAGATGTAATGAGAGAATAAAATAGGGAAAATACCGCTGCCATGTAGGCATCAATTAGGGGATGGATCTACAGTGACAACTTTAGAATAAAGAGAAGCATCGGGTTACTCAACAGAGCATCTAACAGAGGATGGATTCTGAAAGATAACCACTACATCAAACAACATAATCATTGTGAGAGGAGCATCGTGTGTGGATGGATTCCTAACACTTCCCTTAGAGAATTATGTAAACAAATTAGCAGAAAAAACCAAGCATGGAAATGAATTTACAAGAAAAACATGCTGCACATTAAACACCGTGATGAATCCCAAATTTAAAGAGCAGAAAAAAGCTTTATTAAAATAATATTCGAGGAAAACTTTACACAATCCAATAGTAGCCTCCCTCTGCTGCAAAAATCCAACCCATACACTATGAAATTCATAAAATATATACATTTTCTCATCCTTGTACTAAGGGAATTGAGCTCAACCATTTTTTTCAAAATAGAATCAGTTATATTAAACTTGGGCCAAATTTCTGAAAATAGGTGTTGAAGATGAACTCGTATCTCATAAACCATAGCACCTGTTACAAAACTGAAAGATTTTTTTGTAGATAAGTTCATTTTGGAGAAAAACCTCTCTCAAATTTGGAAAATTCTTTTCCAGTTGCTCACAATTAGTTCCACAAAATCATCTCTAAAACAAAAATCATTAAAAATTTAAATCTGTGAAAATGAGCTGTAAAGATCTAGTCACATATCCCAATTCGTGACACCTTTGAATAAAATGAAAGAGGTTTTTGTTTTATTGCTTGTTTTTAACAAAAAAATCCTTGGGTTTTGAATAATTACTTTCCATCTATTGTAAAATGGCCGTGCACTAAAATGACTAAAATAGTAAAAAATATGAAAATTTTGCTTTGTTTTAATGTAGGCTCCAAATATCACTGTATATCTCCCACATAGTAGCACCTGTGCATAAACTGAAGGAGGTTTTTGTTATTTGATATGTGATTAACAAAAAACTCTTTAACTTTTGAAAAATTCCCTACCATTATTTCAAAAACTGATTTTGTACTAAACTTGTCATTGTGTGCAGCAACTGACCTCAAAACATGCATAACCAAGAATCACTCATTCATTTTGATCATATCTTCTAATTCGGGAGCCAGTTACGAGAGTGTGATATACTGTTGGGAAGATTTTTCTGAGCTTCTTCTGATGGACACACTTGTGACATGTTTTGTGTTGAACATCATGTGCAAAACATTTGACAAAACCAAACATAGTAAGAGCTCATGTTGATCCCTGGTGACAGGCTACGAAGACTGGAACTAACATTGGCTCCAATGGGGATGGTAGCTCCTTGGAGGTGCCAAAAACTAAAAATCTCTGGGAAAGAAGGCAGTGCCTTCATCCATTGGGCTATGGATGGTCAAACAACTGCAAACCCAAAACAACTCATACCAATCCCAAAACATATACATACTGCAACCTGTACATAAACCAATACCGGAAACTGAAATGTTGCCTTTGACAGCTTATTTATTTACAAATCTACCCTAATTTTCTGTGAAACCAATAGATCAATTAACGCTGTAATGCCAGATCAACCAATCAAGTAAGTGTGACAAGGATTCTACTTGAAAGTGCTTCAACCAGGACACAAATGTAAATGCTGACAGCCATACATGCACATAACGAGTCTGGTTATGTAAAAGACAATTTGATCTATCATTCAAACTGAAAAAAATTTCCATGTACGTTGCAATAGGATCGCAAAAACCAGACTCTGTTTGTTGCCCCAACTCCGCAATACATACTTCCAGCTGCATACTGTCAATGCAAACATCCACGGGCAGCTCTATTGTTTCTTGTTTTGAAGGAGGGAGAGTTTCCAAAAACATTTTAGGATCTCTAAATTCATATGATTGGATCTGATAATTTAAATAATGAATCTCCTTCTCAAATTTTTCAACAACTAACTCAAAGAAACCAGTTTTAGCTTCAGAAGAAAACTTCGGAGATCTCAAACATTAAAGCACGACAATGAAAAATACTTCATCAATTTCAATATCCACTAGCTGATCTCTAACTTATTTTAAAACTTCACAAAGAGCAGGGTCTGCCACATACCCTACCATTTTATTTTAGTGCATGAATGGATCAGTGAGCACTGGAATCTCTGGATTGAGTTGGAGTCGCCAGGTGAATGTTTCAGCCTTCATATGCGTCTGACTGCTGTCCACCATCAACAATCAGATCTGAACTTGATACATGTACTGGGGCAATTCACAAGTCAAGTGTCACGTTCACAAGCTAGACCGGAGATTGACTGAAGCAGCGTTTATCTACTTTCGCTAATGCAAAGCAAGAGCATTTCGAAGGCTACCTAGCATAACTTCAGGCTCCGTCTGTAGCTTATGAAAAAAATAACACCAACAAGCAAACCATGTTCTCCCCAGTATGGTCGCCACTATGTTAGTGCCTAAATGTACCTCAGGCTGAAGGAAGGCAGAGTTCAGGGTAACATCAAACCACGCTCAATCTGGTAGCTAGCCCTACCAGATCAGGAGAGGGCTCTCTCCGGGTCAATCTCAGCAAAATATAATCGATGGGGCTTGAGATGACTTGAAATTAATGCTGATTTTAGGCTAGGTATATAAGTAGGAGGGTTTGATTGAAAATTGTGGGTTGAAAAGAGCAAGAGAAGGGACTATTGGGCTATGAATTTGGGGCTAGTTTCTGCCGGAAAACTTGGGGAAAAGTAGTGCAACGTACAGCCAAATTAAATATGTAATGAGAGAAGAAAATAGGGAAAATACCGCTGCCCTATAGGCATCAATCAGGGGATGTATCTACAGTGACAACTTTAGAAGAAAGAGAAGCACCGGGTTACTCAACAGAGCATCTAACAGAGGATGGATTCTGAAAAGATAACCACTACATCAAAAAACATAATCATTGTGAGAGGAGCATCATGCGTGGATGGATTCCTAACACTTCCCTTAGAGAATGATGTAAACAAATTAGCAGAAAAAACCAAGCATGGAAATGAATTTACAAGAAAAACATGCTGCACATTAAACACCGTGATGAATCCCAAATTTAAAGAGCAGAAAAAAGCTTTATTAAAATAATATTCGAGGAAAAATTTACACAATCCAATAGCAGCCTCCCTCTGCTGCAAAAATCCAACCCCTACACTATGACATTCATAAAATATATACATTTTCTCATCCTTTTACTAAGGGAATTGAGCTCAACCATTTTTTTCAAAATAGAATCAGTTACATTAAACTTGGGCCGAATTTCTGAAAATAGGTGTTGAAGATGAACTCGTATCTCCTAAACCATAGCACCTGTTACAAAACTGAAAGATGTTTTTGTAGATAAGGTCATTTTGGAGAAAAAATTCTCTCAAATTTGGAAAATTCGTTTCCAGTTGCTCGCAATCAGTTCCACAAAATCATCTCTAAAACAGAAAATCATTAAAAATTTAAATCTGTGAAAATGAGCTGTAAAGATCTAGTCAAATATCCCAATTCGTGATACCTTTGAATAAACTGAAAGAGGTTTTTGTTTTATTGATTGTTTTTAACAAAAACCTCCTTGGGTTTGGGATAATTACTTTCCATCTGTTGAAAAATTTCCGTGCACTAAAATGACTAAAACAGTAAAAAATATGAAAATTTTGCTTTGTTTTAATGTAGGCTCCAAATATCACTGTATATCTCCCACATAGTATCACTTGTGCATAAACTGAAGGAGGTTTTTGTTATTTGAGATGTGATTAACAAAAACCTCTTTCACTTTTGAAAAATTCCTTACCATTATTTCACAAACTGATTTTTTACTAAACTTGTCATTGTGTGCAGCAACTGACCTCAAAACATGCATAACCAAGAATCACTCATTCATTTTGATCATATCTTCTAATTCGGGAGCCAGTTACGGGAGTGTGATATACCGTTGGCAAGATTTTTCTAAGCTTATTTTGATGGACACACTTGTGACATGTTTTGTGCTAAACATCATGTGTAAAACATCTGATAAAACCAGACATAGTAAGAGCTCATGTTGATCCCTGGTGACAGGGTGCAAAGACTGGAACTAACAACCAGTACATAGAGTTATGTATTGGGCTACCCTTGGAATGGCAAGGTATCATGTGACGCATGGTGATGGCCGGTCAGACTGTGCATGATTTACGAGCTGTGGGAGCAGAGCCGTTGGCTCGAGATCCTCCAGAGAGTGATTAGCTGTAGGGCAGGTGGTGCCCCCCAGCGTCTATGTAGGGGCAAGTGGTGCCCCCCAATTTTTTAGTTTCTTTTTTTTGTAACATGCTATGGGAATGTCATATTTTTCAGATTATATGGACTCTAAAAACACATGTTATATGATATATATGATTTATATACATTTTTTTGATGATGTTAAATGTTATTGTCTTGTGTGTGAGAAATGCCAGTCTAGAACATGATTTGCGATTTGATCTACGTAGTGATTTTGACTTCTAGGGATATGGTTGAAAGTAATGAATCTAAATTGACGTATCAAAAGTTTCACTCGTAAATATTGTCTAAACAAGATAGGGTTATGCATACGATAGACGCCATTAAGTTGTAAGACAAGAAGCAGGGAATCTAAATGAACGTGCAGATGGAAGATGTGATGAGAGAGGGCATCGGCTAAGAGACCACGTACTGCATCATATTTGGCCTGATTATTGGTGGCATTACCAATGCAGACCCCATTTTCAAGAACCAGGTTATGCAAGGGGGTAAAGATAGCCCATGCCGCCGAAGCGAGATTCCGGGAATAGCGACTTGCCCCATCGACATAACCCAGATAATGCGTGGACGAGGGGGCCGGTGGAATAGTGTCACAAGACAAGAAATGGGAGGGATGAGAAGAAGGATGGTAGCGTGAGTAGAGGGTAGACATCCATTGACGACTATGGGAGGGAGCAGTCCAGGTAGGAAGTCTAGGACTCATAGATGAATGAGAAATATGGGATGAAGATCGGGAACTCAGGCTGCGAATAATATCATAGATACGGATGGTATGATGGTGATTATGGGAGGAAATGGAAAGGTCAAGGAAACCACATGACGCTGCAAAGCTACCTAAATCATCAGTATGGGAAGAGAGGCACAGATACGGGTCATCACGGGGAATGACAGAAGAACAGGTAAAAATATGGTCAAAGCATGTCGGAGAATGTGGCTGAAGGAGGATCAAGCAAAATATATGGAGTGGGTTCAGAGGGAATGTACTCTGAGGGTCATGCGGATGATGATAGGTATAGGAGGGGGGTAGCAGGTTCCGACATCTCAACATCAGGGAGAGGAATGTCATTGGTAGTAGGGGGATCCTCGAGTAGACCGGACGCATATTGAGCAAGGATGGGAGAGGCAGATTGATTTTGTTCAACTTCGTATTTGCGAATGACCTCTAAAGAGGCTTGGTAATGCGTGAGGTGAGGAAAATGGTGAGAATAATGGCCATGGACACCACACAGAGCACAGGGTTTGTTTGTGCGAAGAGGCTTTGGGTTCTTGGATGCGGATGAGGAAGAAACAGAGGTTTCAGGGACCGTAGATTCAGGGAATGCGACTTTAACCATGGGTTGGATACGGGGCAACTCAGGACAAGTATGGGTGGGATGCCCGATACCATCACACAAGGCATAAGGCTTGGCGGGTGGGGGAGGGGTAGGGTTGGGTGCGGTGGTCTTATCCTTGGATGCCCCTTTGCGAGTTTTTATTTTCTTGCCTGTAGCTGTCACAGCAGGAGGAGGGTCCTACGGAGGGGTTATGGGAACTATAGCGGTGGAAGGAGTGAAGGGAATTGGTTACACTGGTGTCACAGCAATGTAGGGTTCGGGGTGGCCCAGTGGGGTCTCGGCTGGAGGAGTAAGATACCATATGGGTATTCCCAAGGTTAAATTAGGGAGGGAAAGGGTGTCCATGATGGGAACCAAAAAGATGCCAGGGGGGGGACCAAGGAAAGGTATCTGACCGGTAGGGTAATGACCAGGAGGGACGGCTCCCATATGGTGGAGACCTGAGGGAACCAACTCAGGAGGGTAGGAAGATTCCTGAGTGTGAGGATGGGAAGGTCTAGGTGAAAAAGGTTCGGTCAACTGAAGTAAAGGGCTAGGAGCAGGTTGCAGTGGGTGAGATTGAGGTTGCGGACTAGCCAAAGCAGGTTGTGGAAGGCCAGCCTGAGACAATTGCATCATGCAAACGTTCGCTAAGCTGGGGTCAGAGACAGGAGGAGGGGGAGGACCAGGAAAGGTTCCAAGCAAGGAGGAATCTTTGTAGACGCCAGGGGAAACACTTGTCAAAGAATCGACAGTTGGCTTATTAGTGACAGTAGAGATGGTGGACTCAGGGGAGGTCTGAGATTTTGGTTCATGGTAAGTCAACTGGTCAATCGTGAAAATCTTGCCATTGTGAGGAAAAAACATCTTGCGGTGGACTACGGATGGGATGGCAGACATGGCATAGGTGTAACTATGCCCCAAAAGGATGTTGTAGTCAAGAGGGGCGTCGATAACTTCAACGTCGACACAAACAGTCTTACCTGCAAGGGTAATAGGATAGTTACGGAAAAGGCCGATGGGCTAGGAGGCATGGCCATCCCACGCACGAAGGGTGATTATGGAAGGGGCCAGCTCAGGAGATCCAAGTTGTTTCCAAACCGAAGCAGACATCACACAGGTAGATGCCCCCTCATCAATAATACACCGAGCTACGTTGGCATTTCGAATTTTGGCTAGGATTTGGAAAGCAACAGAAGCAGTCAGAGGGGGATGGTCTAACTGACGAGCATTGAAAAAAATCAGTTGGTCATCAGCAGGATCTACAGCACCCACGGCAGATAGTAGAGCCTTCTTTTGAGAGGGACACGACTGGAGGAGTTCCAGTGTTGAAATGGCAGCTGGAGATTGTGCCAAATCATCTACTATGTGGTATGAATGGGTAGCCCAACCAGAGGCAGCATTTCGGCGTAATGGGCCCTTAGGAGTCTTGGTATGAACCACGGCTTTGGGCAGAGGGATTTGAAAGGGACCATTGGGTGTCAACAGAGGCTCTGTAGGACCTGAAGATGGGGACTCGGAGACATACGGGACGAGAGGCGTGGAATACTGACGGGACCGAGTTTGAAGTTTGAGGTCAATGGTGAGAGGTTGGTCAGAGGCCATCATGAGGATCTGGTAATCGGAGGAACCAGAAGGGGAAGGTTGAGTGGTTACTGGGGCATGAGGTGGTTGAGTGGCCATGAATCCTTGTTGAGGGAAAGGATCGGTAAACACAATGGGTTGAGAAGTAGCCGTATGAGGAGGGACAGTAGGGGAGGAGTGATGTCCCTGCACGGTGACCTGAAACTCCCACATCTGCCACATTTTTGGTAATAAGGGACAATCGTGAGTGTAATGACCATAAACACCGCAACACGAATAGGGCTTATTGGTGCGAAGCGGCCTGTCCAGCTTGGGCTGAGAGCCCTGTGGCTGGTTGGCAGTGGTAGAGTCAAGACTTGAAGGATTGGATCCACTATTACCAGAAGTGGGTTGATTACCTTTCCTCTTCCTTTGAGAAGGAAGAAGAGTAGTTGCCCCCTGCTGCACAAATACTTGCCCTAGAGGGGGTATTAAGTGTGGTTGCGGGGGTGGAGAAGGCAAGGGAGTGGGAGGTCCAAATTTTGGAGGACCTGGGACACCAGGCTGTGGATACAAATAAGGGGTAGGATGGACAACATTGAAGTAAGCAGGAGTGTGGGAAAAAGGAGGAGGTATTCCGTATCCTAGATACATGCTACCGAGAGGGGGGAAAGTTCTGGAGGGGCTAACACCTCCTGGAGGGAAACCATAGCCTAGAAGAGGTTGAGAAGAGGTATGAGACAGGGCTCCAACGATACCGTCGGCAGAGTGGGATGCCCCCAAGGCATTAGGGCCACCGGGCTTGGGGAGGTCAAGAAGGACGGTATAAACATAACCAGATTGAGCATAGATAAGGTCATATTTCAAGGCTATTTGGAGGGCATCTTCTTCGGTTTGGGGAAAATTGGATGCGACATCTTTGCCAATGGGATGTAAGAGAGAGCGAAGGAACCAGTCCATGTAAACCCGATCTTCAAAGGGGGGAGCGCGACACAAGCTCTGTCTTCGTCGCCATTCCTGGACATGAGCGGAAAGGCAGGTCGAAGAGGATTGATGAAAAGAAGTTAAGAGTTCAGTACCAGTGTCGTATCAGAGAGGGAGCTAGAAATAAGATAAAAAGGCTTGGGCAATGGTCGGAAAGGCGGTATGGGAAGAGGTGGCTTGATCAACATACCATTTAGAAGCTTCGCCGGTAAGCGTGCGTTGGAATAATCGAAGACATATGGATTCATCGGTGATGGAATTGGAGGAACACCACATGTGGAAAGATTGAATATGGTTATAGGGATCTTCACTAGCAAGGCCTTCGAACTTGGGAATGTCGAAGGGGAGCTTGGTTGGCATAGCAGGCCAACTGACATCGTGGCGGATAGGATCATTAATCAGCTGATTGAAGTCGGGGAGACTGAGGCCGGCCATATAAGGGAGAAAAGGGGTAGTCGAGGTAGGTCCTGTAGTGGTTCCATTGGAAACAGACCCAACAGTAGAACTGGGGTTGCTGCTGGTAGTAGACCCTGAAGTAGACATGGTGAAAGTAACAGGGGGAGAACCAGGAGTAGGGGGAGAACCTGAACAATCAGAAGAAGAGTTGGAGTGCAGACTCGGGGGAGGACTTACTCGATGACGGTGGGAAGGAGGAAGTCGACCAACCGGAAACTAAGGGTGAAGGCCAAGAAGTCTCCGAGACAAATGCCTTGGGGGTGCAATGATGACGGGAAGAAGAAAAACTGACAAGGGCAGGGAGAGGAAAAATCAAGTGAGGTCAATGTCGAAACAAGGGCAGACATGTGCAGTGTCAATTGATTTTAAAGTCTTTTCCAAGCGGTGTTAACTAGGCTCTTCTTCACTTAGGTTTAGTGTGTGGCGTGCGTTAATTTTAATTATTTAAACCCAGACGTTTTGAGAGTAAAATAAAAAGTGTGTTGCATAAATGAAAATAAATTTGCAGTAATTAAAAGTGAAAGAACAGAAAATTAATAGCTAACAATGCATCAATCTAACTTAAGAAGGCGGGTCTCTCAAAACTAGTCTAAAATAGGGAAAAACTAAGCAAAGCATGTGAAAAAGAGGCCAATAGATCTAAGGGTGGGAGGGACGGGAATCTAAAGGAGAAATCTGCTGAAAAGAGGTGTAGAGAACAACAAAGAGGCAGAGGCAAGGTTGCTGCTAAAAAGGAGGAGATCAGCTAAACATAGAATGGACAATGAGGCAGTCCTAGAAATGAACCCAAACAAAAATATATGAGGTGATTTGAAAGGGATAAGAGCTGATCTAAAGGGATATGAAAATGAGGTATCAGATCTGAAAGAAATAAGGCTAAAACTATGGAAATGCAGACGTCTGAAATAGCAAAAACTCGCCCACAAAAAGTGGAGGGTACTAGAGCCCTAAGGGGAAATATTCCCACTTATTTGAGTGAAACAGATCAGAAACAGGTCTAAACAGGTAGAGACAGAGGCTGGAAAACCCTGACAGCAACTTTAGACAAACCCATAAAAAGTGCTGGAAAATTGCAGAAAAAAGTGCAGGTCGCAGGTTCTGACCTGTTTTCAGTCCAGGTCACATATTTTGGGCATAAAAGTGTGACCTCGAGGCTAGGTCGCAGTTTTTGGGCCGATAAGTGTGACCTGCAGATCCGGGTCTCTCGGCGGCAGATTTCAGAAAAATTTGTCGTCTCAGCTGTGGTTGATGTCGGTCACTTGCGCAATAAGGCCAAAAACACATTGAAGTTAAAAATTTGACTGTTTGAGGGTTTTAGAGGTGGAAAGCACCATAAAAATAGGAAAAAAAGAAAATGGAAGGGAAACCCTAGGGTCTGAAACAGTTGGATATGCAGGAATATATAAAACGACAACGGTCGCAAAAGAAAACCCGTGTGGAGTCGCCAATTGTTAGTATGAATCTTTCATTGTAAAAGATCACTTTAGCTACACATAACAAATAGCCCTAACATCAATTATGCCTGCAAAAAATCTTTAAATCTGTAATTATATGATCCAAATAATGTTGCGCAAATCCATATCTAAGCATGAAAGACATTAAGCAGATAAAGTAAAATATGGCTCCATGCATCCAATATACAAGACAAGAACAGTGTATTTGAAAGAATTTTTGTATTATATAAAAAGGGGGCACTTGAGAGGAAAACAGGAAAGGTGTTTTCCGGTTCTCCTCAATGGGATGGGTTCTTGAAAGTCCTCATCATTTCAGATCTAAAATTCCTCTCTCATATTGTGGTGGAAAACCCAAACAAACATAGAACTCAATGGGAGCTCACAAGGCAAAAATGGAAAAATGGTGACCAAGAGTAGATCCAGAGTGATCTAATGCAATGGAGGTGACTAATGAATGGGGAAAACCCTTCTATTTATAACAAAATATTAGGGTTATCTAGAACTTGGTGTATGAATAAAATATTATTAATCAAATTCTAGAACCACCCTTTAGGAATATTTTATTATATTTGTTGGAGGGAAAAGGTCTTTTGACTTGGGTCAATTCCTTTATTTATAAACAATAAATAAATAAATGATTTATTTACTATTTTAGGGAGATGGTGGGAATATAATTAAATAAATAATGATTTATTTAATTAATTAAAAATGATTTAGTCAAATTTAACTAGGAATATTATTTAAATAATGATTTAAATAACTTATTCCTAGGAAATAATTAAACAAATAATGATTTATTTAATTAATTTCCTTGTTTTGGGTTAAATATGACCAGGAAATATAGACAAATGTTATTTCACATGGTGAAAGCAATTTTACTTAGGGTAAAATTGGTCTTACATGGTGTACGTGGGTTCATCTAATGATAATAGGTTAGATGACCAAAAAAATGGTGTAACAAGGATAATTATGTTGCTTCAGTACATTCCCACGGAATATCACGATGTAGATATTCTGACGAAGGTGCTCACTAGGAGAAAATTCGAATACCAGAGATACAAGATCAGGGTGAAGGATAATCCCTTTCTTGTTGAGAGGGAGTGTTGAGATTCAACAAGAAATTTGTATCCTAATGAAAATGAAGCACCTACACTAGGGTGGGGCCCTCAGTATATTTTTTAGGTGTATGTCTATTTATAGTGCATATCTATTTATAGATGCATGTCTATTTATAGATGCATGTCTATCTTTATTATCCCTTAATTAAGATGGACATTAAAATATAATCTATTCTCAATGAGAACTTGGAAATAGTTAACTGAAGTGAAAAATCAGTTAGCTAAGTGAATTAGAGTTAAGTGGTTGGTTGGTGGGACATGCAGGTTGATTTTAGTTGTGACTGAGTGATTCAAGTTGTAACAGAGTTGTAAGTACAATGGTGCCTGAGTTGTGAAACTTGTAAATAGTTTAACTCAGTTAAGTAATTTAAACTAAGTTGTTCTAGTTGTAACTGAAGATACACAAGTGAGAGATCAAGTGAATTAATTATTGATTAATTCACAATCAGTGATCTCACATGCAACTAAAGATTTACTATTATTAGCTGCATGCATGCCAGATCCAGTGGATACCCAATTGATTTCTAGGTGAAAGGTAAGTAAACTATCAGTTGTGACATTATCCACTTGCACACAAGAAAGCACACACACATTAGATGTGCCCATGAGGATTGCGTTGTCAAGGCAGGAAAGAATGCATCAATTCAGGGATTACTTCAACAGGGATTGCGCAGTGGAGGTAGGTTGTTTGTAGACAGTAAATTGAGAACGTGATTTGCCAAGTTTTCTATGACAGTGTGAGACAATTAGATGATGTACTGAGGGCTCTTGTGATCGGAATTTTGTATGTAATTGTTTCATGATCCATGATATAAAATACAATAGAATATAGTGGGGTTTTTAGCTGTAAGCTTTCCCTAGGAAATTATCTGTGTTGTGTGTGATTGATATTTCTTCATGATATTGTAATAGGTGATTGTGTTTTTAATTCCACAAATATTTGTAGAAGCGATTCAGTATTTAACTTTAGCATATTTTTAGATCGGGTGAATCCAATATATACATGCATATTGTATAATTTCTACACATTTGATCTCTTACAAAATACAATTGTTTCAATTTGAAAGACACACTTGTCTTTCCTTCTTGTTCTAAGTTTGAAACCATTGCAAGACTATTTATCTATGCTGCCCTCTACCAACCCGTGCACAAGCTTCACTTTCACACTCTTCCTCTCATGAGCTCCACACACAAACCATGCTTCCTATTGCTTGGTATCACCAACTTGTGCTCACCAAAAAAATGATTAAGTTTGTGCCTTTTTTCCTCTTTTTAAAGACAATTCAAATGGTTAAAATAAGTGACTTTTCTAATTAAGGAATAATTTTATGATTTCTTGAGTTAGAAAGAGTTAACTGCCCATGCAATTCGCCCTATTTCAAGTCAAATACTTGAAACTCAATCACTTGTGTTTTTCCTCAATCAACTCACATAGAAAATCAAGAACTCGAGTTTCAATTTTAACACATCAATTAACTACATCCTAAAACATCCTAATTTTTAGGGATTGATTCCTAAATTATAGGAACTCATCCTAATTTATAGGGAATATCCTAATTTTTAGGAACTCGAGTCATGCACAAGAAGGAACTCATTTTGGCTCCTATGATTAAGGCACAAATCAAGGAACACTTTTCTCACTAATATTTTCAACAACAAATACATGCATAAATTAGCACAATACCATACCTCAAGTAGCTCCCCATAAAGTGTGGCTTGTGAAAATTATAAAAGATCACTAAAACAACAATACACTATAATTCCACACATAAAATTTGTTATGTATATAAATTTTAACATAGTTTTATAGAATGGTTGGTTACATGCACAGTACTATTGTAATCATGCTCTGAGGGTGACTACATATCCACACACATAGGGGACTTGGTAGCTCCATGAATGGAGTGGTAGGATCCTTTTAAATTAAAGAGTACAGTTTCAAACATAACACAAAATAAAACAATGCGGCTACTGATTAGACCATACCAACTAGTTGTTCTAGTGATAAAAATCATTTGGCTTTGTTTCAATGAACTAAGGTATTGGATGTCCCTTATTTGTTAATGTGTAGGTGGCTGAATCTGTGTTTCATATTTTTAATCATTGGGTTATCCGTCCATATACTGTTACGATGAACTTTGGATAAGTTATCCGATCGTAATCAATTTAGGATAATTCCCTATTTGGCATATGCTACAATCATGTGAAACTGAGTGTGAGAGTATGATGAGGATAAATGATTAGATTTGGATCAAGGACCTAAGTGATATCTCAAAATTAAAAGTGTTCTAAAGATTGTTGAACATGAGTGACCAAACAGATCTCCTCTTCCTAATTTTGGCGCCGCAAACGGTTCAAAAAACTGACATCGTATGAAGAAGTTATTGCGATTTGAAAAGTCCAGTAAACTGCAATTTTTGACCTTTGACCAGGTTTGACTGGGTTTTTGGAAATTAAAAGAAAAATAATATTCTAGGGAATATTACTAGAATATTCCTTAGAATATTCCCTGAGATATTCCTTCTGGACTAGTAACAGGTTGACAAGTGTCGCATTAATATTTGTCGTTGGGTGCACGTGTTTTTTTATGGGCCAATTAGAGGGTGACACGTGGCCATCCCTAAGGCTGCCACGTGTCCCTCGAAGGGCATAGAAAAATTTGGTTGGAATCTGCTGAGTTCGACCACGGAACCTCCCCGCCTGCACATGCACATATTAACCGTCTCTCTTATGGTTAGTTCTTAACTGTATAGTGTTTCGGTAATATTTATTTTTTAACGCTATGAGGTTTGGGGGAGCGGAAGGGCCAGCCCCTCCCCATAAGGTCGTAACCCACGAACCAAGGGCTAGTCCTCCACCGATAGTTACACCTGCCAACATTTTCTTCATGTCACATGCCACGGTTTGCAAACAATTTTTTGACGGTTTCTTAACACCATTCCTAACTCCAATTTAAAAGGCGATAACCCACAATCTATGCGTAGTTTTCGCCAGCGGTCATGGTTAGAAGGCCGTGGGGTTAGGGACATGTGCCCAACCCAAACAGTAAAATTTATTAATATGGTTAAATTTTGTGGACAATCTGGAGGAGTGCACTATATTTGTAAAAACGACTATTCTGACTGGAGTTAAGTGCAATTGCTCCATTTTTTGTGGAGCTGATTTAGGGGTCACTGGACAAAATTTGTTTAGGCTCTATCTTGAGCTAGGTTCGACCATTCTTGGAGTGTGAATAGTAAATTTTGACTATCTTGGACATTTCATACTTATTTGTGAGGTTTTTAGAGCCATTAGAGGAATTATTAGTGAGGTTTAGCTACAGAGAAGTTCAAGGGGCCATCAGGGCCACCATGAGCCAACAATAGTTTGAGGCCTAGACAGAGCATATAGAGGCCTTTCTCAACAAGAAAGTAGTCAATTTTGGATGTTTCAGAAATTATGGAACTAGTGGTGTGGTTTTCAGAGCCAATAGAGGACTTCTGAAGGCCAAGATTCTTCATATAAGTTCCAAGGCCACCAGGTGCCAGCAAGACAATGAGACCTATCTAGAGCAACCAGTATCCATTCTCAGCAAACCAATAGTAATTTATGACTGTAATGAGCATTATAAATTCATTGGAGGGATTTTCAGAATATTTTGAAGACTTTTTAAGGATGAGACGCTTTAGAGAAGTTTTCAGTGAACCTAGAGCTAAGGGGTGCCAATTTATGAAAATGAATAGTATATTTTGGATATTTCAGACATTCTGAATCCATTGAAGGGATTTTTAGAGTCATTTGGAGACTTCTGAAGGTCAAGGATCCACAGGGAAGTTTCGGGCAACCGAGGTCCAATAGTGGATGGAGGCCTAGATTGGGGAGCCAATTCTCATTTAGAGAAAATGATCAGTCTGTTTTGGAGGTATGATATATGATGGGGATGTTAGGTGAGGTTTTAGGGACAGAAAAGGATTTCTTAAGGTCTTAGTGCCACAGTGAAGCTCAGGAAAGCTTAAGTCATTGACAACAGAAATAAAGTCTAAGGGAACCTAGATCTTTCTTCAGAGTGATGAAAACCATTATAGGGGTATGATGATATTCTAAACCCAATGTTACATCCCAAATAACCATTTTAGTTGATTCATTAACTTGTAAAATAAATTATTCATCATAATCCCAAAGAGCCAAGTCAGTTGACAAAGGCTCAAGGAGACATAGCCCACGATGTTCGGGTGAAATCCTTTATTAAATTTGCTATTATGTGTTGATGCTTATTTTCTGCACTTTATGGTTATTTCACATGCTTAATATAAGGAAAAAAGAATGTTCTTAAAGCACTTAAACAGTTAAAAACTTACATTTGTTTTCAAGTATAAAATTCCACACAATCATGTATAAGCACGATCATTTATTTGATTAACTGAGTGGGAGGTGCTTGCGCATAAGCATTTCAAGTTATCCACCCATTTTAGATCAGGTTGGTATCATAGCACTAGGTTTCTTGATTGACAGGGCACTAGGTTGCTTTTTTGATTTGAAAGGTGTTTAACAGTTCAAATAATTTTACTGTTTGCAAATTGACTGATGCTTATAAGTTTTAGTTTGCTAGAGGTGAAGGGAAAGATATTTTTATCTAAGTCCATAAGAGGGCAAGAAGGAATAATGCAGAAGGAATTCTCCTTACCCAAAGGACCTCAAGGAAACCCTTTAAGCACAAGAGGGTGTTTGCAAAAGTGGCTACTTGAAGAAGAGCTTGACTCTACAGCCATTTTTTCAGAAGCTTTGTCAAATTGTTTTGAATATTTGGAATTATTGATTGAAGTTATTTTGTTCATTTGCATAGATATGACAACTTCATCAAGTGAGGTTTCAAAATCCTCCTCCTTCACAATATTATTTGATGAAAAGATGAAGTGAGACTTCTACATCCTGAAGGATATGGTGCAAATTCTGTATGACGATAGAAGAGAAAGCACTAGACTTCATGAGAAATTGGTTTCTATGAAGGAAGAGAAATAAGGACTTCTTCAAAGAATGCATGAGATGGAGATGTTGCTCCATTATGCCCAAGAGGCCTTAACCAAGAACATGCTTGAAGCAGAGGTAAATCACTCAAATTTGTCTTCAAATTCCTCTTCAGATAGATGTGTAGGCTCATTTGAAAATCACACTAGAGGTACAGGGTCCAAGTTTATGTTAATAATGGGCTATGAAGGAAAGAGTTTAGGAAAACATGCAGAAGGCATGGTTGAAACTATTATGGTTGAGGAACGACCTAAGAAAATTGGTCTAGGCTATGTTCAATCTTATGGCGAAAACTTTACAGCCATGAAAGCATTTGAGACAACTTCAAAAAGAAATTTTGTTCCAAGTTCTAAACCACAAACATTTCGATTTTTTTTTCAAGTTGATTTCCATTGTTTGAAGCGTATGTTGCAGCAATATGTTTGTAGACATGCATCTTATGGTGAGCATGAGAGTTCTGACAACTATCAAGACATGAAAATTGATGTTTATCTTCAAAAGAAAGCTGGAACCTCTACTAGTTCATCTCCTCAAGAAGGTATAAAATATGGACATGCAAGACAACATTTGAGGTATAATTCTTCCCATAGTCAATTTGATTATGTTTATGATAAGCATGGCAATTCTGCATGCATGAATGGAAGAAAGAGTTGTTGTGCATATTGTGGTTTGTGTAACCATGATATTTCGAGATGCTGGAAGAGATTGAAGGCATAAACAAAATAATTGAGGCAAAGGAAACTTGCAAAGAAGGTGAAAAATACTTGCACACATTTCCAAAAGAAGGGACATTTTGTTTCCCAATGTTGGACATTGCATCCAACTAATCATCCCAAGCACATGAAGCAAGAGGATAATAATACCAACGAAATTGGAACCAAAGATTCCATCATTGATGTGAGAAAAGGTGTTCCACAAGAAGAAGATTTTCACCAGTTAAAATCACCATGGAAGTGTCTTCGTAAGAAGTAGTTTGACTTCTTAACTCAGTAAAACATACATCCATTTGTACATATGAAAATTTTAGTTATGTATGCATGCATTTCTGTTGAAAATTTTGATGCAAGTTTTCACATGAATGCGGTTCAGTTGAAGGCATTTCATATTGTTTCACAATTTCACCATGGAGGTGTAAAATATGGGTATGATACTCACTTATATTACATTAATAATATTAATTTCAGCTCTTATAGTTACCCGCACATGTGTTTTGGGATTATGTACCTGTTGGTACTTGAAAGGAAGAATTGAAGGTGTACATGTGCATGAAAGTTGTATGTGTAAATAGCGAACTTGTAAATAGGTTCTGTTGACGAGACCAATTAGACCTTGAACCGTTTGGAATAGGGATCCCGTCCGGGGCGTGGGTCCGGCTACCACTTAAGTCACCTTCCCTTTGGTCTCAAAATATCTCGATCGAACCTGCGGACACACACTTATTCACATGATACAAGATACATGGTTGATGTATTAAACACGTATACCACACTATGCGTAGCGAAACAAACAATAAAGCATACACGCCGAAGGAGGTGTCGTTAACAACACATCTTTGGGGTTATGCTTGTAGGCTATTCTGACCACAAAAGAAACAATTCTTTATGGCGAGATGCCCCTTTACTTCCTGAAAGATAAAACGAAATGCTAATAAACAAAGTCATTAACATTCATTAAGAAAGCATTTAAACTGAACATCATTAACACAAGTACAGGAAACCATAATGCATAAATGATGCCATTAAGAGTGCAGCTTCATTAATCAAAAGATGTTTGAAACTGTATAGGAAATACTCATAGTGTTCGCACAGCAAAACACATCAAATCCAAAAGGGGTTTAAACAGGTATCTGTATTCATATGCAAAAGGAGTGTTATCTTTCAATACAATGTTGTATAGCTCTTAAGTCCAAAAAAAAAGGATCCTTTACATTTTCCCCGGAGGGGGTTTTATAGATCAAAACTTTCCCTTTGGGCTTCCTGACTCTTCGCCTGCCTGCCTGTTGAGTTGCCTTGCGACCTGGGAGGAAACTACGACCTACGACCTGGCTGGTGAGTGTGACCTGCGACCTGGTTGGGCAGTGCGACTTGAGACCTACCTCTAAGTGCTACCAGCGACCTACTGCCACTGGGTTTTGAAGATGAGCACGCAATTGAGAGGTCAGGGGCATCAATCTGATGTCCTTTGAGGAAGGCTTGCCAGGTCTGATACTCTGCTGCTATGGGAGAAACCAGAGGGACCTCCTCTTTCAACCGATGCATGCACTCCAGAGCATTTGGGACTAGAGTTTCCTTCTTCTGTAAGTTTAGGTTGGAAAGAGAGGCGAGCTTGGTGTAAATCCATACTGGCGTGACAAGAAAATGGCCCAGGTTTTCTCGTGACGCCGCAAGATCGGGAGTGGCAGCAGCTTGCCTAATGGGCTGCAGAAATGACTGGATCTCTTGATCTAACTGATCCCAGGTTTTTACCTCGTCCAGTGCCCCCAGCAAAGGAATGTGGTGAAGGATGTGCATCGAGTCGATGCTGCTGATCAGGTGTTCGTATGCAGCCATTACTTTGTCTAAATCCTTGGACTGCATTTTCATATGGATTTGGACTTTGGCATCTTGTGTATGAATCCAATCTTTCTTTGGAAAATGCTCAGGAGCCTAAGGGTACCGCGCTGTCCAGTCCATCATTCTATCCAAGGCAGTCGAGGCCTCCTTCAGCTGCTCGTGCTTCTGCTTAGTCTCCGCTTGTGCTCTTACCAATGGGGCGACTGTTTGTTTTATGGTGAACATTGCCCCATACACTTGCCTCATGGTCGCCTCTAATGTGTCGAACTCCTTTAGAATGGCAAGTGGAACTTCATTGACAGGGGGAGTTTTGTTTTGGAGTTGTTGAACCTCCTCTCTCAATGTCGTCCTTTCCTGTTCTGCCCTTTTTTCCCGCTGCTCTGCTTCTTGTAGTCTATTTTGTAGAGAAATGATCTCTCTACTCATTCTGGTCACATTTTCTTCCGTGGCCGCAGTGAAAGTTGTGCCAACCGATGTTATCATCACGGGATTATTCCTAGTATCAAGGATTATGTCTTTTCCAGTTGCGACTGTGGATGCGGCGAAAGGATTTTGCACCTGGCATCTTCTCTTCTCCTGCTAGATTTTGAAGGAGAACTGATCAAATGTGAGCCTGGCGAGGTCGAATACCTCCTCCTCTTGCCCCTAGAGGGAACTGACATTGGAGAGCGAGGCTCGTGTACTACCTAGAGGTATCTCAAGGCGAGATACCTCGATGTCCTCCAGCATTTCATCCTCTTCTTGTTTCTTCTTCTTTTCCTCCTCTTCCCTTTGTTGGTGTTTGGCTTCTGCCTTCTCATGTTCTTTCCTCTGCCTGAGCTCTGCTTCTGCCGCTGCTTCTAATTCGGCCGTCCTTTTCTGCTCAGCTGCTGCGGCTTACTCAGCTTCCACTTTGTCTAGCTCTTTCTTGAATTCCTGTTCTGCTGCAGCCTCCGCTTCTTTTTTCTCTTTTTCCTTCTTGGCCTCTTTGGCCTGCTTCTTCTTCTGTTCTACCCTTAGGCTCTTCTTGCGCTTATCCTCATCCTCTTTCATTTTCTTTTCTCTCTCTTGATGGGCTTTGGCCTCTATTTCTTTCTGTTGGGTAGAGGTGTTTTTCCCTGTACTGGTCCAAGGCTTCTTAGCTAGAGAGGAAGAAGCACCTCCTAATTCACGACTCCTTGCTTCCAAGGTTTGGTCATCCAGGTATTCTTGGCCAGAGTCCGCCCCCGGAGTAATTTGTCTATCTGCATTGTACCAGTTGCTTCTTTCATCCTCTCTCGAGCGTTCAATATGCTGATAGTTCCATTTAAATTTAGCCTTCTTGCAATGTTCAGGAACTATCCTCTCCGGCTCGTATGTTCGGTATTCTAAAGCCCAAAAGTGATAACTTTTCATCTCTTCTCCCTCTGCCTCTACCTCTTTGAAGTATTTAACTGTGTATGCACCGATAGTGAGGGGTAGAGCGGGCCACGACTTCTTCTTACCTTTGGACAAGACCCTGGAGAAACCTGACGACATTTCGAAACAGACCTCCTACATGAGCATTCTGTCTGTAACAAAACGAGGCATAACATGTGGTGCCCTGAACGAGCCAAAGACTCGGATCAATGTATATTCAGCGAAAGGGAACCAATGCGCCACTTTTCTTAGCGTCTTCATTGCTCACCAAGACATACAAGGAGTGTCTTGGCCGAATAATTTTCTGTATAGAGCGGGGATGAACACTTGGGAGATCGGCTCTATGTCTTGTTTATCCCTGGATTCCCAAAACACCTTGTTTTGTAGGTGATTGGCACGGGTCTGTTTGGGATCCCAGTTATGTACCCATCCCTAAAAGTGCAATCTCGAACAGACGACATCCAATAAATAAGAGGCCATATAGAATTCGGAAGGCATTCCTTCATCTGGTACCAATGCCGAGGATAAATTTGTATGAATGGAGGTCATCAACATGCTAGCCCAGTTGAAACGGGTGCCATGCGCTGTGACGTACTCCATGAGAGTTTCCCATGTGCCGTTGAAGGTAGTGGCATCTGGGTGCCCGTACAGTCTGCAAAGCATGGAAGCCACTAATTTATATACTTTCCTGAGGCTCGCCACTAGGTATTCCTGGTCTTTCTTGACCTTAAACTTCTCGGGCTCCTCCCACCATTTCCTTAGTGTCAACTATAGGAACTGCATGAGCAATGGCCTATTCTTCTGTGAAATCTTCTTCCCGCTCTAGCAAGGAGTAATAAACATGGGATTTTAGCGTTGCGAAAGCTTTGCCTTCGCTATCTCTGATCACGAAATTCTTGGGATCCATTTTCCGTATGATCCAATCCATCATCTCTAGACATGGGAATATTTCCGGATTAGCACCTGCGAGATGGAGCTTGGACCTTTTAACCTTTAAGTATATCTCCCGATCGGGGAGGTCTTCCGGGAATTCCGTTTTGGCGAACTCTTGGTACACTTGGTACCATCGCATGTTGTCCCCTTTGGCAAATGTGCAAAGGGTATCTCTGTATATCGAGGGTGGGGACATTGGCATGTTCATCTCTACATCTTCCACTGCCAAGTGCTTGTCTTTCTTACACTCCAAGTCGCAGGGTCGCGGGGTCGCGGGTTGTGAGAAAATGATGGAAATGCGACCTTGCGACCTTGCGACTGGATCGACTAGGTCGCAGGGTCGCGGGGTCGCGGGTTGTGAGAAAATGATGGAAATGCGACCTTGCGACCTTGCGACTGGATCGCTGGGTCGTGGGGTCGCAAATTACGGTAAATAGAGAAAATGCGACCTTGCGACCGAGTCATGGGGTCGCGAGGTCGCAAGTTGTGGAAAATGGAAGGGATGCGACCTTACGACCTTGCGACTAGGTCGCGGGGTCACAAGTTGCGAGAAAATGGAGAGGATGCGACCTTGCGACCTAGCGATTAGTTCGCGGGGTCGCAAGTCGCACTAGGGCTTACCAGGGTTTTTGAGCGCGCGCGGCGTGGAGTTGTTTCTCCCTTTAACTAGAAAAACACAAGGCTAAATGGGTCCAGACAGAGCCAAGGGATAGATTTTTGAGCAGGGTAAAGGCCATGAGGGGCTGGATGAGAAATTGTGATGAGTTGGGTAAGTGGGGTGAAAACTGGAATCAGAAGAAAACCCTATGCGAGAAATGAAAACAATGGCTGGGGTAAAGGACAATTTAAAGGCTCGGGAATGCAGGGATTTGGCAAGAATAATAAAAAAGGAAACAACAGGAGGGAAAACGGAAACTTACCCAGGAAAATCGCGCTCCAGTCGACCTGTCAGAGCCATTTTTTCTATCCGCCGCATATGAAAAATGCGACCTAGCGACCTCCCATATATAAAAAGGTCGCATGTGCGGGCCATTAATGAGGTCGCAAGGTTGCATGGCGAGGTGGTGTGGGGGGAATGTGACCTCGCGACCTTGCGACCTTGCGACCTCAGGGTCGCAGGGTCGCAAGGTCGCGGAGTCGCAGTTTTCCACAAATTTTAGATTTGCGACTCAGCGACTTAGTCTTCCTGATTTTCTACTTAACTTTTCTTTGTGCTCAAGGGGCTCCAAAATTTTTTAAAGTGGGGGTTTTTCGGAGGGTGCTATAGAGGCTACAACAAATGGTGATTCACTGGTCGAATTCAGAGTCTTTGTCGATGGTTAGCCTTAGAGGCAGGAGGGAGGGGCCTTCACTAGCTGTTCCTTTTACCATAAGGTTAACACTGCCTTGCCTTTGCACCTTGCGGGGTTGGCTGGCCTGCTGGCTTGTTTGGGTGCTGCTTAACCAAATTTCATTTCTTCAGGCCTTAGGACTGAAAGGGTTGGAGAACTCCAGGCGGCTACAGGTTCTAGTACGATTATTTTGTCCTCATTGTGTTGCTCCGCTGCCAGCGAACCTCTCGGTCCCAGTGGAGTCACTGCCTAGGAGTCGTGAATGTTGCTTCGCTGCCAGTGAGCCTGGTCAGTACCCTGGCAGAGTCGTTACATCACCTCTCTGCAAAGGAAGCCTTTCTCAATCCTTTACCCTTGATAGTGTGCTATTGCACTTATTTTGAATGTGCCCGAGGCACTTATTTAGATGTGCTCGTGGCACTTATTTGAGATGGGAAATTTTTTCCTGGGTGGATGAGGGATCCCGACTTATTTTACTTGCAGAGAGGTGGCTCCTAGTCTGGTACGAGGACTTTGGTTTTTCCTGGATGCCCTGACGTAACATGGAGTACCTCTATTCCCTTTCGATCTAGTTACCACTACATCGCACTTTCTTTTGCAGACACCCTCTCAAACTTGCTAGGTGGGCTTCCCCGCTTGATGGCTTGAGCTATATCATGTGCTGCCTTTAGGTGCCAGTAACAAGCAAGCTTTTACCACATTCATGTTTATCAGGAAAAGGCCTTCCATCAGCATAGAACCTGTTGCAGTGTGCCAATTGCATGGCTCTGACAAGTCCTTCTGTTTTTATAATAATTTTTATTTTTTTTAGACAAAAAGGAACGAAAACAGAAACTATGGTACAAGGATAAGATAGCCCTCTACGGGCTACTAAGTGAAGTAATGTTTGAGGTCATGCCCGTTTACCGGGAGGACCTCGACTCTTCCCTCAAGAGTTTGCAATCTAAATGTGTTGGAACCTAATTTCTCCTTAACTTGGAAAGGACCTGTCCATAGTGCTTGGAACTTGGAATGTTTTCCCTTTTCTTCGTGAGCTTTATCCCACTTCAGGACCAGGTCTCCTACCTCAAAGTTTTTATTCCTTGTGGATTTTCTATCAAACCATCTCTTGATCCATCTTTAGTGGATGGCAAACTTTTCCTGGGTTTTTTGTCTTTCTTCCTCCAAATTCAGTAGGGTGTCGATCCGTGTCTGCAAGGTGGGGCATGGGGTACCATGACATTCTTGGGACAATGAAGGGTAGGGAAAGATAAATGGGGAGGAAGAACAACTTCTTTTCCATACATGAGAAAATACGGAGAGGTGCCTAGGGAGGGCTTGGGCGTGACACGGTCAGCCCAAAGAGCGTTGTGAAGGGCGTTGTGCTAGTTGCGCTGGTGGGACAGCAGGGTCTTCTTAATGATGCAGATAAGATTTTTATTGGTTGACTCAGCTAACCCATTTCCTTGGGGATAATAATTTGCAGAATGTTTAAGAACAATACCATTTTCCAGAGCAAAATCATACAATCTAAAATATTAAAAGTAAGTTGCATTATCAAAAACTAAGAAAGTTGGAACGCCAAACCTGGTGATGATGGAATGAGTGACGAATTCTATTACCTCTTGATCATTGATTTGGCATAAAGGTGTTGCCTCGACCCACCTGGTGAAGTAATCGGTAGCAGTAAGAATATACCGGTGTTGTTTGGAGGAGTGAGGTGTGATTTCACCAATGACGTCCAAACCCCACTGTTGAAAAGGTTCCTCCACTGCTACGGATAGTAGAGGAGCGGCTGGCCGAGCCTCCCGGTTTGAGAATTTTTGGCACTTAGTGCATTTCCAGACATATGCATGTGCATCTCTAAAAGGGGTTGGCCAATAGTATCCTGCACGCATTACCTTGTGGGCAGTGGTATTGCCTGTAAAATGACCTCCAGCTGGTCTGTCGTGCAGCTCGGTCAAGATTTTCTGCACTTCATCACGTTCCAAGCAGCGTAGCAGGACTCCATCGTAATGTTTCTTGAAAATCTTACCCTGGATCAGCTGGTAAGATGCAACTTTGAGTCTTATCGCGCATTTTTGTTGGGCAGTTAGAGCAGAGTCCAGTATCAAGAGGGGCTGCTCTACTAAGTATCCTAAAATGTCAGAGTACCAAGAAGGGCTTCTCTGCTGAGGCACGTGGTCACTCTGATACATGTCGATTTCCTGTTCCCAACACTCTTCTTCAATTCCATGTGAACTTGTAGCCTCTGCAGCCATCTAGCATAATCTTTGTCCTTTAACGGTGTGTGTTGGTTTAAACTCTAAATCATACTCTTGTAGGCACGCCACCCATTTTCCTCGCCTCTCGCCTAGCTCCTGCTGCACAAACAGTGAGCGGACAACTGGGTGGGGGACGAAAACTGTGACATGGTTTTTCAAGATGTAGGGCCTGAAATGCTTGACTACTTTGTAGACCGCATAGGCTTGCTTTTCAATTTCAGGGTAGTTCAATTCAGCTCCTTGTAAACCAGTACTCATGAAGGAAATAGGCCGTTCATCATTGTTGTCGTCTTTCTGCATGAGGACAGTTGCAAGTGATGAATCTAAAGCAAAAGTATACAGGATAAAACCTTTGCTAAAATCTGGACTTTGGAGGGATGGCGCTTCAGCTATAGCCTACTTGATTTTGTCGAAGGCATCCTTCTCTCATAGATTCCATTTGAACACCGCATTCTTTTTTATCATCCCCTACAAAGGCCTGACTATCTGGGCGAAATCTGATATGAATTTACGGACAAAATTGATTTTTCCTAGGGAAGATTGCATTGATTTCTTACTGCTGGGGGGGGGGGATCTGGGCAATGGCTTTTGCCCGCTCTGGATCTACTACAATGCCTTGCTTAGTTATAATGTGGCCCAGCAAATTTCCTTCTGCCACAGCGAAAACACTCTTCTTCGGGTTGAGTGAAATCCCGTACTTCTTGCACCTCTCGAAGATTTGATTGAGGTGGCGTAAATGATCGCCCCGGTGTTTTGAAAACATGGTGACGTCGTCCAAATAGACTACCATGCTCTGCCCTATCAAACCACGGAAAGCTATATCCATGGCCCATTGGAAAGTTGGCCCTGCATTAATCAATCCAAAAGGCATGCACCTGAAAGCGAACATTCCCCATTTGGTCTGAAAGGTAGTTTTCAATCTGTCTAGTTCAGCTACCAGCACTTGGTTGTAACCAGAGAACCCATCCAATAAGGAGAAAATCTCGGATCCAGACACAACTTGCAATATTTGTTCCATAGGTGGCACCAGGTAATTGTCTTTGTTTGAGGCCCGATTCAAATTCTGGAAATCCACACATAAGCAGATCTCGCCAGACTTCTTCCGTACCGAGACCAAATTTGACACCCATGTGGAGTGATGAACTTTGAAGATGATGCATGCATCCAAAATCTTCTTAAGTTCTTTTAGAATCATCCGTTCCAAAGTAGGGTGCACTTTTCTAAGCTTCTGTTGGAATGGCTTCACGCCTTCCTTCATGGGTATCATGTGCTGAATAATACGAGAATCGTATGTATGTAAATCATCATACGTCCAAGAAAATACGTCTCGATACTTCTGAAATAGTTGGGTGAAGGCCTGCGTCTCTTCGTTAGTACAGTCTTTCCCAAGGTTAATGAACTTCAGGTTCTCCTCTGATCCCAATTTCACTTGCCGATGTGCCAAGATGGAACTTTGTACTTTGGTATTTGGGGGGTTGCGGAATCGGCTTTGCAGATCGAAGAGCTTTTCAAGTGACACTATCCCCTTGGGCATGTGGTTCTCCTTGTGTTTGTCATGCTCTTCCTGCAAAACTTGGTCGTGATCCGCCTCATCAATTTCCGCATCTTTGAATACTTCAGTGTTGAGCATAAATTCCAATATTTGTTGATCATCATCAAAAACGCGTAAATTAGTAATATTATCTCGCACAGAGGGTCTATATATAACTTCAATAGAAAATCCATCCCTCAAAGGGGTAAATCTAGCAACAGCATTAGCCAGAGTATCAGCTGCTGCATTGTGCATTCTAAGAACAGATTTGATTCCAAATACATCGAAAGCAGAAATAAGACGCCATACCTCTTGTTGATAAGCTTTTAAATGTGGAGACAAACAATGAATGGTATTGCGTACCTACCGAGTAATGATCTCAGAGCTTCATATTCAGCGGTATTGTTGGTTCACTGGAACTCAAGCCAACACGAAATCAAGAATTTGTTCTTTTAAGGGTCTAGCAAGATGCAGCCCGCACCAACCCCGTCATGGGTCTTGGAACCGTCATAGTACAAGGTCCATACGTCATTTTCTGGCTCCTTCGGGATTGTAGGTTGGGAAGGGATTTTGGTTTCGTGTGAGACGGGAGTGGCTTGGTATTCTGCGACAAGAGTGAGTTCAGACTGGATCTCGGGGTCTATTGGAGACTAAGGAGGATGGTAACATCCGAAAATGGCCTCCAAGAAGCACATGCCAAGCTCCTCCTGGGCAAAACTGATGGGTTCGTTAGTAGCGTCCAAATCAGTCACAGTATATTTCATATATGGTTCGCTTTCAACCCTGATTTGGTTATTTCGGCCCTTGTAAGGCAGCCACAAGTGGAACCAGTCAGTGGCAAAATACCCTTGCAGCTTGCTGGACCAGTCTCTGCTAAGTAATAGGTCGTAGGCTTTAGGGATGTGAACAACCACAATGTCAATACATTGGTGGACTCTAGAATCAGACGAAAGGCAGATGATGACGTTATTTAGCTCCCCTACAGCTGGCACCTGTGATCTGTCAAGTTGGATGATCCTCACGTCATTTTTCTCCAGGCGGATGTTTAGCTTCTTACAAATAGATAGGGGCATGACGTTTGTGGACGCGCCGGAGTCAACTAGATACTTATGGACGTTGAAGTTAAAAATATCAAAATATAATAGGAAGGGGGGAGTAGATCCCCTGGAATTTGCATTGATGGCGTTCACAATAGACTGAACACCTGGACTGGCTTGCGCGGACATATTTCTCACAGGCTTAGTAGTTTAGGTATTGGCAAAGGCTTTAAGAATGAGTTATCATTGATTTGTGATGCAGGCAGGCTCGTATAGGGAGATGTTAGCTATGGTTTTCTTCATGTCCTCTACAATGTTATAAGTGGAATCAGATTGAGGACAAGGCTCGATAGTGGTTTTGGGGGACCCCACTGGGAGCTTGCTCTTTTGATTTGCTCAGTTGTTGTTATTCGTGGGCTTCTCAGGAACAGCTTGTTGTTCATTTCCCGGGGGCAGAATTTTCCTTAAGAAATCCCTTTTCTTCTCCTCAAAGGAAGGTTCGGGGACCAGTCCCTTGCTCCTAAGGCTGTATTTTCTTACGAGTTGGGCCTTAGGATTTTCTGCCATGTTGATATCGGTGACAGTAAGATTATTGTCCCCACGGATAATGTCGAACGCAAGAACCGAGGACCCTGGTTCTTCATCTGGGGGAAAATTGTCATCATAGTCGGAAACATCATCCTCCCCCGCATCCCCTGGGGTTTGATCGTCCAGAAGCTAATTTACTACTGCAGTCATGCTGCCAATCCATTGTGGGCATGTTTTTTTCAGAGTGGGAAGCCTGGTGGAAAGAACGGAAGTTATCTTTTCCTATTTCTTCCACATTGATAACAGTGTTCGGGTTAGACAGAGGTCGGGTGGTGTTGGGGTTGCTCTTTCTGAAAAAGGGCTTGGGTGCCTTGGTGCTAGTCATGGATTCTATACCCTTTCTCTTTAGGTCAGAGACTTCATTTTTCAATAGCTTGACGGTCTTTTCTATACTCTTGAATTCAAAAGCATCCTTATCCTTATCCGCGGTTTTTTTTGTGGAGGAATGACCTTTCTTGGCGATTGGTTTTTGGTCATCTCTCCCCTCGTGATCGATGGCTCCTATAGAAAGCATGTCTCTTTCTACAGCGAGGGAAACTGTGTAGTTTGCTGCAAGGGTGGGCTGAGCTTCGTGTTTTATGAAGATGGCGATATCCCTAGGGAGAGCTTTTGTATAGTAGTCTATGGTAATAGAGTCGTCCAACGCCAGGTTTGGGGGGAAATTTTACAGTATGGTGGCAAAGCGTTGGTTGAAGTCTCTAACCTCCTCTTTCTTATGGCACTTAATGGTACTTAACTCCGTGAGGAGCATGGAAGGGGTTTTGTCCTCTGAAAATTTCTACAAGAATGCGCGACAGAACTGGTCCCATGACGTAATGGAGGCACTTGGGAGGGAGCGGTACCAGGTGACCGCTTTGTTTTCAAGAGTGTGCGGAAACAGGCAGCAAGCAAGGTCATCTATTTGAACCCTCATGATTTTCAGGGAAAGATAGAAACTGCTTATATGATCCTCGGCCAAGGTGCCTTTCTTGGGATCAAACTTGGGGAGATGCTTCTCAGGGTGCCTAGGCAGGTCGTGGAGGGGGCCCAAAAGATCTAATGGGAACTGGGCCATCCAGGCAAGTGGTTGCACTCTCCTATCCTACTGGTGGTGTCTGATCTCAAGCTCAGATTCACTCCCCATACCTGACACCGATGCTTCTCCCTCATGGCGAGAGTGTTCATCTTGATATCTCTCACGGTTGGCCATGTCTCTGAGATATGCCCAATTGTGGACAGGCGGCCTATTTGGGTTTGGGAAGTAGTCGTTGGCACGATTTCCTTGGCCACAACCTCTATCTCCTCAACCTCCAGTCACGCGGCCTCTATTCCTCTCACCTTCATTCCTACGGGCTCTATTTCCCTCGCCTTCGTTTCTGCGGGCTCTATTCCCCTCACCTTCATTCCTGCGAGCTCTATTTCCCTCGCCTTCGTTCCCTCGGCCTCTGTCTCTATCACCTTCCCCAGGTGGGGGGTGTGCCTAGTTGTTGTTTTGTTGGTCTTGGTTGGGCTGAGGGTCGGGGAAAGGTTCAGTAGTACCAAATTCCTCCTCTTCACCCAATTGGAGCTCGGGAATCGGTTCGGGAGGTGAGGTCTTCAACCATGAGATTCACAAACTGGGGAATGGTACTCACCAGGGCACCGTTGCGAGTGATGTTTTCAGCAGGGGTCCTAGTATGGGTCAAGAAACTCATGATTGGGGCATATCGCAAATCCTTGATGAGATTGCGGGCAGCTGGGCGCAAGGCTCTCAACTGCTCTCTAGTGATTTCATAATATGGAACCTCCTCCCCTGGAATATCTTCCAGCGGGGGAGGGATAGTATCATCGTTAATGACCTCCCCATGGGGAGTTTGTGATGGAATGTTGGTTGTATGCTGGGAGGATGCCATATCATGCCCTCCTTCTAGCGCCAATTCTGTTGACGGGAAAAATTGTCCAGCCAACAGTAAGGGATCTCCTCGGTAGAAAGTCCCAATTAGACCTTGAACCGTTTGGAATAGGGATCCCGTCCGGGGTGTGGGTCCGGCTACCGCTTAATTCACCTTCCCTTCGGTCTCAAAAGAACTCGATCAAACCTGCGGACACACACTTATTCACATGATACAAGATACATGGTTGATGCATTAAACATGTAAATAACACTATGTGTAGCGAGACAAATAATAAAGCATACACGCCGAAGAAGGTGTTGTTAACAACACATCTTTAGGGTTATGCTTGTAGGCTATTCTGACCACACAAGAAACAGTTATTTATGGCGAGATGCCCCTTTACTTCCTGAAATATACAATTAAATGCTAATAAACAAATTCATTAACATCCATTAAGCAAGCAATCAAACTGAACATCATTAACACAAGTATAGGAAACCATAATGCATAAATGATGCCAATAAGAGTGCAGTTTCATTAATCAAAAGATGTTTGAAACTGTATAGATATACTCATAGTGTTCGCACAACAAAACACATCAGATCCAAAAGGAGTTTCAACAGGTATTTGTATTCATATGCAAAAAGAGTGTTATCTTTCAATACAATGCAGTATAGCTCTTGAGTCCCAAAAAAAAGATCCTTTACATTTTCTCCAGAGGGATTTTTATAGATCAAAACTTGCCCTTTGGGCTTCCTGACTCTTCGCCTGCCTGCTTGTTGAGTTGCCTTGCGACCCGGAATGAAACTGCGACCTTCGACCTGGCTGGTGAGTGCGACTTGCGACCTGGCTGGGTGGTGCGACCTGCAACCTGCCTCTAAATGCTACCAGCGACTTACTACCACTGGGTTATGAAGATGAGCACGCAATTGTGAGGTCAGGGGCAGCAATCTGTTGTCCTTTGAGGAAGTCTTGCTAGGTCTGATACTATGTTGCTATGGGAGAAACCAGAGGGACCTCTTCTTTCAACCGATGCATGCACTCCAAAGCATTTGGGACTAGAGTTTCCTTCTTCTGTGAAATCTGGTTTGAAAGAGAGGCAAGCTTGGTGTAAATCCATACTGGCGTGACAAGGAACTGCCCCAGGTTTTCTTGTGACGCTGCAAGATCGGGAGTGGCAGTAGCTTGCTTAATGGGCTGCAGAAATGACTGGATCTCTTGATCTAACTGTTCCCAGGTTTTCCCCTCATCCAATGCCCCTAGCGAAGGAATGTGGTGAAGGATGTGCTTCGAGTCGATGTCGCTGATCAAGTCTTCGTATGCAGACATTACTTTGTCTAAATCCTTGGATAGCTTATCCTTGGACTACATTTTCATATGGATTTGGACTTTGGCATCTTGCGTATGAATCCAATCCTTCTTTGGAAAATTCTCAGGAGCCTGAGGGTACCACACTGTCCAGTCCATCATCCTATCCAAGGCATCTGAGGCCTCCTTCAGCTGCTCGTGCTTCTGCTTAGGCTCTGCTCATGCTCTTACCAATGGGGAGACTGTTTGTTTTATGGTGAACATTTCCCCATACACTTGCTTCATGGTCACCTCTAATACATCGCACTCCCTTAGAATGGCAAGCGAAACTTCATTGATAGGGGGAGTTTTGTTTCGGAGTTTTTGAACCTCCTCTTTCAATGTCGTCCTCTCCTGTTCTGCCCTTTTCTCCCGCTGCTCTGCTTCTTGTAGTCTATTTTGTAGAGAAACGATCTCTCTACTCATTCTGGTCACATTTTCTTCCGTGGCCATAGCGAAAGCTGTGCCAGCCGATGCTATCATCACGGGATTAGTCCTAGTATCAAGGAATATATCCTTTCCAATTGTGACTGTGGATGCGGCGAAAGGATTCTGCGCTTGACATTGTTGGGACTTAGAAATGTCGTATTTCCATCCACCTTTCCCTTCACTATTCCTTACATCTCATCATCCCATTAACATTTCATTATATCATTTTCATAAATACATTTGGGTTTCACCTTCTTATTTTCCACTTTATTCATTTTTGTATTATAAGTGAATTTATGATTAAATATTAGAAAATATACATGTTTTTATATATATCTCAAGAATGTGTGAGCTTTGTAATGTGTAGGAGAAATGTGAAGGATTAATTCTAAGAGACTTCTGGAATATCTCCTCCACCATATTAAGGAGATAATTATTCAAGCCTATTCCTAAGGAGAAGATCATGGAGGATTTGGTTGGCATATCTTATCCAAGATATGTGAGAGATGTGTGGAGGATTCAAAGGGATAATATCTTGTAATAATGGGAAATTAGTTGAGAGTTCTTGAGAGAATATTGGATATGTAATTATGAGATGGTTATCTTCCTCATGTATATAAGAGAGTGCTCTCTCTTCATTTTGATAATAATGGAGATATAGAGTTTTAGTTTGGAGAGATAGTCTTGTAATTAAAATAGAAAGGGAGAGAATAGAGAGATAGATTTTTTGAGTTTTTGAGTTCATGATTTGTAATTTGATTCTTGTAATATAATTTGAGATAGATTTATTGTTGTGAGCTCACATATGTTGTTTGTCATTCAATTCTTCACATGTTGTATTGCTTTTCCCTTATGCAATTTCCTGCTTTCCTAGTTAGTGTTTCAATGCCTTCCTAGATTAATTTGATTTCAGTAATTTAGATTAGATTAGTTCTACTTCGGTCCTGCATATATAGTGCATGTGCTTTTTAAGCCCATGAACCTCGGATTGACAGATTAAATGGTTGGGAAAGTACTACAACAGAATTAAAACGACATTAGTTTCACCCAACATTTTGGCGCCGTTGCTGGGGAAGCACGATGGATTGAAGTTCAGTTTGATTTTTCATGAAAGTGTGTTTAGACATGTTCCTAACTCCGAGGTGACAGGGTTGTAAGACGTGGGGAACAGCCTACGCATCATTCGACATACTGTAACAGGCTCGGCCTCATATGGGTCAGGACATTGTGATTGATATCAGGAAACAGGTGTTGAAGATTCCTGCTTGAGGAATAGGGTCCTGTTCTCCGTTGATTAATCTTCTTTTTCTGTAGTGTGACTGATATCAGGAAACAAGTGCTGAAGATTCCTGCTTGAGGAATAGGGTCCTGTTCTCCGTTGATTAATATTCTTTTTCTGCAGTGTGACTGATATCAGGAAACAGGTGCTAAAGATTCCTGCTTGGAGGAATAGGGTCCTGTTCTTTGTTATGGTTGATTGATATTCTTTCCTGCAAGAGTGATTTTCAATTTCTGCAAGTGTGTTTAATTTCCGCAACTGTGAAGAGTGTTTTTTTTTTATCTGTTTTATCATGAGTGCTTTTATTTATGCAAGTATTTTATTTTCATTTAAGATTTTTAGATTTAAGTTTTGAGTGCAGTAAGAATCCATTTTTCAACATGGTTTAACAATGAGTTTCAGCTTGGAACTACTCACTCAGATCCTAGCAGAAGTCGGGATCTCCTCTTCCTTGGAAGAGGAGATCTTGACAAGAATTAAATGTTCAACTACTCCCCAAGAAACAAACAAAGATTCAACATCTGAAGAATCCTGCACATCTGATGGTGAACAATCATTCGAACAGGAGATCGAGGTAGAAGAAGAGGAGCTACAACATGATCTAAGTAAGAGAAATTGTGCCTATCAAAGCCTTATCGAACAATGGTTCCAGGTAAATACTCGATTAGATTCATATTTTTATTTTTATTTAGTTGATTTGCAGTTTCAGCAACTAGACTCATTCACTCTGGAATATTTTAATTTTTCATTTAAACAATTTCTATTGAATATATTGCTGTTACTGCTACGTGAGTGGCTTCATTGGAATTTTAATTACACGTAACTAATTTTTAAAATTCTAATTAGTATAGAGTAGGTAGGGTTTCATTTTCAGTTTTTGCTTTCATTCTTAATTTTGCTTTTACCTAGAATAAGTATGCTTTCTTCTGCGATTGGTGCGATCAGGAGGATCAGAAAATAAGAATGATTTAGATCAATTTCAGGAATTTAAAAATAAATAAATAAATAAATAATAAAATAAAATTGTTTTTCAATATGACAAATTGATTTTATCATTAATTTGCAAATCATTTTTTTTCTCTTTTCTCCATTTGCTAAAAAAAAAATTTAATAAATTGAGGCTGAATAAAAACAAACTGAGTTTTTATCTGAATAGTGGCTGAAACTGTGTCTAGTGTTTTTATCTGAGCAGTCGTTGAAACTGTGTCTAGCTTGCAATTGATTACGTTTTCTGGGCATACTAAAACTTACAGCAAGCAATTAGATGATAAAACCTGCAAAAATAATTAAATCTGAAATTTCGAAGGTTCATTGTTTTGCTTGAGGCCTGTGAGTTTCGTTGGACTGTGAAGTTTCTGTCTCCAGCTATTCATTTATGGCTAAGCTGTAGCGATGCCAAACCTCCTCCCACTGTTCATAAACCTGCAACTAGCAACAACAAACCAAAACGATAAGCAGCAAACAAATGAAACCGCAATAAAGTAAAAGACAACTCTTATTTCTTTGTTTGCATATTTTGAACACTGGAATTTTCTCCTATGATTAATTATCACACCTAATTTGGGATACTATGCGGATGTTGATTGAAAAATATCAGCCAAAATCCACGGGTTGTTACACTATCTTTGGCATCTCAAGATAATAGGAACGAAATCCCATCAGTATCATTGTCAGATAACTATTTTTATGGATTGGCTTTCCTAAATCTTCTATCCATGGGAATACTTTATTGAGATTAAATGATGATGTTGTTGCTTATTATATGAATCCCTTCCTTACTAGCTGCGAGTTTTTCTCCATCGTTTCTCTTGGAGGAAGCATATCCAGTCGAAAGAGGTAGTGAAACCACCGTAGCATGATATTATTAGAATTATTTTAACAACTTTTGCTATCTTTCTGAGGCAGGTTTCCTTTGGGATGTGCTTTCAGTGAAACCATTGTTCACCACGAATTTTTCAAGGACAATCCAAATTTTCACAACCCAAAATATAACGCAAAATATGGGTTGTACTCTAAAAAATGTGGACTGGACAACGTTCTTATGTCATGGGGTCATGATGAGTATATGTATCTGGTGGCTAAAATGAATAACACAACATTACCTCCTGCAGCTCTCTTCATCATAAAATTTCACTCTCTGCGTCGTGAAGATGTGTACATGCACTTGCTGAATGATGAAGATAAGGAGATACTCAAGTGGAATTGATGTGGAGGAAGTGAAGCCATATTATCAGTCACTCATTGATAAGTACTTCCTTGCCAAATTGAGATGGTGATTACCTTATGGATTGGATTGGAATGGAATGGCTCTGATTTTTATTAGTGGGCGCAAAAGGAAAGAGGTGGATATCCCGGAAGCATCGGTTTTGGTGGGAACGGATCAGCAATACTGGGATACGATTGTCAACGAGGACTCCGTTCCTCAACTCATGATCCTGCTCTCTTCCAACAATTCCAATGTCCAGAGCGCCAATGCATCTGCCATCCTGAGAAGTTTCAAAATCTCAGATAATCGTGACCTGCGAGAACTTTTCTTTGAGGATGGAATTGCGTTTTCCGCTGTGGGCATGCTATACAGTCCTGACTCCTTGTGCAGGTATTAATTGGTAGGATATAATGGATGTTTCTTAATTATTCCAACTATGATTATTGTGTACTGAGTGGACTAGGGACTAGTTTGGTCTGCTACATGGCAATGTGGGCAAAACAAAAATGAATAGGCATCTATTGATTGTGGCAGAAATGAGACAGTCGATGTACACAAGTTTTGTGGTTTTGTAAACTTACGTGGCTCTAGTTTACGTGATATTGGTTTGGAGCCCCAAACGATTGAGTCATTGAATCTTCTGAAAATTTGACACACCATTTGTGGTTGCATTGAATAGATTATATGGGTGGAAGACTTGTCAAAATGCCCCAATAAAGCATCTGCCATGACTTGTGTTGCAAAATATCATCGTCCTCCTCATATATGCTCGATGAAAACCCCAGGAAGTGCTGCAAGTTAACATCATCGTGGGACGTCCTTCCGTTACAGCTTCAGGTCCAGCCAACACTGGTATTTACTCGGGAACATTTTGGTATCGAAAATAAAAATGAAGGGGAGAATGCCCCTTTGATAGACGGGGAAGAACCCTCCGCCTCAGGTTCAGACAATAGTCAGTCTATCTCTTCCAATATAAAGCCAAAATAAGAGGACTTCTACACTGGCTCACCACCATGGTGCAGCGACAAGAAGGATGGCCACTACATGATCGAACTTGGAGAGAATGGGTGAGTTGACTGTCATTCGTGCTACTGACACCTTTGCTGGCAACTCTCTTAAAACAACGATATTTTCAGCCCTGAAGCAACAGTCAACAGATATTGAACAAGCGATGCATATTATTACTGAGTCAGATTATTACACTTCAGGCGATGCAGATTATTATTGAATCAGATTATTACACTTCAGGCGTTGCATTTGAGACTTGTTAGCATTGAGAAATAAATTGCTATCAACGTTGATACAAGCGCAGAAAGTATCATTTGTTTGAAATGATATCAGTTGAATCCAACGCTAAGAAGAAAGTGCCAGTTCCTATTTCATGGCCATCTTCGACCTCTGCCCCGTCTATTTCATATCTTGTCATAAATAATGGTTAGGCTGGGAATTTTTCCAAGAAAGTGCCTACTGAAATTAGGCACCGAACTGGGGTATCTAATATTAAAGTAGTCTAGGTGACTGCAAGAGAACTTGTGGTTGTAATGCAACATCCTCCGTCATCTTACACAACACAGCTCCCTGTTGCTAGTCTAGGAGTTTCTTCTGCCTCTGTGTCATCATTGATATTATCTTCTCCTGGATGGAATGGGAATTATGTTGATTCTTCTTTGCCATCAAACTTCCAATATAACAATGTTTCTACAGGCACAGATCATTTGAAAGAGTTTACTGTGGGTAAGGTTCCAGTGGTAATTTCAGCTAAAAGTATTGCAGATATTCAGGGCCATTTTCAGCCATACCTATCTAGTCCTGTGGATTCTGTTACTGTGGGTTGGATTTCAGGACAAATGGGATTTGGCTCTTCAGATACTACAATGCCATCGCTCCCAATTGCTTGAATCAATTTAACGGTGCATTTAAGAAACTGATTTAACTTTCAGAACCTTAGTAACATGAATCAACAAGAAACTGAAGACTTGCTAGCGCCGAGACAGTATTGCTACACTTTGCAAAGCATGCCAAGAAATGGAGATCTGACTTTAATTTTGCCTGTTTTGTTTTTCTTTTTGCCTTTTCTTTTGGTGTGTATTATCAACATGAAAATTGCAAATGGACCTTTTAATAAATTCTTGAAAACAATACGAATGCATGTTTTTATGCTTAACACTATTTTGTTTTCTTGATGTCACTTTGACAGCGAAAGATAATGAAATTAGTGCAGGCGACAGGTTAACACACGCTTTATTTCTTTTGCTCGTATTTGTGCTTATTCTCGCATCTTACGTTTTACAATGCTCTCACAAAGTTTTTATACAGGATTTGTACTAAGTTTTTTTTCAGGTTTCGGAAATGATCACATTTTTCTGCTGAAGTGATTTTCAAAGATCACAGAACGTTTTGAGAAACATGCTTTCATGAACAGCTTGAAGGAGTTGTAACTCATCATAAACATCATGATGTTTGTGCCTCTTGATGTTTGTTGTTACACAGCGACCATGCTAATACACCAACATTTCCACTTTTTCCATTATCTATGCTGTAACACTATAACATTTCTCCTTCAAAGCCAATTGACCATCCTTGTGTCGAAGCCCATTTTCCATTACCTTATCTTTCACGACTTCATGCACAGTTATTTTTCTGAAATCGCATACATTCCTTTATCCTTTTCAGTTTATTTGCCTTCTACTTTGCCTTTTGAATAAAACTTATTCCCTTTCCATAATTACATTGCCTTGCTTTCCTTGCCATGTTGATCCACACTGCTTGTTCGTGAGTTCTTTCCATTTATAGTCCTACCAAATATCTTTGTAAAAAATCGCGTTGACTGATGTGGGATTCCTTAAGGCCCATCTTTCAACAAGTCTTGCCCCATCGACCTCAGCACCTTATCTAGGAAATATACTAGAGTTCCTTTTGGGTACCTTGAGACTTGCATGCCCTAATGGCAAGTTCTCTCGCTGACAATCATGGGAATACATCAATGTCCCTTGATCGTCAGATCTTGCAAATGGCTCGACGTCAACCCCTATATTCACATTTCGCAAGATATACTCGGGTACCTTGGCACTCATTGACATCAATGGTGATTTTTCCTCGCATTGGTTAACGACATTCATCAATGGTCGGTAATCCAATGATTTATCTTCATGCTCGACATCAACACATTCTTTCGCATGATTAGACTTGTGTCATCAGTTTTGTAGCAGATGAAGACTATACACTTTTTCATGACTCCCTCAGCAGTTACCGCAGCATGAATTTTGATCGATGAGAGTACCACAGTTCCACTTTCAGCCTTTATCTTTTCCATGATTCAGCATCAGCAGTTCAGATTCCTTCATTTCCCAGGATCCAGTTACAACAACATCAGCATTCACAGTTACATTTGCATGATCCTGCTGCAGTAAAACCTTCCATGTTCTAGTAGTTACAGCAGTTGCAGTTACAACAGTTGCAGCCACAATCACATATTCTCTAATCTAGCAGTTACAGTAGTTGCAGCTACGACACCAGTCATGTTTTCATGATTCATCAGTAGCAGCAGCTACATTCCTATTGCATAGTTCATCATTCTTGGGTAAGTGGAAGCATGTTGTTTTCTAATCTTTAATCATGCAATTCCTTATATGCTGACTTGAATATTTTGGAAAATTCCCTCATCATGCTCCATTTCCTTTCATGACCCACGCCAAGTTGCATGAGGACATGCAACCAATTCAGTTGGGGGGGGGGGAACTATATTCACTACATATTCACTACCATGATTCCATTTCTCCACCACTATCACTCCATTTTTTTTCTCATTCACCATTCACCAACATTTCTTTTCCAACGATACTTTGTTGCACTTTGCTTCATACGCATTAATATACATATTGGCATGCTTCATGAATATTACAAAAGGGCTTTCTTATGCACATTGATAGCTTATGATTTCCAGTGAGTGTTTACATTATTATTGCAGCAAGAGAACAGGAAACGAAATGAATGTTGTTGACACAAGAACCAACATTCTTTGTATTCATGGTTATCACACAAGAACCAACCATAAGAAAAGAGAACAGAAAATGAAATGACTATTTTTGACACAAGAACCAACATTCTTTGTATTCATGGTTGTCACACAAGAACCAACCATAAGAAAATGTAAGTTGTTACTCATATCCTTCACATATCCTGGAAACATTCATTATTAAAAAGATATCATCGTGTAAAGCCAAAGTTTAGATGCCAAAGAGATCCATGCATGGTTGCATGAGGACATGCAACAAGTTCAGTTGGGGGGGATGTTGGGACTTAGAAATGTCGTATTTCCATCCACCTTTCCCTTCACTATTCCTTACATCTCATCATCCCATTAACCTTTCATTATATCATTTTCATAAATACATTTGGGTTTCACCTTCTTATTTTCCACTTTATTCATTTTTGTATTATAAGCGAATTTATGATTAAATATTAGAAAATATACATGTTTTTATATATATCTCAAGAATGTGTGAGCTTTGTAATGTGTAGGAGAAATGTGAAGGATTAATTCTAAGAGACTTCTGGAATATCTCCTCCACCATATTAAGGAGATAATTATTCAAGCCTATTCCTAAGGAGAAGATCATGGAGGATTTGGTTGGCATATCTTATTCAAAATATGTGAGAGATGTGTGGAGGATTCAAAGGGATCATGTCTTGTAATAATGGGAAAGTAGTTGAGAGTGGTTGAATGAGATGGTTAACTTCTTCATGTATATAAGAGAGTGCTCTCTCTTCATTTGGGGAGAATTCGGAATTCATTAGTTCATTAGATTAGTTTTGGAGTTTTCAGAGATATTCTTGTAATTAGGAGAAGGGGATTCTTAACTGTGATTCATATTCTTTTATTGTATGCTTTCATGATTTGTCATTTGATTCTTGTAATGTAATTTGAGATAGCTTTATTGTTGTGAGCTCACATATGTTTTTTGTCATTCAACTCTTCACATGTTGTATTGCTTTTCCCTTATGCAATTTCCTGCTTTCCTAGTTAGTGTTTCAATGCCTTCCTAGATTTATTTGATTTCAGTAATTTAGATTAGATTAGTTCTGCTTCGGTCCTGCATATATAGTGCATGTGATTCGTAAGCCTACGAACCTTAGATTGACAAATTAAATGGTTGGGCAAGTACTACAACAGAATTAAATGACAATAGTTTCACCCAACAGACATCTTCTTTTTTCTGTCATATTTTGAAGGAGAATTGATCGAATGTGAGCCTGGTGAGGTCGAATACCTCCTCCTCTTGCCCCTAGGGGGAACTAACATCAGAGAGCATGGCTCATGTACTGCCTAGAGGTACCTCAAGGGGAGATACCTCAATGTTCTCCAGCATTTCATCCTCTTCTTCTTTTTCCTTTTTTTCCTCCTCTTCCCTTCATAGGCGTTCGACTTCTGCCTTCTCATGTTCTTTCTTCTGCCTGAGCTCTGCTTCTGCCACTGCTTCTAATTTGGATTTCCTTTTCCCCTCAGCTGATGTAGCTTGCTCTACTTTCTTCTGGCGGTCAGCTTCACTTTGTCTAGCTCTTTCTTGAGTTCTTGTTCTGCTGCAGCCTCCGCCTCTTTTTCCTCCTTTTCCTTCTTGGCCTCCTCGGCCCGCTTCTTCTTCTGTTCTGCCCTTAGGATCTTTTTGCACTTATCCTCGTCCTCTTTCATTTTCTTTTCTCTCTCTTGCTGGGATTTGGCCTCTATTTCTTTCTATTGGGTAGAGGTACTATGCCCTGTACTGGTCCGAGGCTTCTTAGCTAGAGAGGAAGAATCACCTCCTAATTCACGACTCCTTTCTTCCAAGGTTTGGTCATCTGGGTCTTCTTGGCCAGAGTCCACCCCCAGAGCAAGTTTTCTATCTTCATTGTACCAGTTCCTTCTTTCATCTTCTCCCGGGCGTTCAGTATGCTGATAGTTCCATTTGAATTTAGCCTTCTTGCAATGTTCATGAACTATCCTCTCCGGGTCGTATGTTCGGTATTCTAAAGCCCCAAAGTGATAAATTTTCATCTCTTCTCCCTCTGCCTCTATCTCTATAAAGTATTTAACTGTGTATGCGCCGATAGTGAGGGGTAGTGCGAGCCACGGCTTCTTCTTACCTTTGGACAGGACCCTGGAGAAACCCGAAGACATTTTGAAACAGACCTCTTGCATGAGCATTCTGTCTGTAACAAAACAAGGCATAGCATGTGGTGCCCTGAATGAGCCAAAGACTTGGATGAATGTATATTCGGCGAAAGGGAACCAATGCGCCACTTTTCTTAGCGTCTCCATGGCTCGCCAAGACATGCAAGGAGTGTCTTGGCCGAATAATTTTTTGTATAGAGTGGGGATGAATACTTGGGAGATCGGCTCTATGTCCTGTTTATACCTGGATTCCAAAAACACATTGGTTTGTAGATGAATTGCATGGGTCTGTTTGGGATCCCAATTATGTACCCATCCCTCAAAGTGCAACCTCAAATAGACGGCATCCAATAAATAAGAAGCCATATAGAATTCAGAAGGCATTCCTTCATCTGACACTAATGCCGAGGATAAATTAGTATGAATGGAGGTCATCAATATGCTAGCCCAGTTGAAACGGGTGTTGTGCACTGTGACGTACTCCATGAGAGTTTCCCATATGCCGTTGAAGGTAGTAGCATCTGGGTGCCCGTACAGTCTGCAAAGCATGGCAGCGACTAATTTGTATACTTTCTTGAGGCTCGCCACTGGATATTCCTAGTCTTTCTTGACCTTAAACTTCTTAGGCTCCTCCCACCATTGCCTTATAATGTCAACTACAGGAACTGCATGCGCGAGGGCCCATTCTTCCGTTAAGTCTTCTTCTCGCTCAGGGAAAGTAATAAACATGGGCGTCTGAGCCTTTGAGCGTTTCGAAAGCCTTGCCTTCGCTGTCTCTGATCACAAACTTCTTGGGATCCATTTTATGTATAATCCAATCTATCATCTCTGGGCACAGGAATATGGTCGGGTGAGCACCTGCGAGATGTAGCTTGGACCTTTTAACCTGTAAGTATATCTCCCGATCCGGGAGGTCTTCTGGGAATTTCGTTTTGGTGAACTCTTGGTACACTTGGTACCAATTCCTGCTATCCCCTTTGGCAAATGTGCAGAGGGTATCTCTTTATATCAGGGGTGGGGACATTGGCATTTCCATCTCTACATCTTCCACTGCCAAGTGCTTGTCTTTCTTCCGGGACACTGGAGGTCCCATGTCGCTGGAATCCGAGAGGACAGGTATACACTCCAAACCTGCTTCAAATTCACCTGTCATATTCATGAAATATTCCCAAGATAAGAAAGACGCCATGAAGATATAAGACCAATTACATTTTATCAATTATTTCAACTGGGACACAGGCAAAGCTGAATAAATGGCCTACTGGGTCATGGGGTCACAGGTTGTAAGAAAATGGCCAAGGTGCGAGCTTGCGACCTTGCGACTAGGTCGCAGGGTCACGAGGTTGCGGATTGTGAGAAAACGACGAAGATGCGACCTTGCGACTGGGTCGCTAGGTCGCGGGGTCGCAAATTGCAAGAAAATAGCGGAAATGCGACCTTCCGACCTTGCAACTGGGTCGTGAGGTTGCTAGGTCGCAAGTTGCGGAAAAATGGAAGGGATGCGACCTTGCGACCTTGCGACTAGGTCGCGGGGTCGCAAGTTGCAAAAAAACGGAGAGAATGTGACCTTGCGACCTGGCGACTAGGTCGCAGGGTCGCGGGGTCGCAAGTCGCGCTAGGGCTTGCCGGGGTTTTGGGCGGCATGGAGTTGTTTTTCCCTTTAACTGGAAAAATACAAGGCTAAATGGGTCCAGTCAGAGTCAAGGGATAGCTTTTGGAGTAGGGTACAGGCCATGAGGAGCTAGATAAGAAACTGTGATGAGTTGGGCAAGTGTGGTGAAAACTGGAATCAAAAGAAAACCCTAAGCAAGAAATGAAAACAATGGCTAAGGTAAATGACAATTTAAAGGCTGAGGAATGCAAGGATTTGGAAAAAATAATCAAAAAAGAAAACAATAGGAGGAAAAACGACAACTTACCTAGGAAAATCGCGCTCTAGTCGACCTGTCAGAGCCATTTTTTCTATCCGCTGCATATGCAAAATGCGACCTAGCAACCTGCAATATATAAAAAGGTCGCACGTGTGGGCCTTTAATGACGTCGCATGGTCACATGTCGAGGTGGTGCGAAGGGAATGCGACCTCACGACCTCAAGGTCACGGGGTCGCAAGGTCGCGGGTCGCGGTTTTCCACAGATTTTAAGATTTGCGACTCAGCGACTTAGTCTTCCTGACTTTTTACTTAACTATTCTTTGTGCTCAAGGGGCTCCAAAAAAATTTTAAAGTGGGGGTTTTTTGGAGGGTGTTGTAGAGGCTACAACACTGCCCCAAAATGAAAGAGAATGACTAGCTCGGCAGCCGAGCCATCAAAACGTAGACAGTCCTCCCATTAAAAAAGAAGTAGGGGAATGATAGAGGGCCTTCCAGGTAGCAGTAGCCAGCCCTTGGAATTTCCTAGCTCTGAGGATGAACAGCCTCCATGATTAGAAGGAGGGAGTCCCTGTACTGATAAGGATGAAGAATAAATGAGTCACCACACCAGTGGTGAGAAACAAACTAGCGCAGAAGAAGGAAATGATGAAGAAGAGGAAGAAAGCAATCATACTAGTGTAGAGGGAGAAATTCGCTACTCTGATGAGGAAGAAGGTAGTTACCATACCTACGAGGAGGACGAAGATAATCACAACAACAAAAGAGAAGGAACATAGCCTCCCGAAAACACTACTGCAAGTTCACCATGAAGTCCTTTGCAAGAAGACCAATTGGCCCAAATTCTGGCCAATATGAGTGAATATGTGCAGCCTCACAGCCCACTAGACCTTAATGTTGATATCAACCAATTGCAGGAGCACTCTATTGTCAATAAATAAATGGTTGAGGAAATGCCGGATGAAACAGAAGAAGCAAACCCTAACGAAATGATAGAATCAGCTGGGGTTGCTTCCCCTGAGAAGTATGGACAAGAAAAGGAGAACATTGAAGTAGTATCCCAACCTAAAAATTCCCAGGGGATTGCAAAGTCAATTGAGGGTATAACCCCTGTAGAATTTAGCCAAGGGCATATGAACAATGAAGAAGAACCCCAAGAAGAAAATAGAGAAGCAAGCCCAACTGAAGGCACGACTGATGAGGAGAAAAACCTCGTTGAGCAATTGGGTTTAGAAAAAAGGAACGGTCATTCCATCCAAGAAAAGGAAGAAAGTAACTGAGCTTGAAAAACTTCGGAGGGAACGACTGAAGCTTCAGAGACTAGTGGAACAACTCAGGCAGACCATTAGGGTTCTTAAAATGAAACAAATTCCCAAATTAACCCCAAAGAAAAGAAACATAGTCACCAAACGAGCCTCAAAAAAAAGGAAAGTGGCCACTAATATAAAGCCCCAAGTTGTAGAGACTATAGCTGAGCCTAATCATGAAGATATGGAACAGCAGGCAGCTTTTCCAGAAGCAGTTGTTCCAGATGGAGAAAATTCAAGTGAAAATGTGCAAGCTAGTAGTCAACACACTTTTAGTGACCCTACATTAGCCAAACTCCAAGAGGAGTTGGCACAGGCTCGATAGGAAAGGGAAAAACTAGAAGAAGACATTGTTCCTAGAAGGAAATATCAGGAGTTGCAGCAGTAGATGAAGATTATCCATGAAGCAGAGGCTGAAGCCCATGAGAAGTGTCGAAAGGTAGAGGAGAAGGCTGAAAAGGTAATGAATCAATTAAAATTAGCCCAGAATCGAATGGACACTCTCTGCTCATTATACATAGATATTTTAGCTTGTAGATGCCCTGCCAAGAATTATGCTTTATTTTTATTAGAAATATATTTATAGTTAAAGATTAAGGTAGTTAGGGTAGGAAAATCTATAGAGTTAAAAACTATAGATGATTTTGTGACATGCTGCAAACTCTATGGGGTAAAGGTACAGCGTCTCCTGTGTGAGTTCTATTTGCATAATCTCATATTGGAAAATGATAGTGAGACAAATCCTAGCCCTTTTGTGGGTGACATCCAATGCCAAGCATTTATTTCCTTTGTTGTTAATCAATTAAAATGGCTTAAAGCCTATAATTTTTTTCAAAGGTAGGAAAATGAGTTAGATTTGTGGGTTAGGAGTGAACCTAAGCACCCGTTACAATTATGGGCTAGGAAGAATAATTTCATGACAAGAGAAGGTGTTATGCAAGCATTGGGGCCTGTCCATAAAGCAATTGTCTTGAATGAGATAGACTATTTCCTATCTATTATAAACCAGGCTTACATGGAAGCTAAGGTCCGATGGGGAATTTCCAATCGAAATGTTCAAAATAGAGAACCATTTAACTATAAAAACTTTGGATTAGCTGCAGACCGCTTAGTTCTCTATAGCAACCTCATTTTAAGGGAAGGCCCATTCTGGTTAGGGTGTAGGTTTTGAAGCCCCATTTCATGGTATCCTGCTACAGATTATAAAGCCATTTATGAAATACCCAAAGGACAAATAGGGCATGTCTTCGAAGCATTAACTGCAATGCATGGTTTTAGGCCTTTTTATGAAAAACCTTCTCCAGCTTATTCTTTAACTGCTTTGCATTTAAACTATGGTTTTCATGAGGACATGAAAAAGGGTAAGCATGGGGGTATGTTGAGCAGTGGAAAAGGTATGAATTCACTATGTGTTTTCCCACTTCACAATTCTACCACAATTCTTTTACTTTAAACATAATTCTTTTTACTTTAGAAAGATGACTTATTACAAGAATTGTGGTAGAATTGTGAAGATTTATGTTTATTGTAAAATGTGACTAAAAAATTCCTTTTATTGCTAAAAACAGGAATCAGGCGAGGTGAACAGCTATATTAGAGGTGAGGCTAAAGTTAATGCAACTGCTATTCCTCCAGCATTAGACCAAATCCTGCCAAAGACAAGGAAATTCGAACGCATCACTAAGAAAAGGCAGGGGACAGCTCGGCTTCGGTCAAAGGAAATCAAGTGACAGCTAAAGAAAGAAGAAAAGCGAATTCCTCAGGATCCTTCGATCCTGAGGGATCGTTGTTCAAACCTCATCTCGTTCCTTGTCTTTTCCATCGAGTTTGTTATATAAGGCAACGCCTTTAGTGATTGTAGAGTTATATCATTTGATTCAAAACATTCCTTTTGTAATATTTCGTTTTATTGACTCTTGTGTTCAAAGAGCGATCACTATAATACTTTTATGTTTAGTTAATACAAAGGCGCATTTCATTTCATCTTTCAAGCTCTGAAGTAACCTAGCAGTGTTTCACTGTTGCTAAGGGCTCGGCCCTGGTGGAATTGCTCTGTTATTTGTATTTCTATCCTTTAATTACTGTCGTGTGATAATTGCGTTTAGATTCATTACGATTACAGAGTTACTTGATTACTGTTGAATTAAGTACTGGATTTTTGTGTGCACTAATGGATTGCATTGCTATTCTATTTTATCAAGGATCTTGATTACTGTCTTACTCATCTTGCTATCTCTTATAAAGCTTTGTTGTTCCATACTCAACTTCGTTTTTTGTTCTATTAGATTATGGTTCATTTTGATTGACTACTTAATAGCGTTTGCTGTCGACAGGGTTGGAGTTTAAGAAGACTTGTTATTTGATCTTGTTAAGTTCATATTTTCTGTTCAATTGCTGTATGCTGTTCAATTACTATTTTTTGTTCATTTCTAATTCGTTAGGTTCAGATTTGCAAAGAGATTATTGACAGTTGTTGTGTACACATAGAAATTACGAATTTTGTTCCTTTCCAATTCTTGGTTTTAGAAGAAGTTATTTTTAGTTATTTTCATCAGCAAGTAGTTCAATTTTGATTTCACTTTGATTGCTTAAAAAGCGGGACTGTCAACTGTAGAGAACATTGGTTACTGCATCCAAGTTCCCAGACTGATTTCCTTGTCTCTGTGTGATTTCAGTTGCATCGATTTCTAAGGGAATGAGTTATTGCTACTGTATCCCTGATTGATGATTTTTAGAGTGAGTAGTTGAGATTTCAGAGTATTTGCATTCATGTTACTATAATTAGATTTCTTTACAAGCATCTGTTTACTCTTGTATCTAGAATACTATACTACATCTTTCATAGCATCACTCTTAGCTAAATTGCAGTCTCAAACAAAGTACACTCTTGAAATAAAAAGTCGTTCCCGGATTGATAATTAATGTAGGATAATTAGGTATTAAAAATATACCTTTTATACCTCAACATCAACTTATAAATTTTACTGTTTACGATGTTACCCATAAATTATGCGAAATGCGATCTGCGCAAATCGCACGTTGCAACTCTTTTGCGGTAAATGAATTTTCTTTTGGTTGAGTCTTGTAAAATGCAAAGTGCACATTCAAGAAGTCAAGTGGCTACGTTTTATCAGATTTTAGAGCTTTATGATTATTACTGTGTTGGCTCATCAGGTCCGCGTAATCAAAATTTATACTAAATTGCTTTATAAGTTAGATCGTTTAAATGAGGTGAAATGCAATAAACAAATTATAATGGTGATTGAAATGTTTGCAATTTTTTTAATATAACATCGGAAAGGGATTAGCACATTTTGCAGCCCACATGACTTAGTAGGTTTAAAGTATTTTTGGTTGTAATTTATGTAGTTTGTGATGCACACTAAGGAATAAAGCGGAAAATCGCAAAGAAAACTTTATTTCCTAAAGTTTTTTTGTTTTAAAGATAAAAATAATTTCCTATTTATTTCTAAAGGGTATAGCACAATAGAAAACTAGTAGAAATCTGGTGTATGACTTTCAAGGCTCCATGGTGAAGATGGCCCAATCTCTTGTACCATAATTCGCCCTCATCCCGGCTCACCACTTGGTCTACCTTTCCCATCATTGTTGCGTAGCCATATACCTCCACCTTGTAGAGATTCTTAACTTGAATCCCTATTCTCTTGGCTTGACCCATTGTTTTATGTCACAGGAAATCTTTTCCATCACTAGAAACTACATCATAGCCTCTATCCTCCAACATTGCAGCTAAGACCAAATTTTTCTTCATACCTAGTACATGCATCACCTAATTTAATTGAAATGGTTTACATGACTCCCTCTGAAAGGTAATGGTACCAATCCCAGTTGCATTGTACCTTCCGTCGTCACCCATTTCAATATGCATTTGGAGATCTTTCTCCTCCAAGTCACTGAAAAGTTCCTTACCTCCCGTCATGTGAAAGGAAGTGCCACTATCCAAATACTACACAAATCCCAATGCATTGGACACCATGCATGCGATAAATGAGAATTCAAGATCAAATTTTGAGGCAAGGGCCTCACCAGCTGTAGATCCTCCAACCTTCTTGTCCTTCTTATTTTGTGGACAGTTAGTAGCAAAATGCCCATGCTCGTGACAGTGAAAACACTTCACCTTGGATATGCCCTGCTTCTTAAAATTCTTGCACTCGGATTTAGAATGGAATTTCTTTTGCTTCCCCTTCCTCACCTTAGCAGCTAAAGAACGATCCTCTTCATCCTCATTCTTAGATAAATATCCACTTTGGTGTTCTGTCTGAACTCCTTCTGCACCAAATCTGACCACAGTCGTTCCCAATCTGGCAATTTTTCCCTTCCATTGACAGAGTCTTGATAACTGTTCCAACTCTTGGGAAGTCCTAGGAGAGCCAAGCTCACCAAATTATCATCAGCAACTATTATACAAAATCTCCCCAATTCATCCCAACAATGGACAAACTTTTTTAGATATTTTGGAATGGTGTCACCCTTTTCCATCTTAATCTTCCTGAGTTTATCTTTCAGCGCCAATTTCCTATGGTCGATGCTGCTTTGGAATAGATCTGTCAAATCCTTCCACATTGTATATCGTGTGTCTTTCCCATGGATACTTTAGACAATGTGGTCTCGTACTCCCTCCAACAGAATCCTCCTCGCCTTTGCCACTTTCTTTTGCAATGCATCAAGATTTGCATCATCTGCAGCATCGAGTTTAGGAACATATTTCTCAATTAATTCCTTCAACCTATTGTCTTCGAGTAATCCCTCCTTCATTTCCTTCCAAGCAATATAGTTCCAGCTGACCTCGATTTCATACTCTAACCTCAAGCCATTGAAATCCATTTCGATCTTGAATCAGTTGTAGCACCAAGAAAGTCTTTCTGCAAATTCGAATTCTATCCAGTCACAAACTCAGCTCCTACTTCACTTCTGCAATTTCCTATGCTCCGATACCATGTATAAATTATACAATATGCATGTATATCTTGGATTCACCCGATATAAAAATGTAATAAATTTAAATACTGAATCTCTTCTACAAATATTTTGCATAATTTAAAACACAATCACTAATCACATGAACATGAAGAAAGATCAATCACACACAAGACTAATAATTTCCTAGGGAAATCTTACAGCTAAAAACCCCACTATTCTATTGTATATTCAGCATGGATCATGAAACAATTACATGCAAAATCTTCTCAAAATATCCCTCCAATACTTAGCTAATTGTCTCACACTATCATATGCAAAACTGACCAACACATAGCCAATTCTTGGCCTCCAGACAGCTTGCCTTGCTTGCGCAATCCCTGCGTGTAAAGATCCATAAAATATAGGAATTCTTGCCTTCATTGACTGTGCAAGTATCATGGGCACTCCAATGGGTGTTTGGTTGTATGTGTGCAAGCCAATAATCTTACAAATGATAGTCAACTTCCCTTTCAGCTAGAACTCAACTGGGTCCCCACTGGATCTGGCATGCATGCAGCTAATAATAGTAAATCCTCAGTTGCATGTGAGATCATTGATTGTGAATTAATTAATATTTAATTCACTTGATCCCTCACTAGTGTATCTTCAATTACAACTAGCACAACTAAGTTTAACTCACTTAATTGAGTTAAACTATTTACAACATCCACCAACTCATGCACCACTGCACTTCGAACTATGTTACAACTAGAATTACTCTGCATGCCTCACCAACAACCTCTAAATTGGAATCCATAAGCTTAATAAATCTATCACTTTCATTTAACTCATTCAAGTCCACATTGAAAATATATTACATTTTAATGTCCATCTTAATTAAGGGATAACCAAAATAGACATGCACCCAAAAAAAGCACTGTGGGCCCCACCCTAGTCTAGGTGATTAATGAAACCAGGTGTTTAATACAACCAAGTGCTTAATGCACTAGGCGTGGGTGTTGAATCTTCTTGTTGAATCTCAACAGTCTTTGCCTGGAGCTATGAAGATCTCAAAGCATATCACACTAGTATTGTATATCATAAAATACCAATTAAGGAGGATCAGAAGCCATTTAAACAGAAAATTCGTAGAATAAATCCAGTTATGATGCCTCTGGTTGAGAACGGAATTAAAAATATATATGATGCTAGAATCATAGTTCTTCTTAGATACTCTAAATGGGTTTCTAACATAGTTCCAACTAGGAAGAATAGAAGAAATCATATTATGCATAGATTTCAGAAATCCTAACAAGGTATCCCTAAAAGACAACTACCATTTTCCAAAAATGGATCACATATTATAGAAAGTAGTTGGATCTATTAGGATTTCTTTATTAGATGGTTTCTCAGGCTACAACCAATACTTAGTTCATCCTGATGATCAGGATAAAACAACTTTCACTACTCCATGGGGAACCTTCATGTATGTGAAGATGCCCTTTGGATTAATGAATGTTGGAGCCACATTTCAAAGAGAAATCGATTTTGCCTTTGCTGATGAGATTGGTAGGTTTATTGTGATCTATATAAATGATATTACTATCTATTCAAAAACTGATGAGAAACATTTGTTACATCTAAAAAGAGTGTTTGAAAAATATATAAGGCTTAGCATTTCATTAAATCCTAAGAAACACTTTTTGGCCTTGAAGAAGGAAAACTTCTGGGTCATATTATTTCTAAAGAAGGTATTAGGATTGATCCCAATATAATTGAAGCTATATGGAAAATAAGTCACCCTAGAAACATTAAGGAGCTTCAATCATTTAATGGAAAGATTAATTTACTAAGAAGATTCATTCCCAACCTTGTAGAACTTCTCAGAAATATAAAAAATATGCTAAAAAATATTTAGAAATAAGATGGAACATTAAAGCTAGACAATCCTTTGATCAAGTTAAACAAGCATTGACAAAAGCACCAGTCTTGATTAGTCCAGATTTCACTAAAGATTTTATAATCTTTTCTTTTGCATATGAACATACTCTTGCAGTTGTTTTAGTACAGAAAAGTAATAAAGGATTTGAACAGCCCATTGCATTCTTTAGTAAGGCTTTAAGAGATGTAGATTTGAAATATAACATAATGGAAAAATAAGCCTTTGCATTGATAAAAGGAATCAATATTTCAAAGTGTATATCCTACATTCCCATATAGTTACTTATGTACAAAATTCAGTGGTTAAGGATATTTTAACTCAGAATGGAACTAATGGTAAAAGAGGTAAATGGATTGCTATCATTCTTTAGTATGACTTAGAAATCAAACCCACCAAGCTTATCAAAGGACAAGGACTAGCCAAACTGATGGTTGAGTGCAATTTTCATGCATTGGATATCAACTTTGTTGTTGCATTAGATGATCAAGACGAACAAGCAACTCCACAGATTGATGAGGCTTTTCTGACCTTTCCCTATTATGCAGACCTCATTTTTGTTTTATTCAATTTAAATTATCTTCCTCGCTAGATTTCTAAAGTTAAAAGTAGTCAAGTTTTGCATCATAGATAATTTTTTATATTGGAAATATGCTTGTGGTATTTTACTAAAGCCTATATCGAAGGATGATGCAGAAATAACCATGCAGGAATTCCATGAAGGTTATTGCGGTGGACATCTATACTGGAAAACCACTGCTAACAAGATCCTTAGAGCTCATTTGTACTGGCCTACCCTTTTCACTGTTGTCCACAAGAAAGTAACCTCCTGCCATAAATGCCAAATATTTGAGGGAAAAAGAAAACTATTGCCTCTAACTTTAAAACCTATATATGTTGAAAGTCCTTTCCAACAATTGGGATTGGATTTCATTGGTGAAATCCATCCACCTTCGTCTGCCTAACATAGATGGATTCTCACAGCCACTGATTACTTTACTAAATTAAGCTAAGCCACACCTTCCAAATTAGCCAGCGATGTTGTTATCATTAAATTTCTAGAAACCAATATCCTCTCTAGATTTGGTTGTCCAAACAAACTCATCACTGATAATGTTGCAGCCTTTAAATCCAAGAAAATGATAGATTTCTACAGTAAATACCATATTACTTTGGGACATTAAACTGCTTATTACCCTCAGGGTAACGGGTTGGTTTAATCCTCAAACAAGAGTTTGGTCAACATCATAAAACATTTGTTAGAGGACAACAAAAATTCATGGCACAACAAGTTAATTAATGCACTTTGGGCTGACAAACTTACTACAAATAAGTCAATTGGCATGTCACCATACCAATTGGTTTATAGGATGGATGTTGTTTTTCCATCCTCTTTGGGAGTTCTAGTTATGAGGATAATTCATGAATTGCAGGTCGAGCCAAATGACACTCGCAGGAGGATTAATAAGACCATTCAGCTGTAGCAATCCAAGGAAGAAGTCTACAATAAAACACAAGTTATCCAATAAAATGTCAAAAATATTTTTGACAGAAGAAAAAATGTAGATGATTTCAATTTGGGTGATAGAGTTCTGAAGTGGGATTCTAGAAGAGAAGACAAAGGAAGACATGAGAAATTTGACAATCTTTGGAAAGGACCTTACATAATTTATGCTTTTAGAGGACACAATACATTCTTTCTTAAAGATCTAGATGGAGCAGAAATGCCTCGTGGGCCTGTGTATGGAAGAATGCTGAAGCATTAATTTTCTTATCATAAATATTTTTCTTACATGAAATCATTGTAAATATCATTGTCTTTATTATTTTGATTGGATAACCTATTGACAGAAGTTGAAGCACGCAGAGAAGGCCCTAAGCTTTTGTTTGATATGCTACCATAAGTACTCCAACAAAAAAAGAAATCGAGTGCAGACATTGCTGAAATGGGATACTCAAGGCTACTAATCAAATGTTCTTGACACTTCATATGGAGAAGTGACATCCCCAGCTGGAGCCATAGTTAGGGTACTATATTTTATAGGATCTCAAGGTGATTAAGTATTTTATCTCAGTAATTTTATATTGTAAATAATTTTCAATCTGTAAATGATTTCCAAATAATACATAAAATAAAAATGAAAAGAGGATATATCTAAAAAAAAATTAATAATGACAAAAATACAAAGAGAAAGAAATATTGAAAAAGAATAAAAAGGAAATCAGAACCCCACAAAAGAAAAAAATTAGAGAAAATAATACTGAAAGTGCTACAAATTTAAATGCCATTTGATCTGGATTTATGCAGGAACACAATAGAATAAACATATAACCATAAATATAAAAATGCAATGGAAACAACACTTCATTTTATTAATATAAAAGAACTGAAAATTGTTTACAGACATAATGGAAATAAACTAGCTAGGGTGCTGGTAGCTTATCTTTGAGAAGAGATGTGGTGGCTATAGGCTTCTGAACTCTGTGTTACAATGAGGCTCGAAGGCCTATATATTATTAAGAAACAATGGAAAATCCTAAACATCCAAAAACATAACTCTAGGAGATGAAACGCCAGAATATGGGCCCAATCGGGGTAAATTGGTACATCAATTTCCTCGGGACGTAACTTTGGCATATTATCTCTATTTGATGAACATGATACATCATCAGAAAGATCTATCTGAGAACTACAACTGCTCATTGAAAATATTCAATCCGAAATGAACTCATTTTTGTCGAAGGTTTGATACCCAAAAAAACATCGTTTAGGGCCTCAAAATGGCTCCGGAAGTTCAGGACCCAAAAAAATACTAAAAATAGTAAATTGTGTTATAATTAAGGAAACTAAAAAATTGAAAGAAACAATGGTGGGGCCCCAAGTGGAATAGGCGGGTGGCCACCAATATACACCTGGATCATTCCTCCCCCCTTAGGAAGCAATGGTCCCCATTGCTTTGAGTTCCTCCATAATATGAGGAAACTTCTGTTGAACTTGGTCCATAGTGAACCAATTGCCTTAGTGCAAGAGTTGGCCAGCTTTGACAACCCAAGACAGTTAGATCTTCTTCTAGCAAGTGTTATCTATTTGCATATCCATGATACAATCTGTGGTAGTTGGTTCCATGCAGTATGGGTTTAACTTTGTTGGTGTGAGTTGTTATGCAATGTCAAAGGTGTCCAGTAGAGGTGGGAAATAGGGTCGAAGGCAGTCCACATTGAATATTGGGTGCAGACAAAGGAATGGTGGAACACTGAGCTCGAAGGCATTGTTCCCTACAGCGTTGGTGATGGTGTACTACCCATATAGGAGCGGGCGAAGCTTATGATGGGATCTAGTGAGGTGCTCATTCAGAAAATGTAGCCACACTTTGTCACCTACTTGGAAGTGGTGTGGCACCTAATGTTGATAATGTCATTTCTTGTACTTAGCATTGGCTCTGTCCAATATTTCATGAACCTGCTGGCGAATGGGCTGAATTTTTTCAATGAAGTTGTTCACTTTGTTAGCTTCAGATTGGACATGAGCCGAATTGGCTTGAGTAGCCACAAATGGCATGGCTACGTCAATGGGACATAGTGGTTGGAACCCCAGGCCCACTTGAAAGGGGTTGTGGCCAGTTGAGTTGTGGAGAACCCAATTATAACTATGTTGTACATAGGGAGGGCTCTTATCCCATGTGTGTGGATGCTTTGAATTGTACATGCACATAATGTGTACAATCATCCTGTTGATGACCTCTCTCTAGCCATCAGTTTGGGGATGGAAAGTTGTGGACTTGGTGAGCTTGGTGTCCAACATTGACCAAAGGTTGGACCAAAATGTGCTGAGGAACATGATGTCTCGATCTGAGATGATAGACTGTGGGATCCCAAAGTGCACCCACACTCGTTCAAAGAATATTTTAGCAGTGGCTTCTGCAGTGATATTCTTCTTGCAGGTCAGCATAATGGCCATATTTGAGAATCGGTCGACGACCACAAAAACACAGTCATTTCCATGTTTAGTATAAGGAAGGCCCGACATGTAATCCATGGAGATGCATTCCCAAGGTCGACTAGGGGTAGGTAGCAGAGTATAGAGGCATTGATTCTTGATGGTCGGTTTGACAATGGAGCAGGCAGTGCAGGATCTTATGTACGTCCAAACATCTCGTCAAAGGTTCAGCCAATAGAAATACTTTTGTAGTACTGCCAATATTTTGTCGACCCCAAAATTCCCAACGAATCGACTATAGGGTGCTTCACAAATCATCTTTTCACGCTCACTTGAAGGAACACAAAGGTGTCCTAGGTGACATAGTAGTGCATCCTAGAGGTGAAAATTTGGAACTTGCGTACCCTCGAAGAGTGTCTTGTATGTGTGGGAGAATTCCAGATCATTATTGTAGAGAAGCATCCAATCAGAAGTCTTGTGCCCATAAGAGTTGAGAACGGTGGTAATATTCCTAATTAGCCCAAGCTAATAGGAATATTTAATTTTGTTTTAATTTTCTTAATTGATGAATAAAATGTAAAGGAGGACATGTAAACTCTTAAAAACATCAAAATAAATCAATGCCCAATGTGAACAGAGGAAAATCAGGGTTGTCTCAATAAAATACACTTGTATGTGAACAAGGATTGAGGAGATTGACTGGGTCAACAGGACCAAATCACAGCACTGTCCAGATGCATTGAACCTCCTTGTTGATCATCGCAGTTCTAAATGGAGGGTCTTCATGTGAAAGGAGCTAAAGTTTTGAAGGTGGTTTAGGGTTTCTCAAGCTCTCATACTATAAAAGGAAGGGGAAGGCTCAAGAGAAGGTTGTTCATGATATTATATTCTTAGAGTATATTGTCTGCTTAGACATATCTCATTCTCTTGGATGTTTAGTAGAGAATTGTGAGGATTTCCTGTTTAGGGATTCTCTCTCTCCTTCCATTGAGTAGCTCTTGGAGGGAATTTTACTACTCTTCCACTATCAGGCATTTTTCCAAGCTCCATATCCCTTAGATAGCGTAAATCCTGTTGGGTTTTACTTCTTTCAGTAAGTTGCAGCAAGTGGAAACACTAGATTTGCTCAAATCTAGATTGTAATAGTGCCTCTTCTTAGTGAGGGTGTCTTTTAACCTCCTAGAAGAGTGTATTAGTATTGTGGGCTTCAGATTTTGATCTTGGCATCAGGCCAATATATTCTTCAATCTCACAATGAATTTTACCCTCTTGGACTGCATTATTTCCAGCTGCAAAGTTGTAGGGAATTTTGGCATTCATTTGGAGAAGAGATCTCTGGTTGATGGATCCTTCCTTCACCATGGTGATCTAGGGATTAGCTATCTATTCCATGTCCACTTCAGATATGATCTATTTACTGTTGTGCTTACTTCATATTTTCTAAATCATTCTGTAGATCTGCTGCAGTAAATCTTGGATCTACTCCTGTACTTTCATGTAATGCTGAAAACCCCAAGGGGTATGTAACATAAAGACATTTTAGTATATGGATCTGATGTAAATATAACTATTCATGCACAATCTTGTTCCAGATCTAGGTTGTAATATACTGCTGCAGTAAAACTACATTTTTCAGATATATATCTACAGATCTGCACTTTTATACAGTGGATCTCATGAAACCCTTGCCGGGTTATCCTCTTTGATGTATAAAAGAGATGAATCCCCATTTTTCTTCATGCTTTCAAGTAATAAACTATAGATCTGATAGTCAAGATATTTTTTATTCAAACCCTTTAGAAAATCATGCTACATAAGCTTCAGTTAATTTCTATTGAGTCAAGTCATGGGTATTGGGCATTTTCAATCCATATCGGGAGTGGGAGATATATTTAACATAGCTAGAGTCATTTGTTTCAGCTCAAATTTGGTATGTAAGTCTCTTATGACCTAAGATAAGGGATACCACCATCCTTTTCCCTTATTTTTACGCAAATATCTGAAGTTAACATTTTTAGGGCTAAAATACTTGTTTTTCCCCACTTTGGGTTGAAGAAACGAATCATAATGCTTGCTGCTGAACATATTACTGAAGAAAATCTGATTTAATACCTGTTATGAGCTATATGGTTGCATCTCCAACTCTGTAATAACTTAAGGTATTCTATTTGTTGTAGAAAATCCCTGTTTTGGGATATTACAGTGGTATCGGAGCATCTTTCTTGGCTCAGCCTGTGAGTTTCATCCAAAGAAGATAGAAGCATATTAGAATCATGAAGAGGATGAGATTTCTCTCATCAGCTTTCAGATCTAGAAAGGACCTCTCCAAAGAGGTTAAGAAGACAGAAGAAGGAGAAGAGGAAGGACTATGCACTTCCTACTCTCACAAAGTAGAAGACAAGAAGCATGGAGGACACTTGGATCATCAGATCCTAAGTGAGTACCTTGTTGAGTATAAGTCTCAACCTAGAGCCTTCAAGGAGACTCTAGCCTTCCCACAATTCATTCAACTGGAGGAGGGGAGGAGACACTGCAGCAAGGGAGAAATCAAGGGAAATAGGTTTCTATTGTCCATTTTTTATGGGACATCTGCAGCCCAAGCTTGGGCAAGGAAACTCAATGCCTTTTTCCTACTACATCCATTAGTAGAGAGAGAAGAAGTGGAGATTGCAGCACTGCACCTTGAGGGGGTAGCAAGAAAATGGTGGTTCAGCAATGTGAGACATGCGAAAGTTTCTTCTTTTGCATATTTCACTCAAAGGGTGATTAAGAGATTTAATGAAGAGAGATCAGAGGAAGAGAAGTCCTCACCATCTCTTGAGAAGAATTGTATCAGCACTAGCACAACTTTGGAGGGGTAACCTTCAACATCATCAGTTGAGGAAGCCGACACAGTGGAAGAAAGAACTCTTGCAACCATGCAAGGTGTTCCCAAAGGCCAGCAAGGTATGATTGTATTTCCACTTCCTCTTATTATAGCAAATATTTTAGAGGGTTGTGGAAACTTGATGTTTCACGACCCAGAACCATCACTTACTACTAATCTAGAGCAGCAGAGTTGCATTGTGCTATCCAAAAGCAGCAGTGAAGAGAGGAGGACCCATTCCTCATGGGAGCAATCAGATGACAGCTTCATTCAGGAAGCAGTGAAGACAAGGGGTAGGCATCTTGAGATGAGAAACATTTTCTCCTCTCTAGATGACACTTTCTCAATGAGCATGCCACAGCTCAAAGAGAGACTTCTACTTTCAACAGATCCAAGACCCCACTGGTTTTGGAAGACCATGCATGAGGAGGTGATCTCATCAAGAGATCCCATGAAAGGTGCACTTTGACATTTCATGGAGTGCAAATTGCTTCAATAGTCTGACAAGGCTCTTTCCTTCTCACACTTGGATCTTCATGGATTCAAGGAGGAATAGATAGATGATGGAGGACATCTTCGAGTGGATAACATCTCTCATGTTTGTGTTGGACACTCCTTGAGCCACACACATCATGATGGGAGGTTTTTTCATACCACCTATTTGGGTCCTTATGGGATCAAAGTGATCCTTGAGAAGATTTCATTTCAACATACCATGAAATGCAAGAGCAGAAATCTGATTTGGGAGAATGATAGTCTTCCTTGGGAGAGTGCTAAGGAAGAACATGATGGCAGGCACCCACATCTGGATGGATGGGTGTGGATGATGAGAAAGGAGCTGGAAAGCTACTTGAAAATCTATGATACTGTGCAGCAGAAGGCTTGGTTGCATTGATCACTCTTGAAAGAGTTTGGTCATCATCCTATTTCCAAGGGTATGTGGCAAGATACTTGCATCATGGGGTAGCAAGGAGTATGGACACATTGTGTTGACATAACATTCTTCATGTCAATCACCATGTTTTCACTACATGATTTGGATGATGGAAGTATGAGGAGGAAACAAAAGATTTTGTTGCTTGGGATGTTCTTGGGAGAGCAAGGGCATATTTGCTCTCACAATTTTCATGATGTTGCAGGAGTAGAAGATGGCACTATCACAATGCAAATGGGTTACTCCTTGGCCTTATATGTTCAAGAGGTACTTTCCCCATGGGAGAGACTTCTTATGTGTAGCAGCATTATGGGAGTTGCCTTTGACATTCTGCATGTAAAATATTGGAGCCATGAGTTGGATGGAGCCTATTTACATAGGCCAACAGCGTTGCCACTTTGGAGCTAGGGTTTATTGATGGAGTATCCCCAGGATCACTTCACACTTGATGCACTTGATGGGAAAAGAGGAGGTAAGGAAGATGAGGTAGTAGATGGGGACATCTATTACTATGATGTACTCTTCTTGTCTTGGGCTTCCAAGCATGAGGGAGAGGATTCGCAGGCAGCACTTGGTTCATTTCTCTTCATGGAAGTGTGCCAAACAACTATGGAGGATCCATTCATGGATCCATGTGTCTTCTTACTTCCAACATATGGTGAGAGCTTTGTTTTTGCAACACAATATTTGCATGCTCTTACCATCTCTTGGCAGTGCATTGCTTCAGAAGTAAGCAAGCTCTTGATTTTGCTCCATGACCAATGTTGGGCCAAACTATATGATGGAGACAGCCATCTCTTATGTGGCCTTGGGCAGATTTTTTTTCATTACATGTATGTTGAGTTGATTCATATGATTAACCATGTATCAAGAAACAATTTTCCATGTATTTTTCTGAAGCAACAGTTTGAAAAACTACGTTGTCATCACTTGGGAAACTATTGGTACCTTCTAGCACCTTATGAAACCATCAGTAATTTCCCTATTTTGATGCATATCATGATCCCACTTACTGGTTTTGTTTTATTCTTGATGGGAGACATGATGTTGAGGGAGGCACATGGGCTGAATGTGTCCTTTTGGGAAGGAGAGTCCCACATTTTCTGCAGTACATGTTCTAATGGGAGAATTTGCAGCACTCACCTTATTAGTTGCTTGAGGGAAAGCAACGTTTTTGGAGGGGAGGACTTTAATATTCCTAATTAGCCCAAGCTAATAGGAATATTTCATTTTGTTTTAATTTTCTTAATTTATGAATAAAATGTAAAGGAGGACATGTAAACTCCTAAAAACATCAAAATAAATCAATGCCCACTGTGAATAGAGGCAAATCAGGGTTGTCTCAATAAAATACATTTGTATGTGAACAAGGATTGAGGAGATTGACTGGGTCAACAGGACCAAATCACAACACTGTCCAGATGCATTGAACCTCCTTGTTGATGAGTGTAGTTCTAGATGGAGGGTCTTCATGTGAAAGGAGCTAAAGTTATGAAGGTGGTTTAGGGTTTCTCAAGCTCTCATCTTATAAAAGGAAGGGGAAGGCTCAAGAGAAGGTTGTTCATGATATTATATTTTCAGAGTATATTGTCTTCTTAGACATATCTCATTCTCTTGGCTGTTTAGCAAATAATTGTGAGGATTTCCTGTTTAGGGATTCTCTCTCTCCTTCCATTGAGTAGCTCTTGGAGGGCATTGTACTACTCTTCCACTATCAGGAATTTGTCCAAGCTCCATATCCCTTAGACAACGTAAATCCTATTGGGGTTTACTTTTTTCAGTGAGTTGCAGCAAGTGGAAACACTAGATCTGCTTAGATCTAGATTGTACTAGTGCCTCTTCTCAGTGAGTGTGTATTTTAACCTCCTGGAAGAGTGTATTAGCAGTGTGGGCTTCAGATGGAGGGTCTTCATGTGAAAGGAGCTAAAATTATGAAGGTGGTTTAGGGTTTCTCAAGCTCTCATCTTATAAAAGGAAGGGGAAGGCTCAAGAGAAGGTTGTTCATGATATTATATTTTCAGAGTATATTGTCTGCTTAGACATATCTCACTCTCTTGGATATTTAGCAGAGAATTGTAAGGATTTCCTGTTTCGGGATTCTCTCTCTCCTTCCATTGAGTAGCTCTTGGAGGGCATTGTACTACTCTTCCACTATCAGGAATTTTTCCAAGCTCCATCTCCCTTAGACAACGTAAATCCTATTGGGGTTTACTTGTTTCAGTGAGTTTCAGAAAGTGGAAACACTAGATTTGCTTAGATCTAGATTGTACTAGTGCCTCTTCTCATTGAGTGTGTCTTTTAACCTCCTGTAAGAGTGTATTAGCAGTGTGGGCTTTAGATTTTGATCTTGACATCAGGCCAATCTATGCTTCAAGCTTACAGTGTAGTTTACCCTCTTGGACTGCGTTATTTCCAACTGCAAATTTGCAGGGAATTTTGGCATTCATTTGGAGAAGAGATCTCTGGTTGATGGATCCTTACTTCACCATGGTGATAAAGGGTTTAGCTATCTAGTCCATGTCCACTTCAGATCTGATCTATTTACTGTTGTTCTTACTTCATATTTTTTGAATCATTCTGCAAATCTGCTGCAATAAATCTCGGATTTACTCCTGTACTTTCATGTAATGCTGAAAACCCCAAGGGGTATGTAACATAAAGACATTTTAGTATATGGATCTAATGTAAATATAACTATTCATGTACTATCTTGTTCCAGATCTAAGTTGTAATATACTGCTGCAGTAAAACTGTGTTTTTCAGATCTAGATCTGTAGATCTGCACTTTTATACAGTGGATCTCATGAAACCCTTGCCGGGTTATCCTCTTTGATGTATAAAGGAGATGAATCTCCATTTTTCTTCATGATTTCATGTAATAAACTCCAGATCTAATAGTCAATATATTTTTTATTCAAATCCCTCAGAAAATCACACTGCATAAGCTTCAGTTAATTTATGTTGAGTCAAGTCATGGGGATTGGGCATTTTTAAGCCATATCGCGAGTGGGAGATCTATTTAACATAGCTAGAGCCATTTGTTTCAGCTAAAATTTGGTATGTAAGTCTCTTATGACTTAAGCTAAGGGATCCCACCGTCCTTTTCCCTTACTTTTACGCAAATTCTGAAGTTAACGTTTTTAGGGATAAAATAGCTGCTTTATGTGTGGGTGAATTCCGGATCACTCTTGTAGAGAAGTGTCCAATAAGAAGTCTTGTGCCCACAATAGTTAAGAACATTGGTTAGCACCACGATTGGTGGTCAGCTAAGTGATCAGATTTGGATCAAGGACCTAAGTGATAACTCAAAATTCAAAGTGTTCAAAAGAGCGTCAAACCTGAGCAACCGGATATATCTCGTCTTCCTAATTTCGGCGCCATAGACGGTTCAAAAAAATAACACCGTATGAAGAATTTATCACAATTTCAAAAGTCCAGTAAACTATAATTTTTGACCTTTGACCAAGTTTGACTGGGCATTTGAATATTCAGCAAAAAGAATATTCCAAGGAATATTCCTTAGAATATTCCTTCTGGGCGATTTGGATGTTGACAAGTGTCATGATACTACTGGAGAATTGGTTGTACATTTTATTTTGGCCAATCAGAGGTAGCCATGTGGTAGGCCTAGAGGCCACCACGTGGCCCATGAACTGTGTTCCAAAATTTTGGTGGAGGGTTGGAGGATCGATCGCACGACCTCCCATGTAGCACGCCAACGCCTTACCATCGGAGTTACCAATGGTTCTTAACCATAACTATCTGCGGGTTATATTTAACGTTTAACGATTTGCATTTGGGGGTTCGAAGGGGTCAGCCCCACTCCATATGGCCTTAGCCATGACCCAAGAGCTAACCGACGTTCTATCTTAGCTCGCACACTTATCATAACTTCCAGCATTAGTCACATTACGACATATCTCTGCAGTTAATGTTTATGCTAGAATTTTAAACTCTAAAATTTGTTACCACCATTACATTGGTCACATGGCGGGGTTTCTAGATGCAGTTTCTCCGATAGTGAAGTTGAATGCGCTCCAAACTCCAATTTCAATGCCATAACCTGTAATGTTTCAAAATTTTAGCCTCCAATCTAAATGGAACATTAGAGTTAGCAACAGCTCTATTCGGTGAATAAATGGGAAACAAATCCCATAAGTCTCCTAAGGAGGAATAAAATACTCCAAATTTGAAAGGGGACACTCTTTCTAGCTCAATAATACACCTCCATGTGTGAATAGGGTTAAATTCAAGCTGCTTTGACTAAGTCAACAGCGCAGTTTTAGTGGAGGAGGAATCCAAGGATGAATAACGCAATTTTGGAGGGAGATGTAACTTGGGTTAGAAGTAACCTAATTGAGTGGGGCCAAGGGAAATAAAAATCATGTCTTATATAAGGAAGAGGATGGCAGCATTATTCTACATGTCTTAGTTTCTTATTCTTGTCTGCCAAGACTTGTTGATGCTTTGTTGCTTAGCAAAGTTGCAGTGTTGTTTAGTACAGGGTGTTCCTGGGTGGGAATCCCACCTCTTTCCTTTGAGGAGCCTCATTGGGAGATTTTTCATTCATCATTCCACATCAAGTTTTCAGGCCAAGCTTCAACCATCTTCATCAGCACAGCTTTGCCAGAGATTGTGCAGTGTTGCTGGGTGCAGCAGCGGAAGGGATTGAAATCCCGGCTTCTGAGCTAGTTTCGCATTGGAGGAAGGTTTCCCTCACTTGAGAGATCTGTTTGGAGAGCTCCAGAGCTTATTTCAGATCTATGGTATCAGACCACACATTTCCTATACATTCCCTATGTTTTTTCTACTAGGGACTGCATTCTTTTGGAGGCAGTGTTCATTGCATGGTTTGGTGGCTTCGTTGCTGAGTTTCCTTGTGATTGAGAGGTTCATCCTTTCATGGGAGGAAGCCCTTGAGGGTTATACATCAGATCAGAAATCTTACATCCTTTTACACTCATGTGCTTCAGTGTTGCAGTGATGATTTAGTAATTATCTGAATATCACATCTTGTATGCAGAGTGGTTGACAAGAAACCCTTGCCGGTTTCTTTTGTATTTTGTATAAGGAGATTAGATATCTGTTCTTCAGCATTATTCATCAATACATGAGTAGATCTATTTTTCTCCTATTATTTTATGTGTAAACCCTCTCTTAGACTGCGCAGTCCCTTGAGCAGTTGCTCTGACATTTTGCAGTCTTGGGGTTTTAGCACTTTTTGGAAATCCTAGGTGTGGGAGATCTGTTTAACCCACCTAGTTTTTTTTGTTTCAGCTCTAATATTGGATTTAGAATTTATATTGACTAATATATGGGATCCAAGAGTCCATTTTACTATTTTATTTCATTTTTTCTGGAAATGCATTTTTCATGCATGATTCATGAGTTGTTCCAGATTTGGAACATTACATTGGTATCAAAGCATGATCTCTGGCTCAGTCTGTGAGATCCAGCTATCAGAGGAAGGAGAGATGGAAATAAGCCAGAAAGCTTCAGTATGTGCAGGAATAAAGGAAGACAATATTACAAAGCTTCTTCCAAAATCTATGAAGAGCTTTCAAGGAGAGCTGAAGAAAATGAGATTGGAGATAGGATCTCCAAAGGAGGATGAATCTAGAGCTAAATCTAGATTTTCATATGGTGAGAGTGAGCATGCAGCTACACACCATAATGCACAGCGCAGTCAAGTGCCCAAAGCTATCTTGCTATGGATGGGAGGAGGAAAAATGCCTAAGAGGAGGACTCTTAGTGATTTGTTGCAGGAGTATGAATCTCAAACTGAGAGGTTTAGAGATCATACTGATTTCCAAGAGTTTTGCAAGATCCAGATGGAGAAGAGCAAGCAACAGGATGTAGATAGATTTATTCTATCTACTCTTTCCAGATCACCTACATGTTCAGTTGGAGCTTGGGTTTAGGAGCTAGACTCCTATTTGCAGCTACACCACATTTCCAAAGATGAAGCTATCAGAGTTGTAGTGCTGCATTTCAGAGGTAAGGCTCATGCATGGTGGATTTTTGAATCCTATTCCTTAAAGAATGCCAACACTTTCTCTTATGTAAGATTCATAAAAACATTGATGGAGAGGTTTGGTGAAAAACTTCCTAAGACACATGAGCAAGGAAAACTTGAGAAAACAAAACCCTTGCATGTGATGGAGGAAACTCCATTTCAGAAAACCATGGGAGGAGTTGATGTCTTGCATTACACATTGCCAGAAGAAAAACCTCCAGTTCATATTCTTGAACAAAAGGGCATGGGGATCACTTTTTCACAAAGGGATCCAATTGTTGAGATGTTGCCTACACACATTGATGAAGAAGAGGGCAACAGCGTTGTCACATCTAGAGCACATCCAGTGCCTCATGCAGAGGAGGGAGGAGCACATTCTCCAACAGGAGGGATTCTTGTATCATTACAAGAAGTTCCCCAGGATCTCATACATAGAGGTCCAAGCACAATCAGTGAACAACATGATTGTGCAGCATTGCAGCTGGATGGAGGAGGTAGGGAGGGAGAGCAGCATCAGTTGATGGAAATAACACACCCTTCTCTATTTCAGAAAGCTAGTGCAAAGAGGAGGCAGATTGTATTGCGATGTCAAAGCAAGGGCAAGGTTTCCCAACCACATGAGTAGTCTACTCTTGACATTGATGTCTCACTACATGGAGGCATTCCATCTGGGAGGTCGCCTGATCTTCATTTGATGAGAGATATCTTGTCTTTGGGTTCACCACTCTTGGATTTTGGAGAGGTGAAGAGTTTGGATGAGAGCTTTGGCATGGGGGATGTCAAAGTAGCAGGTAGCAGCATGAGTAGAGCTTCAGATGCCAGATCACCAGCGCTGTCACTAAGGAGGATTGATCCTTATTGGAGATCTCATATTTTGGTAGAGTACTCCAAGGATCTTGGTGCATGCATGATTATTGATGACCCAGATGGAGATGACAGATACATGGTGGATGATGTGTTCATCTATTCCTATGGCAAGATCTTCTTGACTAGATCTTCTAGTCTCAAGGAGAAGCTGCTACATGCAGCACATGAGGACTTCTCTTCTATGCACTTTGCTGCATATTTCCATTTGATGGAGGAGTTCACTTGGGAGAGAATCCATAGGACATATATCAACATATGGAGAGATGCATAGCCCGAATGGTGATAGAGAGGATGTCACAGCCACCTTCCTACTCATTGGGAGTGAGGGAGAATTCCCAGTTGAGCCATTTCAGATCAAGACCTCAAGTACATAATGGAGGAGGTATCATTTCATGTTTTGTATTGTACTTCTTTCCTTTATTTGAGCAGCATGATGTAACAAGAAGGAACATTTCCTCTTGCATGTTGTATGATTAAGTACTTGCAGCTACTTGTAGCATTAATCTTGCCTATCTTTTTCATGAGCTGTGGAGGAAGCCATATGTCTCTTGGTGTGCACCAATGTCACCATATTGTAACTTCATGTTTTCATCTTATGAGGTGACTATGGCAGCAAAAAAGTGGCTAGAAGAGCACTTGTTATTTATTATCTTGATGCAAGCCAAGGATGCACTGCGCTGGTTCCATGAGAGGGACCATGATTCACTCTCCAGTTGTCACTTGGCAACTTGTTCTCATTTTACCTTGCTTCCATATGTTGCTGATATTTATATATTCATGGGGAGCCTTGTTGGGAGGGTGGGCTTGGGGTTGGAAATGCCCATTGGGAGCATGATTCTCCCCACTTTATATGATGTACATTGCAAGAGGAACCATGGGAAAACCATGATTTCCACATTACACTTTTTCTCTTCTTGTGGGTGGAACCACTTGGAGAACTTGAGGGGGCATTTCATGGCTGAATTATTTGTTGGGGAATCATACAAGTTAACCATCATGATTTTACTCTATGGCTTGTATGAGGGAGAGATGAGGAAGTAGAAAGATTTTTTGTTTTTGTGGTTGCACTTGGGAGAGTTTGGACAGAAATTTTCCCATACTTTTCATGAGATTTCTGAAAAGAAGGAAGGCACATTCATGGTGCAAGGAGGCTACCCTTCAGCTTTGAAGGATCATGAGAGAATTCCATGTAGGGAAGAGATCTTCTCACATAGCAGCATGATGGTGGATGCCTTTGGCATATGGATTGTCAAAGAGAGGAGTCATGGAGCCTTATTACAAAGACCTACAGCGTTGTCACATAGGAGCATGTTCTTATGGGTAAAATATTCCAAGGAGAGGAGGTATCCCTTCTTCTTGCAGATTTTTATGAGAAGATTCTCATGTGAGGACTTATTGGAGGGCCTCACTTTCATCCAACTCACTATGTATGGTAGAGAATGCATTTTTGTACTTGTTAATTACTCCATTGAGTATTTTTACTTTCTCACCATGTTTGAATAGTGCATTGCTCCTCAAAAGAGCAAGAGTATTTTTGGGTTTCATTGTCACTTTAGGGCCAATGTTTATGATGATAGTAGCCCATCTGGACATGAATTTGGGCAAGTGTATTGTTATTATATCTATGTATAGCTGATAGGAACTGATGCTTACTTCCCCATGTTGGGAAAACATACATATCCAGCTTGTAACTTGTTGCAGGAACACTTGCCACTTGATGCTCTACATTAGCAGTTGAAAGAACTGTGTTGTGTCCACCATAGAGACCATATCTATCATCCAAAATTGCACATAACCTTCATCCATTTTCTGATTTGGATGCCATGTGGTGATGATGTGCCATTCATCTTGAATGGAATGGTTTGGGTTGGCATGTCTCATGATTTTGGAGGAAGAGTCCTTGGAGGCTCAATCTTCTTCTTGCCAGTGGAGGGCCATCATGTTTCAGCCCAAGATCAGCATGCCCTCTACACTTATCATGAGTGGAGAGGAATACATCATGGGATAGGCCCTCTTTCCTATCATGTACATTCATTTAGCCCACCTACATTTCAGGAGCACAAGGTGGAGGATACTTTCCATGAGTTACCATGTTGGAGGGTGACTCACTTCATTTGGATGATAGCATGGGTGAGGGAGGCACTCATTCACCATGAAGATCATAACTCCTAATTTGTGGAGGCCATGGGACAGCTATCAGGTTTCCATTCACACTTTCCACCTTTGATTGATGCAAACGCTTTGGTTTTGCACACTTGGGAGGAAGCATTAGATGATAGTATATTTGCAGATTCTCTTGATGCAGTGATGGAGGCCACATGAGGAGGACGGGAGAGATTTTTTTCTCCTTATGCATTTTCATGAGGACAAGCAAATATTTTGGAGGGGAGGACTGTAATGTTCCAAAATTTTAGCCTCCAAGCTAAATGGAACATTAGAGTTAGCAGTAGCTCTAGTCGGTGAATAAATGGGAAGAAAATCCCATAAGTCTCCTAAGGAGGAATAAAATAATAAAAATTTGAAAGGGGACACTCTTTCTAGCTCAATAAGACACGTCCATGTGTGAACAGGGTTAAATTCAAGCTGCTTTGACTAAGTCAACAGCGCAGTTTTAGTGGAGGAGGAATCCAAGGATGAATAACGCAATTTTGGAGGGAGATGTAACTTGGGTTAGAAGTAACCTAATTGAGTGGGGCAAAGGGAAAGAAAACTCATGTATTATATAAGGAAGAGGATGGAAGCACTATTCTACATGTCTTAGTTTCTTATTCTTATCTTCCAAGACTTGTTGCTGCTTTGCTGCTTAGAAAAGTTGCAGTGTTGTTTAGCACTGGGTGTTCCCGGGCGGGAATACCACCTCTTTCCTTTGAGGAGCCTCATTGAGAAAGTTTTCATTCATCATTCCACATCAATTTTTTAGGCCAAGCTTCAGCCATCTTCATAAGCACATCTTTTCGGAGATTGTGCAGTGTTGCTGGGTGCAGCAGTGGAAGGGATTGAAATCCCAGCTTCTGAGCTAGTTTCGCATTGGAGGAAGGTTTCCTTCACTTGAGAGATCTATTTGGAGAGATCCAGAGCTTATTTCAGATATTTGGTATTAGACCACACATTTCCTATACATTCCCAGTTTTTTTCTGCTAGGGAATGCATTATTTTGGAGGCAGTGTTCATTGCATGGTTTGGTGGCTCCGTTGCTGAGTTTCCTTGTGATTGAGAGGTTCATCCTTTCATGGGAGGAAGCCCTTGAGGTTCTACATCAGATAAGAAATATTAAATCCTTGTACACTCATTTTCTTTAGTGTTACAGTGAGGATTCAGTAATTTTCTGAATATCATATCTTGTATGTAGAGTGGTTGACAAGAAACCCTTGCCGGTTTCTTTTGTATTTTGTATAAGGAGATTAGATCTCTGTTCTTCAGCATTATTCATCAATACATGAGTAGATATATTTTTCTCCTATGATTTTATGTGTAAAACCTCTCTTAGACTGCGTAGTCCCTTGAGCAGCTGCTCCGGCATTTTGCAGTCTTGGGGTTTTAGCACTTTTTGGCAATCCTAGGTGTGGGAGATCTATTTAACCCACCTAGTTTGCTTTGTTTCAACTCTAATATTGGATTTAGAATGTATATTGACTAATATATGGGATCCAAGAGTCGATTTTACTATTTTATTGCATTTTTTGCTGGAAATGCATTTTTCATGCATGATTCATGAGCTGTTCCAGATTTGGAACATTGCATAACCCCACTTTATCTGGAGTTCTGCCATGGTTTTGTAACCATGTGGTTTGGACATGTGTCCAACCACTTACACCTAAAATTTATTGTAATGGTTGGCCCTGGCGAGAATTTTCGAGATGTGCCAAAATTGGCTCTCAGGCCAAATGTAGTAGGGTTAACTGCAGTTCCTCCACAATCAGTGGAGTTGTTCTAGGGGTAACTGGACAAAATTTGTTTAGGCTCTATCTTGAGCTAGATTCGACCATTCTGAGAGTGTGAATAGTCAATTTCGACTATCTCATACATTCCAGACTCATTGGTGAGGTTTTTAGAGCCGTAAGAGGAATTATGAGCAGTTTTTTGCTTCAGAGAAGTTATAGGGGCCACTAGGGCCATCAGGAGCCAGCAACAAAAAGAGGCCTAGCCAGGGCAGCTAGAGGCCTTTCTCATGAAACCAATAGTAAATTTTGGATGTTTCAGACATTATGGAGCCATTCGTGAGGTTTTTAGAGCCATCAAAGGACTTCTTAGTGTGATTTTTCTTCAGAGAAGTTCCAAGGGCCACTAGGGGCCAGCAGGAGAATGAGACCTAGCCAGGGCAGCCAGAGGGCATTCTCAACAAACCAGTAGTCTATTTTGACTATTTTTAGCCCAATAAATCCAATGGAAGGATTTTCAAAATATTTTGAAGACTTTTTAAGGTCTATATGCTTCAGATAAGTTTTCAGTGACCCCAAAGCCAAGGTTGCCACCAAGTGTTGGAGGCATAACCGGAGCAGTTGGAGGCCAATTTCAGTAAGTGAATAGTCTATTCTGACTATTTTGTACATTATGGATCCATTAAAGTTATTTTCATAGTCATTTGGAGAATTTTTAAGGTTAATAAGCCATAGGGAAGTTTCGGGCAGCCCAGGGCCAATAGTGGATGGAGGCCTAGATTGGGGAGCCAGAGCTCATTTTGAGAAACTTAACAGCCTATTTTGGAGGTCTGATATATGCTAGAGATAGTAGGTGATGTTTCAAGGATAAAAAATGATTTCTTAAGGAGTTAGTGCCATAGTGAAGCTCAGGGAAGCTTAAGGCACCGACAGCGGAGATCAAGTCTAAGGGAAGCCTAGTTCTTTATTCAAAGTGATGAAAGCCATCCCAGGGGCATGATGGTATTCTAAACCCAATGGTACAATAGAAATAACCATTGGAGTTAAGTATTTACTTGTAAGAGAAATTTTTCCATCCTAATCCCAAAGAGCTAAGTCAGTTGACAAAGGCTCAAGGAGACGTAGCCCACGAAATTCGAGTGAACTCCTTTATTAAATTTGTTGTTATGTGTTGATTATTATTTGCTGCACTTTATGGTTGTTGCACGTGATTAATATCAGCAAAAACAAATTTTCTTAAAGAACTTAAATAGTTAAAAAACATACACATGTTTCAAGTATTCATTTCCGCACAGTCATGTATAAGCAAGATCTTTTATTTGTTTAACTGAGTGGGAGGTGATTGTGCATAAGAATTTCAAGTTATCCACCCATTTCAGATCAGGTTGGTATCAGAGCAGTAGGTTTCTTGCTTAACAGAGCACTAGGTTGCTTGTTTGACAGAGCACTAGCTTGCTTGTTTGACTTGAAACGTGTTTAAGAGTGAAAAGAATTTTGCTGTTTTCAAATTGACTATTTCTTACAAGTTTGAGTTTGCTAGAGGTGAAGGAAAGTTATTGTTAGCTAATTCCAGAAGAGAAAAAGAAGGAATAAGGTTGAAAGCATTCTGCTTACCCAAAGGACCTCAAGGAAACCCTTGAAGCACAAGAGGATTGTTTGCAAAAGGTTGCTTAAAGAAGAGCTTGACTCTACAGCCATTTTGTTCATAAGCTTTTTCAATTGTTTTTGAAAGCTTTGTGAATTTTTGTAGAATTTTGTTTTAGTTCATTTTCATATGATGACAAGTTCTTCAAGTGAGGTTTAAAAATCTTCCTCCTTCACAAGATTCTTCGATGAAGAAATGAAGTGAGACTTCTACATCCTAAAGGATATGGTGCAAATTCTATATGAATATAGAAGAGAAAGCACTAGACTTCATGAGAAATTGGTTGCTATGAAACAAGAGAAAGAAGGACTTCTTCAAAAAATTCATGAGATTGAGATGCAGCTCCATCAAGCCCAAGAGGCCTTAACCAATAACATGCTTGAAGCAGAGGTAAAACACTCAAATTTGTCTTTAAATTCCTCTTCAGAAATATGTGTAGGTTAATTTGAAAAGAACACTAGATATATAGGGTCCAAGTTGATGTTAAAAATGGATTATGAAGGCAAGGGTTTAGGAAAACATTCACAAGGCATGATTGAGCTTATTTTGGTTGAGGAAATGCCTAAGAAGTTTGGTCTAGGCTATGTTCAATCTTACAAAAAAAACTCTACAGCCATGAATGAATTTGAGACAAATCCAAAAAGAACTTTTGTCGCAAGTTCTAAACCACAAACATGTGATTTTTTTTTTCAAGTTGATTGCCATTGTTTGAAGCCTATGTTGCAGCAAGATGTGTGTAGACATGCAGGTTATGGCGAGCATGAGAGTTCTTACAGCTATCAAGACATGAACACTGATGTTAGTCTTCCAAAGAAAGCTGAAACCTCTACAAGTTCATCTCCTCATGAAGGTAAAAAATATGGACATGCAAAGCAGCATTTGAGGTATAATTCTTCTCCTAGTCAAGTTGATTATGTTTTAAGCATGGAAAATTTGCATGCAAGAATGAAAGCATTAGGGGAATTTTGAGGTCTAAAATGGGCCTCCTAAGGAAATTATAAAATAATAGTGGAAATAATAAAATAAGATTTGATGACATCATCAAATTTTAGAAGGAAAAAAGAAAAAACTACTTTTTCAACTCGTATTTTCAACGTATCTCTCAAATCTTTTACTCAAATTTCAAGCAGGAGTACTCGTTGGATGAAAAATTTAATTTCTCATCCAAGGAGCACCCATGTTGCATACTTTCGATGGACCTTGCTAAGCAAAAAATAAGAAATACATGAAAAACGTGATTGCAATCATGTTTTTTCATGTATTTCTCAATTTTCGTTTAGCAGGGTCCATCGAAAGTATGCAACATGGATACTCCTTGGATGATAAATTAAATTTTGCATCCAACGAATACTCCCACTAAAAATTTGAGTAAAAACTTTGGGACATACATTGAAAATATGAGTTGAAAAAGTAGTTTTATTATTTTATTTTTTTAATATTTTTACCCTCTTACTTAAAAAATGGTGAATCATCCCCCATGGTTGACATCATCATATTTAATCCTATTGGTTCTCATAAAGTTTATTTTGGTTGTACATTTTTCTTAGGAGGCCCATTTTTTACCTCAAAATTCCCCTAATGAAAGATTTGTTATTCCTATTGTGGTTTGTTTAACCATGAAGTTTCAAGATGCTGGAAGAGATTGAAGACATACAGGAAATAGTTGAACCGAAGGAAACTTGCTCAAAGGGTGAAAAAGACTTGCACAAATTTCCAGAAGAAGGGACATGTTATTGCCCAATGTTGGACATATCATCCAACTAATCATCCCAAGCATTTGAAGCAAGAGGGTAGAAAGAGTGGCGAAACTGGAACCAAAGATTCCATCATTGATGTGAGAATAGATGTTTCCCATGAAGAATATTTTCAACATCAAAAATGGCCATGGAAGTGGCTTGGTAAGAAGTGGTTTGACTTCTTAACCCAATAAGACATATATTCATTTGTACATATGCAAATTTCAGACATTTATGCATGTATTTATGTTGGAAACTTATGTTTGTTTGAGCCACCTTGGAACGATGATCAAGGAAATGATGTTCATCTACCTTATATTGAAAATTTCCCGCCAAAAATTTATTGATGAGTTCAAGAAAGACAGTTCTTGCTAGGAGGACGAGAGCATCCAAGTAGGGAAGTGTTGACTACCTTCAAGTTTGGGTTCAAAGGCACTAAGCCAAGCAGGGAAAAATGTAAAGGCTGGAAAGAAAATGGTGTTGTATTCTCATCTACTGAATAGATCAGGTAATCAGTATTTTGGGGTCCAAAAGATTCCCAATGGGGAGGAGTGTTCAAATTTGGATTAAGGACACCGGGGCAATCATTTAAGCCACCTCAAACAAATCTTCGAGAGGTGCAGGAAGTACAGGATTTCACTTAACCCGAAGAAGAGTGTTTTTGCTGTGGCGGAAGGAAATTTGTTGGGCCACATTATAACTAAGCAAGGCATTGTTGTGGATCCAGAGCGGGCGAAATCCATTTCCCAGATTCCCCCCCCTGAGCAGTAAGAAAGCAATGCAATATTTCCTGGGAAAAATCAATTTTGTTCGTAAATTCATATCGGATTTTGCCCAGATAGTCAGGCCGTTGCAGGGAATGATAAAAAAGAATGCAGTATTCAAATGGAATCTGCCAGAGAAGGAGGGCTTCGACAAAATCAAGCACGCTATAGCTGAGGCACCATCCCTCCAAAGTCCATATATTAGCCGAGGCTTTATCCTGTACACTTTCGCTTCAGATTCATCACTTGCAGTAGTCCTCACGCAGAAAGACAGCAACAATGATGAACGGCCCATATCCTTCATGAGTACTAGTTTACAAGGAGCAGAATTGAACTACCCTAAAATCGAAAAGCAAGCTTATGAAGTCTACAAGGCAGTCAAACATTTCAGGCCATACATTTTGAAAAACCATGTCACGATTTTCGTCCCTCACCCCATTTTCCACTCACTGTTTGTGCAGCAAGAGCTAGGCGAGAGGCGAGGCAACTGGGTGTTGTGCCTGCAGGAGTATGATTTAGAGTTTAAACTAGCACACAACATTAAAGGACAAGGATTGATTATGCCAAATGGCTGCGGAGGCTGCAAGTTCACATCAAGTTGAAGAAGAGTGTTGGGAATAGGAAATCGACATGTACCAGAGTGACCACGTTCCTCAGCAGAGAAGCCCTTCTTGGTACTCTGACATTTTAGGATACTTAGCCTAGGGCATCCTGGACCTTGCTCTAACTGCCCGGAAAAAACGCGCGATAAGACTCAAAGCTGCATCTTTCCAGTTGATCCAGGGGAATATTTTCAAGAAACATTACGATGGGGTCATTTTACGCTGTCTGGAATATGATGAAGCGCAAAAAATCTTGACCGAGCTGCACGACGGACCAGCTGGAGGTCATTTTGCAGGTGATACCACCGCCCACAAGATAATGCGCGCAGGATACTACTGGCCAACCCTTTTTAGAGATGCGCATGCATATGCCCGGAAATGCACTTAGTGCCAGAAATTCACAAGCCGGGAAGTGTGGCCAGCCGCTCCCCTACTATCAGTAGCAGTGGAGGAACCCTTTCAACAATGGGGTTTGAACGTCATTGGTGAAATCATACCTCACTCCTCCAAGCAACATCGGTATATTCTTACTACTACCGTTTATTTCACCAGGTGGGTCGAAGCAGCACCTTTACGCCAAATCAATGATCAGGAGGTAATAGAATTCGTCACTCATTCCATCATCACCAGGTTTGGCGTTCCAACTTCCTTGGTATTTGATAATGCAACTTACTTTTCATCTTTTAAATTATATGATTTTGCTCTGGAAAATGGTATTTTTCTTAAACATTCTGCAAATTATTATCCCCAAAGAAATGGGTTAGCTGAGTCGACTAATAGAAATCTTATCCGCATCATTAAGAAGACCCTGCTGTCCCACCAGCGCAACTGGCACAACGCCCTTCACAATGTAGTTTGGGCCGACTGTGTCACGCCCAAATCCTCCTTAGGCACTTCTCCGTATTTTCTCATGTATGGAAAATAAGCTGTTCTTCCTCCCCATTTATCTCTCCCTGCCCTTCAGCTATCCCAAGAATGTCATGGTACCCCATGCCCTACCTTGCAGACTCGGATTAACACCCTACTGAAGTTGGAGGAAGAAAGACAAAAAACCTGGGAAAATTTCGCCATCCACCAAAGTCGAATCAAGAGATGGTTTGATAGAAAATCCGCAGGGAATAAAAAATTTGAGGTAGGATACCTGGTCCTGAAATGGGATAAAGCTCACGAAGAAAAAGGAAAACATTCCACGTTCCAAGCACTGTGGACAGGTCCTTTCCAAGTTAAGGAGAAATTAGGTTCCCACACGTTTAGACTGCAAACTCTGGAGGGAAAAGTTGAGGTCCTCCCGGTAAACGGGCATGACCTCAAACATTACCTCACTTAGCAGCCCTTAGAGGGCTATCTTATCCTTGTACCATAGTTTTCGTTTTCATCCCTTTTGTCCAAAAAAAAAAAAAAAAATCATTATTATTTTAAAAGACGGAAGGACTTGTCGGAGCCACGCAATTGGCACACTGCAACAAGTTCTATGCTGATGGAAGGCCTTTTCTCAATAGACACGAAGGTGGTAAAAGCTTGCTTGTTACCGGCACCTAAAGGCAACGTATGATCTAGCCCAAGCCATCAAGCGAGGAGCCCACCTAGAAAGTTTGGGAGGGTGTTTGCAAAAGAATGTGCGATGCAGTGGTAACTAGATCGGAAGGGAAAAGAGGTACCCCATGCTACGTTAGGGCATCCGAGAAAAACCAAATTCCTCATACCAAACCAGGAACAACCTCTCTGCAAGAAAAATAAGTCGAGATCCCTCATCCGCCTAGGCATAAATTTCCCATCTCAAATAAGTGCCACGAGCACATCTAAATAAGTGCCTCAGGCACATTCAAAATAAGTGCAATAGCACACTAATAAAGGGTAAAGGATTGAGAAAGGATTCTTGCGCAGAGAGGTGATGTAACGACTCCACCGGGGTACTGACCAGGCTCGCTGGCAGCGGAGCAACGTTCACGATTCCTAGGCAGTGACTCCGCCGGGACCGAGAGGTTCGCTGGCAGCGGAGCAACACGATGAGGACAAAATAATCGTACCGGACCCTGTAGATGCATGGATTTCTCCAACCTTTTCGGTCTGGAGACCTGAAGAAATGAAGTTTGGTTAACCAGCACCCAAAAAATCCAGCAGGCTGAGCAACCTCACAAGGTGCCAAAACGCTAGGCAATGTTGACCTCAAGGTAAAAGGAACAGCTAGCGAAGACCCCTCCCTTCCCCTCCAAGGCTAACCATCAGCAGAGACTCTGAGTTTGTCCAGTGAATCGCCATTTGTTGTAGCCTCTACAACACCCTCCAAAAAAAACCCCACTTCAAAATTTTTTCAAAGCCCCTTGAACTTAAAGAAAAGCTAAGTAAGGAGTCCAGAAGGCTAAGTCGCTAGGTCGCAAACCTCATTTTTTTGGAAAACCGCGACCCCGCGACCCGGAGGTCGCAAGGTCGCATACTTCTCTGATCACCCGAATTGTTACCTCGCGACCTCATTAAATGCTCGCACGTGCGAATTTTTTATATAAAGGAGGTCGCTAGGTCGTATTTTTCATATGCAGCGAATAGAAAGAAACGGCGCTGACAGGTCGACTAGCGCGCGATTTTCCCGGGTAAGTTGCCATTTTCCCTCCTGTTGTTTCCTTTTTGGTTATTCTTGCCAAATCCCTACATCCCTCAGCCTTTAAATTGTCATTTGCCTCAGCCATTGTTTGCATTTCTTACTTGGGGTTTCCTTCTGATTCCAGTTTTCACCACACTAGCCCAACTCATCACAATTTCATGTCCAGATTCTCATGGCCTGTTCCCTACTCCAAAAGCTATCCCTTGACTCTGTCTAGACCCATTTAGCATTGTATTTTTCCAGTTAAAGGGAAAATCACTCCACGCCGCACGCGCCCAAAACCCCCCGGCAAGCCCTAGCGCGACTTGCGACCCCGCGACCCCGCGACCTAGTCGCCAGGTCGCAAGGTCACATTCTCTCCGGTTTCTCAAAACTTGCGACCCCGTGACCTAGCAACCTAGTCACAAGGTCACAAGGTCGCATCCCTTCCATTTTCCGCAGTCTGCGACTTAGCGACCCCGCGACCCAGTCGCAAGGTCGCAAGGTCGCATTTCCGTTTTTTCCCGAAATTTGCGACCCCGCGACCCAGCGACCCAGTCGCAAAGTCGCAAGGTCGCATTTTCATCCTTTTTCACAACCCACGACCCCGTGACCCTACGACCTAGTCACAAGGTCGCAAGGTCGCACCTTGGCCATTTTCTTACAACCTACGACCCCGCGACCTAGTAGACCACTTATTCAGTTCTTCCTGTGTCCCAGTCGAAGTAATTGATAAACTGTAATTGTTCTTGTATCATCATGGCGTCTTTCTTATCTTGGGATTCTTTCATGAACATGACAGGTGAATTTGAAGCAGACTTGGAGTGTATACCTGTCTTCTCAGATTCCATCGATATGGGACCACCAGTGTCCCGGAAGAAAGACAAGCACGTGGCAGTGGAAGATATGGAGACAGACATGCAAATGTCCCCACCGCCGATATACAGAGATACCCTTTGCACCTTTGCCAAAGAGGACAACATGCGATGGTACCACATGTACCAGGAGTTCGCCAAAACGGAATTCCCGAAAGACCTCCCTGATCGGGAGATATACTTAAATGTTAAAAGGTCCAAGCTCCATCTCGCAGGTGCTCATCCGGCAATATTCCCATGCCCAGAGATGATGGATTGGATCATACAGAAAACAGATCCCAAGAAGTTTGTGATCAGAGATAGCGAAGGCAAGGCTTTCGCAACGCTAAAAGGCTTAGATGCCCATGTTTATTATTCTTTTCCAGAACAGGAAGAAGATTTCACAGAAGAATGGGCCATTGCTCATGCAGTTCCTGCAGTCGACACTATAAGGAAATGGTGGGAGGAGCCCGAGAATTTTAAGGTCAAGAAAGACCAGGAATACCCAGTGGCGAGCCTCAGGAAAGTGTATAAATTAGTGGCGGCCCTGCTTTGCAGATTTTACGGGTGGCTAGATGCCACTACCTTCAACGGCTCATGGGTAACTATCATGGAGTACGTCACAATGTATGGCACCCGTTTCAACTGGGCAAACATATTGATGACCTCCATTCACACAAATTTATCCTCGGCATTGGCACCAGATGAAGGAATGCCTTACGAATTTTATATGGCCTCTTATCTATTGGATGCCGTCTGTTTGAGATTTCACTTTGAGGGATGGGTACATAACTGGGATCCCAAACAGACCCGTGCCATTCATCTACAAACCAAGGTGTTTTGGGAATCCCGGTATAAAACAGACATAGAGCCGATCTCCCAAGTGTTCATCCCTGCTCTATACATAAAACTGTTCGGCCAAGACGCTCCCTGCATGTCTTGGCGAGCAATGGAGACGCTTAGCAAAGTGGCGCATTGGTTCCCTTTCGCCGAATATATAATCATCAGAGTCTTTGGCTCGTTCAGGGCACCACATGCTCTGCCTCGTTTTTTTACAGACAAAGTGCTCATGCAGGAGGTCTATTTCCAAATGTCGTCAGGTTTCTCTAGGGTCCTGTCCAGAGGTAAGAAGAAGCCGTGGCCCGCTCTACCCCTCACTATCGGCGCATACACAGTTAAAGACTTCAGAGAGGTAGAGGCAAAGGGAGAAGAGATGAAAATCTATCACTTTAGGGCTTTATAATACCGAATATACGACTCGGAGAGGATAGTTCCTGAACATTGCAAGAAGGCTAAATTCAAATGGAACTATCAGCATACTAAACGCCCGGGAGAGGATGAAAGAAGGAACTGGTACAATGCAGATAGACGACTTGCCCCGGGGGCGGACCCTGGCCAAGAAGACCTGGATGACCAAACTTCGGAAGCAAGGGGTTGTGAATTAGGAGGTGCTTCCTCCTCTCTAGCTAATAAGCCTCGGACCACTACAGGGCAAAGCACCTCTACCCAACAGAAAGAAATAGAGGAAAAAGCCCAGCAAGAGAGAGAAAAGAAAATGAAAGAGGATGAGGATAAGCGCAAGAAGAGCCTGAGGGCAGAACAGAAGAAGAAGCAGGCCGAGGAGGCCAAGAAGGAAAAAGAGAGAAAAGAAGCAGAAGCGACAGCTGAACAAGAACTCAAGAAAGAGCTAGACAAAGTGGAAGCTGAGCAAGCCACATCACCTGAGCGGAAGAGGAAGGCCGAATTAGAAGCAGCAGAAGAAGTAGAGCTCAGGCAGAAGAAAGAACATGAGAAGGCTGAAGCCGAATGCTGACAAAAGGAAGAGGAGGAAAAGAAGAAGAAACATGAAGAGGATGAAATGCTGGAGGATATCGAGGTGTCTCCCCTTGACATACCTTTGGGCAGTACTCGAGCCTCACTCTCTGATGTCAGTTCCCCCCAGGGGCAAGAGGAGGAGGTCTTCGACCTCACCAGGCTCACATTTCATCAGTTCTCTTTCAAAATTCGGCAAGAGAAGAGAAGATGCCTGGCGCAAAATCCTTCCTCTGCATCCACATTCGCAACCGGAAAAGACATAGTCCTTGATACCAAGACTAACCCCGTGATGATAGCATTGGTTGGCACATATTTCGCTGCGGCCACGGAAGAAAATGTGACTAGAATGATTAGAGAGATCATTTCTCTACAAAATAGACTACAAGAAGCAGAGCAGCGGGGAAAAAGGGTAGAACTAAAAAGGGCGGCATTGAGAGAGGAGGTTCAACAACTCCAAAACCAAACTCCCCCTGTCAAAGAAGTTCCGCTTGCCATTCTAAAGGATTTCGGCACATTAGAGTCGACCATGAGGCAAGTGTATGGGGAAATGTTCACCGTAAAACAAACAGTCGCCCCATTGGTAAGAGCGCAAGAGGAGACTAAGCAGAAGCACGAACAACTGAAAGAAGCCTCGACTGCCTTGCATCTAATGATGGACTGGATAGCACAGTACCCTCAGGCCCCTGAGCATTTTCCAAAGAAGGATTGGATTCATACGCAGGATGCCAAAGTCCAAATCCGGATGAAAATGTAGTCCAAGGATAAGCTATCCAAGGATTTAGACAAAGTAATGTCTGCATACGAACACCTAATCAATGGCATCGACTCGATGCACACCCTTCACCACATTCCTTCGTTGGGGGCATTGGACGAGGAAAAAACCTGGGATCAGGTAGATCAAGAGATCCAGTCATTTCTGCAGCCCATTAGGCAAGTTGTTGTCACTCCCGATCTTACAGCGTCACGAGAAAACCTGAGCCAGTTTCTTGTCACACCAGTATGGATTTATACCAATCTCGCCTCTCTTTCAAACCAGATCTCACAAAAGAAGGAAACTCTAATCCCAAATGCTTTGGAGTGCATGCATCGGTTGAAAGAGGAGGCCCCCCTAGTTTCTCCCATAGCAGTAGAGTATCAGACCTGGAAAGACTTCCTCAAAGGAAAGAAGATTGATGCCCCTGACCTCTCAATTGCGTGCTCATCTTCATAACTCAGTGGCAGTAGGTCGCAGGTCGCACCACCCAGTAGGTCGCAGGTCGCACTCACCAGCCAGGTCGCAGGTCGCAGTTTTCTCCCAGGTCGCAAGGCAACTCAACCGGCGGACAGGAGAAGAGTCAGGAAGCCCAAAGGGCAAGTTTTGATCTATAAAACCCCCTCCGGGGAAAATGTGAAGGATCTTCTTTTTTCGGGCTCAAGAGCTATACAGCATTGTATTGAAAGATACCACTCTTTTGTATATGAATACAAATACCTGTTGAAACTTCTTTTGGACTTGATGTGTTTTGCTGTGCGAACACTATGAGTATTTCAATACAGTTTCAAACATATTTTGATTTATGAAACTACACTCTTTAATGGCATCATTTATGCATTATGGTTTCCTGTACTTGTGTTAGTGATGTTCAGATTGATTGCTTGTTTAATGGATGTTAATGACTTTGTTTATTAGCATTTCGTTTTATCTTTCAGAAAGTAAAGGGGCACCTCTCCATAAAGAACTGTTTCTTTTGTGGTCAGTATAGCCTACAAGCATAACCCCAAAGATGTGTTGTTAGCAACACCTCCTTCGGCGTGTATGCTTTATTGCTTTTATTGCTACGCATAGTGTTATATACGTGTTTAATGCATCAACCATGTATCTTGTATCATGTGAATAAGCGTGTGTCCGCAGGTTCGATCGAGTTCTTTTCAGACCAAAGGGAAGGTGACTTAAGCGGTAGCTGGACCCACACCCCGGACGGGATCCCTGTTCCAAACGGTTCAAGGTCTGATTGGGACTTTCTACTGGGGAGATCCCCTACTATTGGCCGGACAATTTTTCCCGTCAACAGAACTATTGTGACCTAACCATTTACAAATGCCAATGAAGGCAGGTGAGGGACTAGCAGGTCAATGTTTTGACTAGTCGCCACTTGGTAAGTCCTACACTCAATAGTCTTAGCCAACAGGGAAGCTCCTACCACATGACAATAACATGCAAGTAACAACATTAAATGTGATATATATTGGAATATATATATATTAGATATGTTCTTGTGTATCTAATGGTTTAATTCTTGACCAGTAATTTATAGTTATTTAAAACGAAAAATGAACGTTATTTATTTATTCAATTGTTTCCACCATTGTGTTTGGCCCTGCACTGAATCCAAATGCTCAAATGTGGCCTTTTTAACTTTCACCACACAATCTCCTTTACTCTCGAGATGATGTAGTGTTCGACCTCGATTTTTCTGCAAATAAAGTGAAAGTGATACAGTTGCACTGAAATAAAAAAACATGGCAGAGTGGGATGATATAAAAGGTAAGCTAGCAGAATCGTTGAACAAAGATCACCTTGTCATTTACTAGTGAATGTAGCGCAGATCAGTGAGCTATGAACGGACCCTGCAAGCTTCACTTATATATTACTTGGATACTTCAAATCAAATCCTTAGGCTATTGGGAGCGGCTATCCAGCAGCCATGGAAGAAATACAGCAGGTAGCCATGTAGTGTTTTGGGTGGTGCAAAACTGAAATTTGAAATTTGAAAATGAGGGCGCTCAAATGTGAAATATGAAATAGAGCTAATCGGGAGAGCTAAGGGGTCCACCGTCGAGCCAGAGAAGGGAGGGGTCACCGGAGCAGGTTGATCGGGAGCTTGCCCCATGCCCATGTCCATGCATGATGATCCGCATATGTAGAGTGTACTTCAGCCTGACCATGCAAACACTGATGGTACTCTTAAGGGGCATTAATGGGTCAATAGACTTGTAAATAAGGCTCGCCGATGGAAACTGCCTCCACCTTATCACCGCCACCACCACCTGACCGTCGCAATGATGGGATATACGAATACAAGATATATCTACCGTGTACGCATTCAATTCCAATACTCATTTGAGTTTTGAATTTGAAACCCCGCCATTAAAATTTTAATTTATATAACCGTGACCGCCTGGACGGTGCAAGGAAATGCTGCCAGTCCGGATCTCTGGAGGGTGCAATGAAATGTGGTCTAGTGGTGGCGGTCATGGCAGAGGCTAAGGCAATGCCGAGTTCTCAAGTCATCAGTGTGGTGGAAACACTGCTTTTGAGATGCAACAAACTTCTCAAGAATTGCGCTCACTGCTTTTGAGATGCAGCTGCGCTCACGGCAAGTGTGTGGGATGATAACATTTTGTGGTGAAGTGACCATACTTATAGGTAAGTGTTACAGGCAGGTAACAGAGAAAAATTATTGTTATTTACCTCTGCCGTCGAAGTTTTTAAGGCCTCGCTAGCACCTTGTGTTGCAGGTTTGTTATTTATTCATTCGTTGAGTTTTAAAAAAAATTCTATAATTTAGAGTGCAATCCCTTTAGATAAATCAATGTCGGTGAATGAGTTTTAAAAAATTCTCTATAATTTAGAGGGAAATCCTTTTATATAAATCAATGTCCGTGAATGCAGTGGTGAGCACGTGATGGATGGAAATTTTTTTAAACTCATTCACCCACATTGATTTATCTAAAGGGATTGCACTCTAAATTATAGCAATTTTTTTAAAAGTCAACGAATGAATAAATAACAAACCTGCAACACAAGGTGCGAGCTGTTGGTAAGGCAAAGGATTCAATCACACAAATAAAGAAAATATTTCACACACGAACAATGAGCTGCGGCTCTTCAATTAATCATAAAATTCTGAATCATAAAACTCTCTTAAAACAATGAACCCATGAAGGGTATTTCATCTAATTGACATGCACACTCTCTCACACATAACTGAACTTGATCAACTTGCTTAACTCACTCACCAAATCTAACTGTAACTCAACTCAACTAATTCACCTAACTATTTGTCTAACTTCTGCATGAGGAAGTAATTATATATTTTAACACTCCCCCTTAATTACGACCGCTAAACTAAAACATAACTCATGACAACTCAAACATGCCTACTGGTCTATGTCTCGGCTAGGCTTACAACACCCAAGTTTCTTTTGTGAAACCCAAACAAATCTACTGTTAATGTCTTTGTAAAGATATCAGCCAATTGATCACTCGTTCTACAAGGCTTCAAGTGAACTTCTCCATTTCTCACAAGTTCTCGAATAAAGTGATATCTAGTATCAATATGCTTGCTCTTTTGATGAAACACACTATTCTTGGATAGTGCAATTGCTGATGTGTTGTCATAGTATATCGTTGTTGATCCTTGTTTTTTTTGCTTGAGTCCATCCAATACTCTTCTTAACCATACTGCTTGACACGCTGCTGAAGTTGCTGCTACATATTCTGCTTCTGCTGATGATAATGTCACAATAGGCTGCTTTTTAGATGCCCATGCTATCACACCTAAACCGAGATGGAACACATAACTGGATGTGCTCTTCCGATCATCCAAACTTCTTGCAAAATCACTATCTGTATATCCAAGCAATTCTTTCTGTTCTGTACTTGCATACATTATGCCATAATCTCTGGTTCCTTCTCCCTTGCTGCCAGACATTCCGTAATCCACAAGAATGTTCTCCATGGCGTTGTGCTGTTGTCAAGGATTTTGTAATGAGGAATCATTTAGTCAATTTATATAAAAAATAAGCATATCCATACTAGTAAAAAATCAAGAAAGGAACCCATTTTTTTGTCAAAACATAAGGAAGTTATTGTGGACACAAAAAAGTCATTGATTGGAGCTAAAACTTGAGAATAGTCCATCAAGAACATTCTAGTTATTTTGAGGTCCTCCATAAGTGACTAGCTCTCTAGCTCAAGATGGGTGGAAATTTTGATATGAGCTTCTTAATTTTATCCATGTGTATATTAGTTTTAACAACTAAATATGGTTATAAAAGTAGGGCCCTATTTTCATTATGATACATATGATATCATGGGGCGCTACCATTACTAGAGTCTTAGTCACATTGTTCTCTTGAGATAAAGTATCCAATTCTTCCAAGGTATATATCAAGATGAATTTTATGTCTTATTTTGAATGATATTGGGACTTCTTTAGTTTTATCATGCATTCATACATTGGAATATGTGCTTGTATTATTATACCAATTGGTAATACCCCTCCAACCATTGCCTCTTATTTTCCAAATAAATCATTTTCCATTTCAACTATTATTTTGGTATTGTCATGTTGACAGCCAAATATTTGCATGCATGAATATGGTAATAGTAATCATTAACAAAGAATGTAAACTTATTCCTAAGCATGTGATAGAAAGCAACAAATTCTCCAAAACACATTACTCTTCTTAAGAAGTGGGTAAGTGCAATTTTATGATTGTCTTTTTTTTACATTTTAGATGCAATGGAAATATGAAGAAAGAAACACCCCTTGAATTGCATACATATTTTTAATTCTTATGAACCTATATATAGAATAAATCACTAAAATGTACAAAATTGTGCAACCTTTAGATAATTTTTATCTATTGAAATTTGTGATAGCTATATCAACTATGATTTTTATTTTTTAAAGTATAGGCTATATGGTTGTGTTTGTGCATCATTTTAGTACCTAAATGTTGCTTATACCACATAAAAAATTTAAATTTATGTAGAGAATAAAAAGTATGAACTTGATGCTTTTTTTTTTTTTTCCTCGGTAAATAAGTAAAATCAATGAACATCGAAATTAGTATGTCAAGTATTGGTGTATTACTTCAAATTTATAACATAACAAATATAGAGTTCTAAACATGGGAATTAAAAAGTTATAGGAAAAACATTAACCATTTTTTTGCACTAATAAATTATGTAATAAGGAGATCCTTTTACATCTGAAATTAGTTTTCTGAAATAAATAATAAATAATAGTTAAAAAAGAGGAAAGTGACTTTTTAATGGTATTTGGAATTTTCAAGTAATCTCTTTATGTGGGTTTTCTTAGTTTCCTTTACTAAGATGATATCATAATATTCAATCTTATTGATTATTTTAAAATTGGTTTACTTTTAACCTAAAAATTCACCAAATTCTAAACTTTGTGGCAATGTTTTAAATTTTTGTTTATTATAATATTTTAAAATTTCATGAATATGCTAATAGTTTTTTGTTTATTATAATATTTTAAAATTTCATGAATATGCTAATAGTTTTTAATATAGTAAAATATTTTAATAGGTTTTGTTAGAATATACTTTTACAATTTTAAATTTCATTTTAATTTCTAAAACTTTAATTTTCTAACTCATTGAAATTATAATATTGATTTTATATGAAATATAGAAATAAAATTTTAATGAAATTCAAATAGTTTTTTTATTTTTTTTTAAACTTGGATAAATCAAATCAAATCTATTAAAAAATTATAAATATTTATCCAAAATTTCTATTAAAAAACATCTATAATAATAAATAACCATAAATTTGAAACAAGTGATTAAATAACCATAAATTTGAAACTTAAAACATCACTTTTGAAAATAATTATAGTCTAAACTTAAAACATAACATTGGAAATAAAAAATATTTAGAAAAAAGAACTCAACCATAAACTTGTTGACCCATGTTGGAAGAGTTTGGACTAAATAAGTCCTTAGCTCATCAATTCGTGAACATGGCCAAATTTTTTTCAGCACAAAATCAGCGTTTGGAAATTTTAACTTTAACCCAAAAATTAAATACATAATACATTGTACAATTGCGAATATATACACAAATTGTTTGGTAGTGGCCACATATTTTGTGCAAATCTGCTTTGATTCTAGTTATTCGAGTTATTTACAAAGCTAAAATAAGAAAAACAGAATTCAATGAAAATTTAAAGCTCTCTTTGAGTAATAGTTCCATTTTTACAGTCCATGACCTGCAGGTCACTGATATTATTAAAACTAGACTGAAAGTCGACCAGCAACTTCTTGTTGGTGTGTGTTTCTCGGCAATTGTGTCCAATTGCTTTCTTCTCAGAGAGTTCAACCAAGTCTGTGAACATAAACTGATCCTCGCCAGAGAAATTTCCATCCATCGCGTGCTCACCGCTACATTCACAGACATTGATTTATATAAAAGGATTGCCCTCTAAATTATAGAGAATTTTTTAAAACTCATTCACCGAAATTGATTTATCTAAAAGGATTGCACTCTAAATTATAGCGAATTTTTTAAAACTCAATGAATGAATAAATAACAAACCTGCGACACAAGGTGCGAGCGAGGCCTTAAACACTTCGACGGCAGAGGTAAATAACAATAAGTTTTCTCCATTACTTGCATGTAACGCTTACCTGTAAGTATGGTCAATTCACCATAAAATGCTATCATCCCACACACTAGCCGTGAGCACAGCTGCATCTCAAAAGCAGTGAGCACAATTCCTGAGAAGTTTTTTGCATCTCAAAAGCAGTGTTGCCACCACACTGACGACTTGAGAACTTGGCATTGCCTTCGCCTCCGCCATGACCGCCACCACTAGACCACATTTCATTGCACCCTCCAGAGAGCCGGACTGACAGCGTTTCCTTGCACCGTCCAGGCGGTCACGGTTATAGAAATTAAAATTTTAATGGCGGGGTTTCAAATTTGAAATTAAAATGAGTATTGGAACTGAATGCTTACACGGTATATCTTGTATTCGTATATCCCAGCCTTGCATCGGGAGAGCTAAGGGGTCCACCGTTGAGCCGGAGAAGGGAGGGGTCGCCGGCGCAGGCTGATCGGGAGCTTGCCCCATGCCCATGTCCATGCATGATGATCCGCAGATGTAGAGTGTACTTCAGCCTGACCATGCAGACACTGATGGTACTCTTAAGGGGCATTAATGGGTCAATAGACTTGTAAATAAGGCTCGCCCATAGGAAGTGCTCAATGAACATTGGCATGGTCAAGAATTGAATGACGCAGCTCAGAGTACGATTTAGTCCTTTTAAGGTGACAAATTCAATAAAAATGCGTATAAAGGTCATTTAGGATTGACATTTTACCAAATTTAACAATATTTTCCCAACAAGAATTTTAAACATAAAACATAACAGAATTCGAATTAGGCTCTTTATTTTTATTTTTTTTCTTTTATTTATTTATTTAGGATATAGATTCAACATCATCAAAACGTATGTATTTACTATTTTCTAAAATGTTGAAATTTAATAGTTATAATTTTTATTTCTAAAAATTTACTGGTACTTTGATTTTTATTGTTTTTGGGCAAAATTGATGCTTAAACAAGACTACAACGTAGCTATTACCTGCCCCTTAATGTAAATATAGAAATGTTACAATTTGAGTTTGAGTATATTTATGAGTAATTGTTTTCAGTGCCTTGTTAATTCACTTAGTAAGAACGTATGGATAACACTTTAAGATTGGAATCTATCACATTTAAAATGCTCAATCATAAATTAACTAATTATAAATATATTATAGTTTAAAAAATAAGTTTTTATTTACATTAATTATAATTTAATACTTAATAAATATATATAGAGCAGATATTTATTTTATTCAATCTGCCACTTCTCTTTAAATTATTTGTGCTAATAGTTTGTTTATTTATTATTTTATACTATTAAATATTGAACTGAAATTGCAAAATACTCTTAATTTATATAATTTTTATTAATGTAAATTTAGTAAATTATGATAAATAAATATAATAAAATATTTTTTAAAATAAATTTCCACTTAAATTATTATTATCAGTAATTTTTTTATAATATTTAGGTATGATGAAGTTCTTATAAATTTAATTTGCATAATATTTATATATCTTCTATACTATAAAAATTTATTTTTATTTTTAAATAAATAGTTAATTTTATTTTTAGTTCTTGCTACTTAGTTTAATTTAATTACTAATTTATTTTGTATTGTTATTATGTAATTAGTATTGGTTAAATGTAATTAATATTTAACTTATTTATTTATTTCAACTCAGTTATGTTCTAAAAAATTATTTTAAAATTAAGAGTATTTTGCAATTGCACTTCAATATTTAATATTATAAAATAATAAATAAACATAATAGTATAATCTAAATAATAAAATTTTAAATACCTTAATAAATTATATAAATGTAATTTTATCTTACCCAAATTTTTTTTAAAAAAATTACACTTATCTAATATATTAAAAATAGTTTAAATTATCAAATATATTATAAATAATTTAAATTTAACTCTTAACATATTTATATTTGAGAAATTTAAAACATTCCCTACCAAAAATTAACTACTTAAATAATTTCTACTCTATTAATAAAAAATATACTTTTATTTATACCAAGATACTTTAATATTAAATTGATAGTAAGTACAATTAAAAAAATATTTCAAAACTACAATGACACTTTACATTATATATAAACAAAACTAAATACTAAAAATAAATATGACATATAAATATAGCTTTTTAAAATCTACACTATATAAAAATTAAATTAATATCCTTCACAGTCCAGCTATTAAATTTGAGGAGTTTTTAAATAGTAAATACACAAAAGTAACTTTAATGAAACTGAAATAACCCTGACAACACTAAAATAATCCTGACGACATAGATCTTTCGGTAGCACCCTATTTTTCGGGCATAATAATCCTGACGACATAGATCTTTCCATAGCACCCTATTTTTGGGGCATTGAAATTCAAGATTTAGTGTACAATGAATAAGGAATATAGCACATATACCTAGAAGAAAAAGGTTTTTTCTTTATTTTTTATTAGGAAGCAACGTATAGTGTTCTGGAACAGCACAGTAAATGAAAGATGTCGGCAAAAACAATGATTGAAAAATAGAGTCCAGCAGTCTAAACTAATTATGAAATTAAAAATTAAAATTAAAATATTAAAATTAATTAATTAATTTCAACTATAAAGTTAACATTATGTATTGTTTTTTAATTTTTAGGCAATTGGTCCATTAATAGAGATCCAATTATCAACATATTTGGGTTATTAAATGCTTGTTAATTATGCATTGTACTTTTAGCACATTTTACAAAGCATTTTCCAATAACATGTTGAAATTATAGACCAATAAGAAATCAGAAAAATAAATTTAAATAATTTAAATAAATAAACAATAAAAAAATTTAATGCTTAACTATAGAAAATAAAAATAAAAAATTGCAAATAGAGAAATTAATGTCAACATCACAAAAACCCAATGCATAATACCAAGTGTAAGTGTAGTTCATCCAGAATATTGGATATTATTTGAAAATACAGTTTTATTATTTATATAAGTTTATTGCTATAATTTTAGCAATACAATTATTACAAGTTAATATTATGATATGTTAACCCTTTTTTTTTTTTTTTTTAGATTTGTTTTTATGATTTTAAAGTAAGAAAACAAATTATTGTTAATGATTAAAGATTTTTTCCTTATAATTTAATAAAAAATAATAATCTGAAAAAAAATAAAAATAAAAAAATTATAAATTAAATAATCATAATAATTAATTTATATTTACTAATAATAATAAATCATAATGAGTTTCACTACTAATTTATAATTAAATTATAATAAAATTTACCATTTTAAATAATAATAATAATAATTTACTAAAAAATTATGAAATAATATTATTTATATGAAGTTACAATATTTATGATTAAAATATACATGGTAAGCAATCAAAATTTTCAATATGGAAAGTTTTTGTAAATATTTTAGAAACTTTGTAAATTTTGATAGCATGTAAATTATAAAATGTTTGACAATATTTTCATAAAAATATTCATAATTTCTAATAATTTTGTATAATTGGTCTAAGAATTTGACCATTTTTAAAGTAAAATAATCTTATACTATAAAATTTAGGTGAATTATTTTTAATAAAAATTATAAATTAATAAAAGTTTTCTTTGAAAAACACTTGAAAAATTAACCTACTTGTCAATAATAATTCTAAAATTTCCGTTAATAATAAGATTATCCATATTTCAATAAATTTAGGTTTTTTAAAATATTCAAAATCCCTATCACATAAATAAATAAATAAATAAATAAAAATAAAAAAAATATTATAACTTTTATACCTAAAATTATTTATTATATAATTAAAAATATCTTTATTATATAACTAAAAAATTCTTTAACTTTAAAAATAAAATATAAAATAATAATATAATAATACTAACTGTCTATTTATACTTTTAACCATCTATATATATTTTATGGAAAATATTTACCATTTCATAATAACAAAAACAATCAAACAACAATTATACCTCCTAGCAACCGGCAATTACACTTCACTTTGATTATACCTTTCGCTGACAAGTACTTGCACTTTCACAACATCAAAACATAAGTATTAGGGCTATGTACAGCCTGAAATGCCGTGGTAAACATTTAGACCATTGACATCGAGGGCTATGTATAGCCTGAATGCTGAGCTAAATATTTTGAGCATTGACATCGAGATGATACAAAGGCTTATTTATATATATAATTTTAAAATTAACTATAATATTGATGTGAATATATTATATAGTTATCTATCTTTTTATATAAAATTTCATATATTATGTAATAATATTGATGCTAATATACTATATATTTATATATATTTTTATATAAAAATTCATATATTATTATAAATACATGCAATGTAATGTAACAAGACAAAGTATTTACATACAATATGTAATCAATGAGCAAAACTTAATGATAATAAAATCAAGTACATAATACATAGAGCTACAAACCATACAACTTTTTCTCTATACAATGTTATCTACGTGTATAAGAATTGTGATGTTAATAAATATTATGATTTAGAACTATATGTCATATCAAAATATGAATATATGTAGGTATATATAAAAATACAAAAACTTTACATACTATTAAATGAAAAAATTGAATAATTAATTTATATTTACTAATAATTAATAAATGATGATAATTCAGGAATGGAGAGAGCGATGGAGCGAAGAGGTGGAAAATACATTGGTCTAGGATTTCATGGTAAGGTGGCCGTAGACTCTGTCTAGGAAGAAATGGATACCATATCTCGTGAATGCAGATTGGAGACTTATCGATGGATTTGGGCGGGGCAGGACGGTGGTGGACCTAGACTCCAATACCTTGTTCCTTTGTCTCCATGTCCCTTATATGTTGCCCCAAAATATGTTTTATGTCCATGCCGTTTGTAATGGAAAGGGTGTAAAGAGGGCTTACTAGGCCGACACGACCAGTAACGGTTGGGCTGATAGCCATTTTCTTTTCCTCCCTTTCCATGTTGAGTTCATGGAGACTGGTTTTTTCCAACAATTGGAGTGTTGAGTGCTTTGTGTGGGATTGGAGGCCCCTGCTAGACGCAGAGCGGGCACATTAGGCAAAAACAAAACTGGACTGCAAGCTCCAGGGTTTTCTTATGGCGGCACCTACTTCACACAACTAGACAGCGGCCTCACTAGTGTGTCGGCAGGGGGCACCTTAACCTAGATTGTCTACCCACCGAAAAATTGGGTGTCTTATGCACCGTCTCCTGCATCATCGACCAACGTTGTCTGGTTTTATGGCACTCGGGGTATGCCTTATCGATTCAACTCCTCTGTTTACAATTTTTTTTTTTTATCATTTTCAATACCCAATTTTAGTGGGAGGGGCGGGGGGAGGGCGGGTTGGGGGTCGTCTTTCCCCATCATGCCTCTGTCGTTGCAATGGTGTGAGGCACAAATGCGACTGCAGCAGTTTTTGGCTGTCGAAAAAACTCCCAAAAGTTTTGTTTTGATTCCCGCTAGGAGCCCACACTCGAGGGGGACAAACACAGAGCTCCATAGCAGTGGGTTGGGCATGCTGATTTCTGCAAAGCGGTCTCACCACCAAATCTTCATCAAATCCATAAATGGGAGGTCATTCATCCTGTGGGTGCAGGAAAATGAGACAGTCTCTGCATTGAAGGATAAAATCCAGAATGTCACAGGTATTCAGGCTCTTAAATAGAGCCGGATATTCTTAGGCGGAGCATTATAGGAAACATCTCAATTAAAATAATATCAGCTTCAGAGAAACTACTATTCTCTTGAATGTAAGGCTCAGAGGGGGTGCTCTAGGAAAAATTGTTGCCAACAGAGAAATAACAACAAGAAAAGGAATGCCCTCCCTCAAAGATATTCTGAGAGTGAAGGCCCCCACACAGGGGAAAAAAAGAATCCAGACCCAACACTTCCAGGACCATACATTGTAGAAAAATTAGAGAACAATCCAAATCTGGCAGTTGAAATACTAGAGGTCACTGGGCTATTTCATGCTTTTTCATCAAAAGCAGTTATTTTCCGCTTCAATGGATTCTAGCCAAAATTGAAGAATTACATGCATGGATATATCAAAACTGGACCAAGAACTATGGTATTTTCCTCTGTGCAAAAGGATTCTTCGTGGTTCAATTTGACTCAATAGAGGACTACAGTGCTACAACTATAGAAGGACCATGGTTTTGGGGTAGAGAAGGCCTCTTTATTACCCCATGGTTCCCTGGCTTTGATGCAAACAAAATGGTGGTTTCAAAAATGCCTTTTTGGGTGAGATTGCATAATCTCTTGCTCCCATTTTGGCACCACTAAGTTTTGGAAAACATTGGGAATGCTATAGGGAGGTTCATAAAGCTGGACCGAGAAAGAATGGACATGGGGATATTCACCTACGCACGTATCTGTGTGGAGATGGACCTAAGAAACTGTCTGCATGACTGTATCAACCTTATTCATAAAGACCTCAAATGGGATGAAACTTTAGAATTCGAAAACACAACGTTTCGATGTTGAGTGTGTCACCAAACTGGGCACTTACAGGGTTCCTGTACATTATCTAGGAAAAAACCAAACAAGAAGCCACAAAAGAAGAATGGTTGGCAGCTCTCAGATGTGCCACAGGTAGATGACGAGGAAAAATACATGGAAGTAAACCAAAGGCAAATAGAATCAGAAAATTAGCAAGATGCACATGAGAAGGAAGAAGGAAAAAGGGATGACAAAGTGGAAACCAAGGGGAAGACTTCTTCGCCTTCAAGAGCGGACCTCCATCAGGATATGTAGATTGGTGAATAAGGTGTGGCGGAAACCAAACATGCACATGTCTCTATAGCTCTGACTCTAAAAAAGACGGCCAAATCTCTCCTAGCATGGAGTTTTCCATAGTACACTATGCTCCTTCACTCGATGGCTGGCAAAAAGTTCAAAAAAAAAAGGAAAAAAAGATAAGTCTAGTGTTTCTGGCAAAGTGTAAATGTGGCTTCACTAACTGCCCGTGCCATGTTTTTTCACAGGGCAGTACCCTCATATGGCAGTACTCTCATATGGAATGCTATGGCATATACGATTTAACTTTTTGTTATCTTCAATAAAAAGTTCGATTTTTTCTCCGGAAAATAATAATAAATGATAATTAGTTTCATTACTAATTAAGAATTAAATTATAATAAAATTTATCATTTTAAATTAAAAAATAATAATAACATCAAATTATTTACAAACAAATCATGAAATAATATTATTTATATTAAGTTACAATATACATGGTAAGCAAAGAAAAATTTCAAGATGAAAAGTTGCTTGAAGTTTAAAAATTTTGTAAATATTTTAGAAACCTTGTAAATTATAAAAAGTTTGACAATATTTTTATAAAAATATTAAAAATTTCTAATAATTTTATATAATTAGTCTAAGAATTTGACCTTTTCAAAATAAAATAACCACACACTATAAAATTTAAGTGAATTATTTCTAGAAAAATTGTAAATTGATAAAAGTTTTCTTTAAAAATCACTTGAAAAATTAACCCACTTCTCAATATTAATTCTAAAATTTCCCTTAATAATAAAATTATCCACATTTCAATAAATTTATGTTTTTAAAAATATTCAAAATCCTTAAAAAAAAACTTTTATACCATAAAATTATTTATTATATAATTAAAAATATCTTTATATCCAAAATCCCTATCACATAAATAAAAACTATAACTTTTATATCATAAAATTATTTATTATATAATTAAAAATATTTTTACCATATAACTAAAAAAATCCCTTAACTTAAAAACTAAAATATTAAATAATAATATAACAATACCAACCATCTATATATACCTTTATGGGAAGTATTTACCATTTCATAATATCAAAAACAATCACACAACAATTATATCTCCTAGTAGCAAGAAATTACACTTGACTTCAATTATATCTTTCACTGACAAGTACTTGCACTAATATAATTATTAGGGCTACGTGTGGCCAGAAATTACACTTCACTTCAATTATATATTTCACTGACAAGTACTTGCACTTTCATAACATCAAAACATAATTGTTAGGGCTACGTATGGCGTGAAATGCCGTTGTTACATGAGCTAAACATTTTGCGCATTGACATCCAGATGATACAAAGGCTTAGATCCCATGAGGAGTCCTAGATAAGCACGAAAGTAACGAATAATGAGTATATATATATATAGATGGATTGATGTCAGAGAAATTTATTATAAATACATGCAATCTAATATAAGATGACAAAATATTTACATACAATATGCATAATATAAAATGATAAAATATTTACATACAATAAGTATTATCAATGAGAAAACCCTAATGATAATAAAACCAAGTACATAATACATATGGTTATAAATACCAAATTTTTTTCTCTATAATGCTAGCTATGGGAATAAGAATTGTGATGTTAATGAATATTATGATTTACAACTATATGTCATATCAAATCATGAATATGTTTTTATATATATATAAATAAAAAAATCTTACATACTATTAAATGAAAAAATTGAATATAGATATGTTTAAAACTCAATAATAGTATTGTGAAGGCACTTGGCACATGAAACTTAAACTAAAGGCATTATATCTTTATAGTTATCCATCTAGAATTGGAATATATCATAATCAAAGTCAAGGTTTAGAACACTAAACATAAATTGTCTTATTAAATACATGTTCACAACCAAAATTATTACCTTATTCCCAATACACTATTGGGAGAGCTAGAGGATCATGCACGTGTCCTTACCATGAAAAGAGAAAGCACCTTAGAAAAAGATATATATTATCATTTATACTATATGACTTTCATAAAATTATATGAAAAATAATTAAATACTATGTGTAATATATATATATATATATATATATATATATATATATATATATATATATATATATATATATATATATATATATATATATTATTAAACTTATAAATTAAATGTTTAATATTAAATTTGTAAAAATTACTATTGATTTTTTTTAAAATATTTTTTTTCAAAATATATATATAATATTAAAGTGTATATTTTTATAAGATTAATTTTATATATTTTAATTATATAATTTTTCATAAAAAAATATTATTACTTAATATTTATTTATTTATTTTTTATATGACAAATATATTAATTATGAAACATAAATGCATATTATTTCACATAATATTAACATCTTAATTTTAAAGCACTTAAATATTATACATATATTTTGACATCATAATTTTTAGAATATTTAACTTTATTGATTAAAAAATTCCAAAAAAATAGAATATAGAGTTTCATTAATATATACAATGTTTTTATTGTTTATACAATTTTGTAGTAAATTATTAAAGTATTGGCGAGCACACATGTATTTAAAATAAAATTTATCTTAATATTTTATATTTATATAATTTTAATTCATTATATATATATATATATATATATATATATATATATATATATATATATATATATATCCTAATTAAACATCAATTATTTTAAAATATAAAATAAATATAAATAAATAAATAAATAAAATAAAATAAAAATATTGTATCAATTTATAAGTATTGACCTTTCGTCATTATAAATCCTCAATTTTCTAATATTTTACTAATTGTTTGAAAATCACAGGTAATGGAAACATGAGATATAAGATATTTTAGTGGAGGTGGCATAAAATTCTGTAAGGTGATGTGGTGTAAATGAAAACATGTCAAAGAACATTAAATACATATTAACAATTTAAAAATGAGTAATAATGAAAAAGACAAATTGATAATAATGAAAATAATTCTTTGTCATTTAAGCATAAAGACTTAAAATGAAATCTTTGTAAATAAAATAAGGCCAAGGTCATGGGATACATATTCCAACTTGAATGCTAGGAAAATATTATAAAGGGCATCACATGCAGTTTAATAATGACTATAAATATTGACCTTTTGTAAATATAAATCCTCAATTTTCTAATATATTTTACTAATTGTTTGAAAATTACTGGTAATGGAAACATGGGATATACCATACCTTTGTGCAGGTGGCATAAAATTCTGTATGGTGATGTGGTGTAAATGAAAACATGTCAAACAACATTAGATTCATGTTAACAATTTAAAAATGAGTAATAATGAAAATGACAAGTTGATAATAATGAAGATAATTCTTTGTCATTTGAGCATAAAGAATTAAATGAAATCTTTGTAAATAAAATAAGACCAAGGTCATGGGATACGTATTCCAACTTGAATGCTAGGAAAATATTATAATGGGCATCACTTGTAGTTTAATAATGACTAAGGAAATTGGCAAAGGCATTGAAAAAGGCATTCACAAAGGCAAGAGACCATAATTGGAATTTAATTATGAAAATAAAAGAAAATAGGTGAAAGGGGAGGTGAAGAGACAAAAATTTGCATACAAGGAAAATTAGATGAAAAATGAAGGGAAATGAATAAAAAGATATATCAATGATAAAAAGAAACCTGAGAATGAGTTGGCATGTTTTATTCATTCTTTGTCGAGGATTAGCTAAGGATAAGGAAAAAACACTTGGAAACGAAAACACCGAAATCAAGGGTGCACAAGTGAAATCTTGGACAATGACAAGTAAGGGAAAAAATTAGCTATGGATTGCAGGTAATAGTGTGCATGTGAGATTTAGAATGATGGTTTTTGGATCCATGGTATATCCATGTAATTCTGTGGTTATGTGTTTTCATTAGCATGGAGATTTTCCTTGATCAACACTAGTTTCATCCTTGCCTTTCCATTTCCCAGATAGACATGGTGGTGTGCATTTCCCACTTGTTGTTTTTATGATTGGCGCTCATGTTCTCTATGTCTGTGGGTTGGAACAAATTCTCTGGAAGCCCTGGAAAATTTGGGTTGAGTTACTAGTTCCTAGAGCTGTTGGTTGGTACAATTTCTCTCGAGCCCTTCGTGGGTTGAGTTACTAGTCCCCAGAGTCACAGTTTGAACAAATTGATTAGAGCCCTATAAGGTTGTTGGTTGAGTTACTAGTTCATGGAGCCATGGACGACTTGGGTAGATAATGATCTAGTTGATGTTAGTGATTTTTGGAACATAGAGGTGGAATCATTGTGGTTGAGGGTTGAGGTGGTTTGACCTCTGGAAGCCCCGGTTGGATTTGTTTTGGTTTATTCCATGAGATCCCACAATCATGCTTAGAATATGGAACGATGGTGATTGGCTGAAAGATAGGTTTGGTTCATCCCAATCAATGGTTGAGTGGTGCGCGGAAGTCCCTGACTTGGTTAACATTTGCATATGTTAATAAGAGTTGTTTTCCTATTATGATTCATAATCACTTGTATTGGTTCTCATGTTGACGTTATGGTTGATTTTCCATGGTTTCTATGTTGGTTATTTTCTCGTTATATGCTAGTTATATGATGCATGCTATCTATTCTTCTTGTCATGTTTTGATAAGATAATTAATGATTGATGAATGCATGAGATAACAAGTGTTATTTCAGCTAGCTAGAGAGGGATTAAAACCTTCTTGGTGATTCTCAAATGGAGACTATCATTTTATGATCAAATATGCATTCATGACCTATAGCTTACATGTTTTTGAAATGTTTAACGAAATGTTTGTTATGGATTAGGAAACTTTGGGTCAATTTATTTATTGAGTTTTGATTGGATGGATTTGTAATTACCTTAGATTGCAGTATGGAGAATTATAGGCAAGTTCAAGCAATATTATTGAGGCTGACCTGAAAAGGTGGCATAGATCCCAGAACCACATGCTCAGAATTAGAGGGTACAAGTCATGATGACATGGAAGGATGCTATTTCATGCCGTTGGATTCCTCTAACTACACTATTTCCTTGTTCTATGTGCATTTGGGATGCTAGGTCAGAGAAAAAGGGTTATAGCTTAGGGATTGATCACTTTGGGTGGTTGTTTAGCTCCTGAGTGATTTGTAGTCCTTGTAGGACGTTAGCAAGTGTTCAGTTTTTAGGCCCCACTTCCTTAACAAGAACTTGGAGGCCGAGTCATGTAATAGTGACACTCATATCATGTTTACCCTGGCAAGCTTGTGAATTTGGGAAAATTTTGGAGGTGTTACACTGAGCACAATATCTCCAATAATTTATCAAAGAAAAGGAAGATTCATGGACAAGGAGTGATTCCTTTGAGGATGTTGATAAAGTTAGAGACAAGGGCTAAGAGAATAGTGAGGAAATTTCTTTCACACTGCTATGAGTAGTGTTTGTAGTGGTTTCTAGACTTTTGGTTGGGAATAGGGGAAATGGGCATCAACTGTTGAATGTTGGGTGGAGTTGAAAGCAACTATATAGTCCTAGTAGTGATAGAGCAAAAATTATTTGAGTGCTTTCCCTCAAGCTCTAAGATATGGCATGAGGCTGATTGGGAAATAAAAAAGACTAAAATTTTTCCCAATATACAGTTTGGTTGAAAGGAATAGTCCCTATCTTAGTTTCCTAAACTAGAATTAAAATATAAGTATTACTCTATATTTGTATGCATTTTCATTCTTGTGATGTATTATCATTAATAAAATGTATATTATATTAATGATATGGATTCATTCCTTCTAATATTAAATGGTATCCATGCTTCTATTTGCAGATGTAATACTAATACCTTCATGGCCCTATGTACTCTTGTAATATTGAGGTGAAATAAGAACGAACAATGTGTTTTTTCAATCCCTGAGGGTTTACGGAATATAAAAGATATAATAAATAATAGGCTTATGAATGTTGTGTTATTGTACCCATTATGAAACAAGATTAGCCATTGTATGTTCTCACATTGGAAATGTGACTATAACAGCAACCTATCATGATTGTGCTTCCAGAAAATTATTCAATGAACTAACCTTGGGTTACGCATAGCATGAGGAGATGCCTTTGATATAACAAGAGAGAAAATAAAAAAAATATTATGCCTCGTAATTTTGTAGGGACAAGTTGAGGTAATGTTACGGAATTACCTTTGCATAAGGTTTTTGTAGTAGCTTCCTAGTATTATCTAGTGTATGGATCATGCTTGATTGTATCACCAGTTACAATTTCTATCTATGATTCTTATAAAATTCGACCCCAAGATATATTTTGATATGAATGAACTAATTGTTAAATATATAAGTTTGGTTTGTTGTTTGAAAAGTCACAAGTTGTGGTTTTGTAAGCGACAACTTTATTATTCACAATGAGAGTAAGTGCCCTAAGGGAGTGCATGAAAGTTCCCAGAAGGTTTTCCAGGATATGTATTCCAAAAAAATGTTATAGTCTATAGTTGAAATTATTTGTGATGTGGATCAGATTGATCACAAGATAAATTTAGAAAGGATATTAATCAGGATGTTAGTTGCATCGAAAATTTTGAAGTTGTTTTATTCCCGATAATTACTTGAACATTGCACCTACCTGTCCTTCATAGAACCTTCTAAAGAACATGGATTTATCAATTCATTCTTGTCCATATACGTTCTTATTATTTCATGTAATTCATTGCGTGAACTTATTGCTACTAGTTAATTTGATCATAAGGAAGCATTGAAGAAATAAAAGCATCGCTGTTGTAGACAAAAACAAAAATCCTTTAAAATAGCAACCAAAAACCTTAGCCTAATATTTCGATGTTAAAGAACTTTATGCTAGGGGATAGAAATTTTTTTCCAAAAATTTGGGGTTTTATTGATACGGAAAGCTTCATCATCTATTTGAAGCTCATTAAGATTGGCCTTTCCCATTAGTTTAAGGAACTAATTGGAGAAGTAAGGAGTAGTAGGTATTGTCTTGCATTCTTTATTTACCAATGTTGAATATGTGGATGGCTTAAAATCATAATGAACCTTACAAGAACACACATTTCAAGGTTTCTTTTTTAGTGTATTTTTGAGGGCTCACATTAAAATAAATAATTCAGGTTTTGAAGAACCAATCCATTAAATTTCGAATTATGTTCACAGAAAACTAATGCTCCATAATTTGTCATAAGGAATCAGACTACAAAGTCCTAAACAATGGTTTTTGGATATTATTGTTCAATATTTCCACATGGTACTATTCAAAGGTATTCACTAATTTGTCCACACAAGATAACATTGGCACAAGCACCCACGCACAATTTATGGGTTTTAATATATATGTAAATGTCGATTTCAATATTGTGGCATTAGATGAAAAATTTGACGTTTCTCATTTTTATGGATACACATGTGGCATTGTAAATTCCAATTTATTCCTTTCTCACATTCCTATGGTTGGAGTGGAGTCCCCTAGGGTACACTTTTTGGTATATTTTTGTACAAGTTCTGTATATGCGTGCTGCGTGAATGAGTCAAGGGGATTTGGGGCGGGTCAAAGTCCCTATTTTGATGTAAAAGGGTTTAAGGGTAAACTATGGGACTCAAACCATGGTTTGAGACCATAGTATTTGCGCACTAGAATGATATAAATAGATAGATCGAGTCTAAGTGAAAGGTAGTATAATTTGAAATTTATGTGATGATTTGAATGCTTATGCATCTGTAATACTTTTGTAAGGGTTTGTCTCGGTTAGGTAGAAAGGCTCCTATTGGCTGTGTGCACGGAGACCTAGTCCTGGTTGTGTGCAGACTCCGCTGGCTTTGTGCACGGAAGGGTAATGTGTAAGGGTAAAGTCTGATGCACTGAAAGGATCTGAATTAATACAAGGGTTGATTTTGGTGAAACATTGTTTATTGATCTGAGTTATCTGTTCTATTTTAAGATCACATTTATTCTGTGTTGCTTATTTATATCTGCACAAAGACATCTGTTATTTATGAAAGAAGTTATATTGAAAATGTATGAGTCCTCTTAAGTGATTATGCATTGTTTAAATCTGGATTTAGATTTGTTATGATATATTTGCACCAAAACGATCTGTGATTTTTCTTGTAATCTCATAAGTATTGTTCTATATTGCACACATTTGTTTATGATCGATTTAAGTATGAAATCAATCTTTTAGGGCCATTTCATTATTTTCTCCCTTAGGATGCGAAAACCTGGTTCCAGCAACCCCCCCATACTACTTCGAGTGAGACTTTGATCTACAGAAGCAGGTCATTGCCAAAAGGGCCAGTAGTTGGAGGGTTTGTTGGTTGCACGATAAACTCTGAACCAGGGTCAGGATCCCTCAAGCCAACAAATGGTTCCATTGTGGGGACCATGATCATTTTGAGGGAGATTTGATGTTGTGGCACCCTTCTTGAAACAAATTTCAATATTGGCTGGATAGAAAGATCCTTGAATTCACACTCCAAGAGAATCAAAGTACTAAGCTATCTCACGAAAAGTGGGTACAGAAATACATCTCTACATAAGTTCACGAGATATTATTTTTCTCCTTTGAAAATGATCTACAGGAGTGGTTTTCATGATTGACTGAATTCAATACCTATGTGAAGGATGACGCAGTCACTGAGTGGACTCTTGAATTGGTCCAGGGATTAGAAAATCTAGACAATAAGATCACCAGTGCAGTATTTCATTAGATTGATCACCTTTTTAGGGGGTGTGTGACAAAATTTTCCATTGATGGATTTGTGTCATACTCTGAAGTATAAAGAAGGTTTTTCAAAGGTCCTAGAGGTACATTATTACATTCTTTGAAATGCTACTATGTGAACATGGCTCTCTGTGTGAACATATTGATTGAATTCCTCGAAGAGGCCCGAGTACGCACAGTGGAAAAGCTGAGCACTAATATCCAAAAAAAATATTTATATCCCTTTGAAGCCTAGATCTGATAGTGAAGGTGAACCAGAAATTAGTAGCTCTAGTGACTTTGAGGAATAAGGTTCATCAAACCAAAAACCCTTGAGTCTTTTTCCAACCCTGTCCACTCCACTTCTACACTCATCTCACAAAACACCCACTCCACTGTGCATTCCATCTCCACCACCACCTCCACCTCCCCCAGGCACACACATGGCCGCGTGGATGAAGCTACCTAATTTTAGACGCATTGGAAATGAAGATAATAAGCACTTTTGGTTTGTGACTGAGGTCGTATGGCAGGCTCAGCAGGTTAATAATAATGATATTAGGAAAGCGTGGCTAGCCACTGCCTTCCAAGATCACGCATTAGATTGGTACATTAGATATGTTCAATAAAACCCTAATACCACCTTATACCAAATAAAAGATACTCTAAAAGAGAAGTTCAAGAAACCTAAGTCATTCGTGCAACTGGTTATAGAAATGAAAGAGATTCATCAGGAGGTTAATGAATATGTATGGGAGGAAGGTTCAAGGATTAAGCGCACTATCATAGATGGTATATTTTTCATCGATGATGCTCAACATAAGGAATGGTTTATTGCTATGTTTCTCCCACATCTGCGCCAACCCTTAGGTCAGAAAAAAATTTCCACACAAGTTGAGGTTGTGGAGGTCGCAATGAAACTAGAAGCTACCCCAACACCTGTTGTGCTTGGAACTCAACAGATTCAAAATCAGTTGGAAGTCATGCATTTAGAGATTCAAATCCTATGCAAAGAAAAGGGTAAGGAAGTCTACGTAGAGGTCTGGTGCATAAAATGTAAAGTTGTCGGGCACCATAAAAATCAATGTCTTGTCTTCAATATTATCCGAATGTCATAGGTCCTAGTCCATTGAAGAGTGTCGTATGGTGCACAATCTGTCAAATATTTGGATTACATGACACTGATTCCTGCCCAAGGATCAGAAAGTATCAACCTGAGTTGAAGTAGTTGTTTTGAAAATTCTATTCATCACCAGGACATGATGAGCAACATGTTCGCACTTATGATATGATGTTGGATAAAGCTGAAATATATAGGATGCAGGTCAAGCCTACCTCACAAGCATCCCCCTCTTAGTGTGATGGATTTTAGGGTAGAGGAAGAGGTCGAGGAGGTGGATCAGCTGGTTGAGGAAGGGGAAAATTTATTTGCTATAATTTTGATGATGTTGGTCACTATGAGCGTGTTTGCCCAAATCCAACATAGAAATCATGCAGGTATTGTAGACAATTTGATCATGTGATAGAATATCGTCTTGTCTTGATTTCCAAAATGCAGGAGAAGAAGACACATACTCTAACACAAAATATTCAGATGGTTGGAGAAGAAACCTGTGATGAAGATCCTAGTGTGAATGTGGTCACTAGGAGTGGTGTAGCCACTAATGAAGATAAGGAAAATAAACCAGCCACTGATGTATGGATCCGTAAGGAACCTAAAACCAAAGAAGGATTTGACCTACAACACGCAAAGGAAACTTTTGTTGAAGTGTAGAAAGAATTTTCCGAAGGAAGCACATCAACATTAGGTAGATCAATGAAGGAAGCAGGAGGAGATGAAGAGATCAAACCATTTCTACAAGCACACATAAAGTGACTGTGAAACAAAATGGCATTGGGGAATATTTAGGCTCTGATAGATAATTATGCAGAGAAGGAACAACCGGTGGTAGAAAAATGAGTTGTTAATAAAATATATAAGAATACGAAGAGAATGGGTAGAGAAATGTGTATGACGGTGCATATTGGTGCTTATGATATGGACCAGGTTATTCTAGATCTGGGATAGGATGTAAATTTTATACCTAAGAAAACATGGTAGCGCATGGGAGAAACCAAGCTGGAGTTTTCTACCATTCAACAGCACATGGAAAATCAACAAAAGATCATTCAATTAGGGAGGCTTCTGAAAGTTGTAGTCAGTATTGAGGATATTAAGGTGATGGCAGACTTTGAAGTCATAAAACTTGTAGATGATACTGATTCTTATCCTGCGTTGCTAGGGTTGGATTGGGCTATTGACATGGATTGTGTCATAAACCTGAAGAAAATAAGAATGGAATTTCAAAGCAATGGATTCAGGGTCATCATTCCTCTAGATCTTACAGAGGGACAAAGATATACAGAGCCTATGCACGCTGATGATGATATTGATCAAAACTATAAGCTGACTTTGCATGAGAAATATTGGATTAACACAATGACAAATGGAAATATTAACTAGGAGAAGGATAGCTCTTGTTTTTTAGATTCTTATGAAGAATTAGAAAACTGGTAGAAATGGTTGCATGAGGTATTTGCACTGCACTGTAATCGTGTGACCAGATCTCTGTGATGTATAACATCTAAGGTACATGAATTACCACACTATGATGGGTTAACTTATATAAACATGTTTATAGGGGAGCTTGAAAGGACTGTTCCTAAAGGACAGAGATTTCATGCTTTGGATCTCTGATTACGCGCTACTCCAACAAGATGGTGGGAAACTCATAAGGAAAATATGGGCAACTGGGAGGAATTTGCTTGCATGATGAGGTTACGATTTGAATGTTCATTCATTGGAATGGAAGATGTCTACTCTAGCAAGGATGATCCGTGCAGACATTTTTCTATATGGAATAAGGTATGGGGCGTAGAACCAAGACCTGAATGGGTTCACATGTTTATTCACACATTGGGAAAGGTACCTACTGATTGGTATGTGGAGACAGAGCTAGGCCGAGGCACTAGTGAATGGTCTATGTTGACAGATAGTTTTATCCTAACATTTAGATTTGAGAGTGTATTTGATAAGATTGGCCAAGCGTTTCATAATATTCAGAAAGTTATATTTGATACAACAAAGCCTCCAATAAAGTGCTCTCCATCAGCATGGGATGCGTAGATGATTGATATTGTGAATTGCAGGAAGCTTACAGCTGAAGAGAGTGAAGAAAATCCAAGGAACATCATGATTCCAGAATCTGAGGGGAAACACGCATTGGCTAGACCCTCGATCACCTCACTAGATGTGACAAAGCCCTTAAAGATCAGGCAAGTGAATATTGCATCTGAAGAAAAACCTAAGTTGGAAAATATTGGAGACTACTGGTACGATGATACAGTAGGAAACATTGTTGAGTTGCTGACCAAATATCATGACTTGTTCCCTACAAAGTTTTCAGATATGAAAGGAATAATTAGGGAACTAGGAGTTATGAAGATCACATTGAAACCTGATGCGCACACGGTGAATAAGTGCCCATACAGGCTGAATCCATGATATAAGCAGAAGGTGAAAGAGGAGTTGGAAAAAATGGTTGCTGCAGGCATCATTGAACCAGTAGAAGAGTCTGATTGGGTAATTCCAATGGTAGTGCAAGATAATAATACCAAGGGAGAAATCAAGATCTATGAATATCTACTCAAATTCAATGATTCTTATGTACATGATCCATTACCAACCCCATTCTCTGATAAAATCCTAGATAATGCTAAAGGCCGAGAAGCATATTCCTTCACAGATGGGTTTTCAGGGTATCATTAGATTTAGATTGCGCCAGAAGATCATAATAAGACCAAATTTGCAACTGAATGGGGTTCTTTCCAATATATAGTCATGTCCTTTGGCTTGAAGAATGCGCCGACCATATTCTCGCGCATAGTAGTAGCTTCTTTCAAATAATTTATCCACAACTTCTTAGAGGTCTATTTTGATGATTGGATTGCATTTGGGCTATTGAAGAAGCATGTTTCAAACCTGCGCTTAATGTTGGATACCTGTAGGAAGTACCAGATCTCTTTGAATTTGAAGAACTGTATATTATGTGTACCATTTGGGATACTGTTGGGACACATTGTCTGCCAGGACTGGTTGATGGTTGATCCTGCAAAGATCATGGTTATATTTAATCTAGAGATACTTGAGAATGTTAAGAAATTGTGCTCAATATTGGGGCACACTGGGTATTATAGGAATTTTATTCAGGGCTATGTGTTGATAACTGCACCCATGGAAAAGGTGCTCAAGAAGAATGTGACGTTCTGCTGGGATGAGGATTTTCAAAATAGTTTTGAATTGTTGAAGGAAAATATGGTCATTGCGCCTATATTGGTCTTCCCAGATTGGCCAAAGGTGTTTCATGTGCATGTTGATGCCTCCTGTATTGCGCTAGGAGCTATTTTAGCACAGCCAGGAGTGGGAGATATTGATCACCCTATTTCCTATGCAAGACGAAAACTCTCAAGCACATAACATAATTACTAGAAATGGTTTACGTGCTACATATATTCTAACACTATTTGTTAGGAGGCCATTTTAAGATGTTTACAAATAATTCTTCTTTTAAGTACTTAGTCAATAAACCTATATTGGGGGGGGGGGGAGATCTGCAGGTGGTTGTTGTTATTCCGGGAGTATGAATTTGAGATTATGGTAAAACCCGGAAGAATGAATGTCGGGCCAGACCATCTGTCACACATTGAGATTGGTGAAGCACCTACAAACTTGGAGGATGGGCTGCCAAATGCGTAGTTGTTTGCGATAAAGGTGATTGATGAGAATATCCCTAATATTATTCAGTTTTTTACTACTAGATGCATGCCTGACAAATATACAGTTCAGTAGAAGAAATAACTCATGGCACGCAAAACAAACTTCACCATTAGTGCTGGACAGTTCTACGAAATGGGTGCAGATGAAGTTCTGTGAAGATATGTCCTGGAGTATGAAAGATACGCAATCCTAGAGGAAGCTCATGGAGGGGTGGCTAGTGGTCATTATGTAGGTAAGGAAACCACACAGAAGATTTTGCAAGCTGGGTTATGGTGACACACGCTGCAAAATGATGCCTATGTGTATTTTTGTGCATGTGATGTATGCCAGAGGATAGGAAAGTCATCACGCAAAGACGATATTCCCTTGCATCCACATATGGCACTGTAAACATTTGAGAAATGGGCTATAGACTTTGTTGGACCTATCAATCCTCCAGGCAAGGAGAGTGGTGCATGCTACATTATCACTGCGATGGATTATGTAACCATATGGGCTAACGCTAAACCTGTGAAGGATTGTACTGAAGATACAACTACGCAATTCATATTTGAGAATATTGTGACTCGGTTTGGGTGTCCTAAGATTTTGATAAATGCTCAGGGCATGCTTTTTCTGAATGACACTATTGAAGCATTGACAGAAGAGTTTAATATGCATCATCAGAAGATCTCTCCCTATCATCCCCAAACGAATGGCGTGGTTGAAGCATTCAATGAGATATTGGAGACTGTGCTTACCAAGGTGTGCAATGCTAACTGAAATGATTGGGATGAGTGTGTACCTGCAGTTCTCTGGGCATATCGGACCACATGCAAGAAGTTGACTGGAAGGACACCTTTCAGGATGGTATATGGGCAAGAATCTATGTTGTCACCGAAATCCATTGTCCCTAATCTGTGCATTGCAACATTGACCAACATGGCCGAAGAATATGTTATGGAAGAGCGATTGTCACAGTTGTTTTCTCTGGAAGAATATCGTTTTATTGATAATTATCAGCAACAAGTTCAAAAGGCGCACGAAAAAAGCATGGCATGATAAGCACATCAAGAAAAAGGTGTTCAAGGAAGATGATTTGGTCCTATTGTATGACAACAAGTTTGCATGCCACCCATGGAAGCTGAAGATGCATTGGCTAGGGCCTTATGTTGTTAAGGAAATCACTGATAGAGGTGCAATATTCCTGGCCACATTGAGTGGAAAATACCTTCATGGGTATGTCAATGGAAGCAGACTAAATCTGTACAGGAATGACCATGTTCCTACCAAATGACTATATGGCAAGAGTATCAAATCTGTGCAGATGGGATGGCGAATGAGCAAAAAGGTGCAATGTGCATGCAGTAGCTACGTGAGGAGGTTGGCTGGGTCACAGAGGTGTCAAAAACTAGTCATTGGAACAGTAAATCTAGAAATGATAGCTTTATTACTGTTTATGGGAGCTTATAGGTTGCATTTAATGAAGGGATTTTGCTAGATTTGGGATTGTTTTGTCATTTATGGAGACAAATTAATGCAGTGGAACCGTTGAAGACGTGCCAAAAGAATAAATATGACCTATGGGGTCGCAATAGTTCCCTTTGCTTTATGAGTGAATTATTTTCTCTTGTCTCTCTAATTTCCGCTACATATTTTGTGTCTATGTCTGGTTTGGATCTGGGAATCGAGGAAGATTTGCATCGCACAAGTTTGGGTTACGTAATTCCACCCAGTATGATAACTGCACAACCTGGAGATGAACATGTTGCGCTCTAGGTCCCCGTTGTTGAAATGCCTATACCCACAAAGTCTAAGAAGGTGTAGTCATCTGGTACAAGAAAATCCCCGAGAGAGAAGACTCCAAAGGCGTGATCCACTATGACTAAGCATCTGAAGAGGCCAATGACAATGCTCCCCGAAACAATTCCAGAGGAAGATGAGGATGTGGTCGAGGTGGCCCCATTCTCGTGAATTCTGACCTATGTTGTGCTGCACAAACTGAAGCTCCAAATTCCCAAAGATCTTGACAAGGTGAGCACGAGCATCCAAATGTTGGTGATCCTAGAAAACATCCCGATGAAAGGGGACATGTTTTCCAATGTACCGCAACTCAAAATAGAGGATTGGTACATTGCAAACGTGAAAAAATTCCCTGAACACATGCCAAAGATCTACCTCGACCCAATCTAGTATGAAGGGGAATTGTGCACTTAGATCTGAAGAGATGGGTACTGGGTTTGCACAAGGTAGGCCTGTTGAATCTATTGCAGATACCTCACTTTGGGTGCAGCCCAATAAATGACATTTGTGTCTGAAAATTTCTTGCGCTGGTGCATTATGATGCACTATGGTTTGGAGAGTGCATCCCAATTGATTCTACATTGATCCATACGGTCACTAGTTTACCTGCTAAAGGCGCAAATCCAATTGCAGATTTTGGTTGAAAAGCGCAATAAAAAATCGTCGCAGATCAAACCAAAAATAAGTATCAAGTCTCACGGAAAAGAATAGGATTTTTGGTAAGTGAGATAGACTACCCAACTGTTCAATTCGGCATGCTCATCTTTTCCTGCAAGATGATGCGCAAATGTAACTGAAGGAGGTGCCAGCACATGTGATTTCTCTCATAGGACAATGCGGGAAAGGGGTAATTTATAATTGGTCTGATCATTTGTGCAAGGAGTTTTTGGAAAATGTCCGTGAAGCAGAGGAAGAAGGCAAGTGATTTCATGATGCTTGGTTGTTGTTGTTGATTGCCTTGATTGGGTGGAAGACCCTGAGGAAACCCAATTTCCTGAGATCAAGCCACAAATGTATGAGGCCGTGCGGTACACGATACTTTGAAATTTCTTGGACCCCACACGCGCTAAGGAGAACACGATTTTCTGGGTACTTTTTGATTCCTCGCTCTATCAGACCGTGAAGTTTAAGCCAGGGTTGTCTCTGACATTATACAAGAAATACAAGATGATAGCTGACTTCAAGGCCATGTTTCACAATATGCACACCTGCATGAAAGGCGTTGTGGAGGGAGTTTGGTATGATTTGCCCAATTTGGTCATAGAAGATTATCTGATACGAATTACTACAGAATGGCCACCAGCGTTGTTGAAGCCTAGTGTGTCCACATCTCTCACTAAAACACTGATGAAGCCACACACTAGTACCTAGCCAGAGAAAACAAAAGAGAAGGTGACTGAGAAACCTCAAGAAAAACCAACCACGCCAACCACCACCATCGAAACTTTTGACCTCGAGAAAGAGACAGAGCCAGAGAAGAATGGTAATGCACCAAAATATATAGTTGAGGACGTAGAAGCGTAGACTTCTAAAGGAATGAAGTGTAGCTCTCAGGTCGTTGGTGGATCAAGGAAGAAGAGGAAGGGATCTAGACATGCTGACGATGAGGTATTGACGCTGACTAAGGATTATTTAAATGATATTTCTAACACAGTCACATCTATGATTGAGGATCCCTAGTCAGATATGGAAGTGCAGTATAAGACTGTGCTGGAAATGGTACAATTTGGGATACAGGAGCTTAAAATGTAAGCAAGCTTGATTCAATCGAGCATTGTTGAGTTGAATCATACCTAGATGAGTGCAAAAATCACCAGCCTGCAACCTTTTGATATAGCATTTCCAGCAACCGGAGATGCTTGTTTATTGAAAATCCCACATGATCCATTTATGTGGATTCTAGCTGGCACGCTCAATTTTGTGATGCAGTTGATATCAATATTAATTTTTCTCTTTTACCTATAGGAAAGCTGCACCTGATGCACACCATGATCACTGATGAACTTCAATTATGTGAGGTCATTGCTCACACATCTATTTTCGAGTCAAAGAAGAATGATGAAGATGCACAACAAAAAAAACAGGCCGCAGAAGTATAATGTCGGCTAGTTGATGCCCAGTGCATTGTGCTCTAATAAAAATATCACCAAGTCTGTAGCGATATTCCAGTGGTCTTGGCCACAGTTGCCTCAGAAGAAAAATTGGAGGGACTGGCTGCCACCTTGAAAGCATCACATGCTGAAGTGCATACGATCCATGTAGAGCTAAAACATCAAATTCTTGATCTGCAAATGAAGTTGCAGTCTGAGACTCTGCCTGAGGTCCACACAAAAAGGGAAACTAAAGGAAAGCAAGCTACTGACAGTATTTTTGTCGCAGTCACATAGTGTGAAAATATTTTAGACAAGGCTATGGGCGTATGGATGTCTGTTTAGAATGATGTTGTAGTACACAAGATGCACAACGAGCTGCACGAGAAAGAGAAATATTTTGTTGAAATATGGACAGTGGTACCCACTCTGGTTCTTATACAGTGCCTCGCCAACCTAGAGGAGGGTTGAATCATTCAAACCAAAGATTGAAGAATTGCATCATAAAGAGAAGCTGCTAGAGGTATGCATGCAACCATGGGTTGAGGAGGCTCTTCAGCTTTCGCAAACACTAGACACTACATTGAAAGAATTCAACAGACATAACGAAGTATAGATATGACCACTGAAGGGCTTACCATGGAGCAGTAGGTTCTTCAAGCGAATGGAGTTGCTGCGCAAAGTTTGGAAATGGTGATCCCTCTTAAATCTTCTGTCAACATGCTGCGCAAATTTTGGAAATGGTGATCCCTCTTAAATCTTCTGTCAACATGCTGCGCAAAGTTTGGAAATGGTGCGTGAGACTTTTATCTAAGCAAGCAGGTCATTGTCGAAAGGTCCAATAGTTGGAGGGTTTGTTGGTTGAGTGATAAACTCTGAACCTAGGTCAGTACCCCTCAAGCAAACACCATGTTAAATGTTGTTTTCCTGGAACCTGTGTGGCTTATGGGTTGTCATACGTCTAACCTATGTGTGGGTAGTTTCTATTTAGCATGCAAGGTCTTACTATGTTCATCTTTCAATTTGCATCATCCAAACCATAGTGTATATTTTTTCATCATGTTGGTCCTTGGACCTTCATGTTTTTACCGCTTGTCACTTGAATGTTGTTGAAAGACCTTGTACAATTTAGATAAAGACTCTTAAGGCTAAAGGATTGGTTACTATATAAAAATCTATCCACCTGCACATATCAATGAAGATCAGGTAATTACATGTATCTCCATTACTATCATTGTCAAGCATGATAAACAAAATTATGCCTTGAACCAATGAATCATGGGTATGCACTAAGCTCCCAAAGTAGATATCTCTTGGTATAGTGTTGTGATAAAGAATGCATTTTAAAATATAAAGTGGACTTCCACTTTCTAGCTATAACAAGACTAAGATTCAATTCAACAAAGTTACAAAAATTAAATAAAAATACAATAAATTAGGTGAAATCTATTATACATTCTAATTTCATTCTCATCCCCCCTCCCCCCTCCCCACACTTGTTCCACCCATTACCCCTAAGATCTCACACAAAGATAAGTCCAACCAATCATATATAAACTTGATGGGCACTTGAGGACACTAACCATTGTTACCTTAGTGGTCATCCTCCTTAATTTAGACAGCCTCTTCCTAACATAAAGCAGTGGGGGGGGGGGGGTGGGTGTTCCCTAATAGGATTATAAAATCTGTCTTTATGCCCCATGAAAATTTTCATCCCTGAAATTTATACACTTCAAATATGATATCACAAATAGCATTGAGAGTCAATTGACCCAACTTTTAAGACCTTCTAGGGTTAGAATAAACATACTAAAGCATAACATTATTCAATACATCCTAGAAGAACAACATGAAATAAAAATATGGTAGCATATCTCTTGCTTTTTTGAAGGCCCAAGCACCAATGCATAGTGCAACCACAAATAATTGTGAACAGGTATAGTTGCTAATGGTTTAAGCATTGTGTAAAAACAAATATATCCAAGAAATGCTTGAAAACAAATATATCCATCCATGCATAATGGTGCCAAAAGAAGCCTTGGACTGAACATTGAAAAAATTGTAAAGACTTTTGCATTTTTAATTCTACGAGTATGTTGAATATATAGGCATAGTATGACAATGTTTCACTTATTGAAATATACTAGACTCAATAGTTTTAGGATTTAAGGATTGGTAGGATTGTATCATTCCCACTAGGTTCTGGGATGTATGAAGGTATAAAACTAACATTTAATTAATGGTGTTTGTTAGACTAATTTTCTTTATTGAACTTCTAATTTCAAGGCTATGCTAACTTTTTTAATTAAGAAAGTTAGAACAACCTTGAAATTAGAAGGTTGTGTTAGTACTAGGTTATTTGGATTTAACATAAATATTCTATTATTATTTGAATGTTGTAAATATCTAGATCTAATAATATAAGTTATGATAATTTTAATATTTAAGATGATAAAAAATTTGTAGTAAAAGTTAAATAATTTTATATTTCAAAATTATGAGATATATAAAAACAAAAAATAATTTTATACTTCTGTTGTTTTTAAAGAGGAGTTACATATTTGGAATCTCTATAGTCAGTTCTATGTAGTTTAGAGAATGATTGATTTTTGTAGGTTGTTTAAATTAATGTGAAGTAGAATGATATTGAAAAGGATTTGGAAAAGTATGAAAGATTTTATATTAGCTTGAGCTACCAAAGTCATCACATCAAAGTTAAATCTGAATCATCCAATTTAGAAAACATTGGTAATTCAAAACACTCCCATAAGTAACTATTTGAATTTCAAAGAATGAACATGCACTTTGATAATCCACACTTTAGTAATACACATGTGGGCACTCACCAGATAATGGTGGCCCGAAATGTGGAACTTGGACCATCACAAATGAACTCATGCAAGAGAGAGTGCACATTATGAAAAATGGCATGCATTCCTAATCCTATAATCTCATTGCTTCCTAAACCTCCACACAAGCTTGAAAAATTAAATTTTTTAGGAGTTCACACACTTTTAAAAGTGTACGTATGATCTTATTTATTAAATCTATAGGATGGAGGGAGGGTATGAAGGACGAAGAGAGATAGAGTTAGGAGAGCTTTTTTTGAAGGAGGTATTGAGGGATGGATAAAGAAAGAGAGGAAGAGGGAGGAATAATGTGTGTGTGTGTGTGTGTGTGAAAGAGAGAGAGAGAGAGAGAGAGAGAGGAGGACGAGGAGTGTGACTTTGAGATTATGGTAAAACCAGGAAGAATGAATGGCGGGCCAGACCATCTGTCATGCATTGAGACTGGTGAAGAACCTACAAACTTGGAGGATGGGATGCCAGACGCGCAGTTGTTTGTGATAAAGGTAGTTGATGAGAATTTCCTTGATATTATTCAGTTTTTGACTACAGGATGCATGCCTGACGAATATACAGTTCAGCAGAAGAAAGAGCTCATGGCGCATAAAGATAACTTCACCATTAGTGCTGGAAAACTCTACAGAATGGGTGCAGATGAAGTTCTACGAAGATATGTCCTAGAATATGAAAGACATGCAATCCTAGAGGAAGCTCATGGAGGGGTTTTCGGTGGTCATTATGCAGGTAAGGAAACTGTGCAAAAGATTTTGCGAGCTGGGTTATGGTGGCCTACACTGCAAAACGATGCCTATGCGCATTTCCGTGCATGTGATGTATGCCAGAGGACAGGAAAGTAATTATGTAGAGACGATATGCCCTTCCATCCACATATGGCACTGCAAACATTTGAGAAATGGGCCATAGAATTTGTTGGATCTATCAATCCTCCAAGCAAGGAGAGTGGTGCATGCTACATTATCACTGCGATGGATTATGTAACCAGATGGGTTGAAGCTAAACCTGTGAAGGATTGTACTGAAGATACAACTGCACAATTCATATTTGAGAATATTGTGACTTGGTTTGGGTGTCCTAAGATTCTGATAAAATATTAGGGTACACTTTTTGTGAATGAAACCATTGAAGAATTGAAAAAAGAGTTCAATATGCGTCATTAGAAGAGCTCTCCTTATCATCCCTAGGTGAATGGCATGATTGAATCATTCAATAAAATATTGGAGGCTGTGCTTACCAAGGTGTGTAATGCTAACCGAAATGATTGGGATGAGCGCGTACCTGCATTTCTCTAGGCGTATCGGACCACATGCAAGAAGTTGACTGGAAGGATACCTTTCAGCATGGTATATGGGCAAGAAGTTGTGTTTCCCTCGGAATTCATTATCCCTAGTCTGCGCATTGCAACATTCGCAACATGGGCTAAGAAGATGCTATGGAAGAGCGATTTTCGTAGTTGGTTTCTCTGGAAGAAGATCGCTTTATTGATAATTATCATCAGCAAGTTCAAAAGGCGCATGAAAAAATCATGGCATGATAGGAACATCAAGCAAACACTATTCAAGGAAGATGATTTGGTCCTATTATATGACATCAAGTTTGCACGCCACCCATGGAAGTTGAAGATGCATTGGCTAAGGCCTTATGTTGTTAAGGAAATCACTGATAGAGGTGCAATATGCCTAGCCACATTGAGTGGTGAATACCTTCCTGGGTATGTCAATGGAAGCCGATTGAATCCATATAGGGATGACCATGTTCCTATCAAATGACTATATGGTCAGAGTATTAGATCTATGCAGATGGGATGGCAGATGCACACCAAGGTGTGATGTGCACGCAGTAGCTATGTGAGGAGGTTGGCTGGGTCGCATAGGTGTCAAAAACTAGTCGTTGGAATAGTAAATTTGGAAATGACAGCTTTATTATCATTTATGGGAGCTTCTAGGTTGCATTTAATGAAGATATTTTTCCAGATTTGGGACTGTTTTTTCATTTATGGAGACAAATTAATGCAGAAGGAACCGTTGAAGACATGCCATAAGTATTAATATGACCTATGGGGTCACAATGGTTCCCTTTGCTTTCCAAGTGAATTATTTTCTTTCATCTCTCTAATTTCTACTGCATACTTTTTGTCTATGTCTGGTTTGGATCTGGGATTCGAGGAAGAATTGCATCGCACAGGGTTGGGTTACATGATTCCACCCAGTATGATGACCACACGACCTGGAGATGAACATGTTGTGCCTCAGTTCCCTGTTGTTGAAATGCCTGCGCCCATAAAGTCTAATAAGGGGTAGTCATATGGTACAAGAAAATCCCCGAGAGAGAAGACTCCAAAGGTGCACTCCAATATGGGTGAGCATCTAAATAGGCCAATGGAAACACTCCCCGAAACGATTCTGGAGGAAGACGAGGATGTGGTTGAGGTGACCCCATTCTTGCGACTTCTGACCTATGTTGTGCTGCACAAACCGATGATCCAGATTCCCAAAGATATTCACAAGGTGAATGCAAGAATCTAAATGTCATTGATCCTAGAAAACGTCCTAATGGAAGGGGACATGTTTTCCAATGTACCGCAACTCAGAGTGGAGGATTGGTACATTGCAGACGTGGAAAAATTCCCTGAACATGCGCCATAGATCTACCTTGACCAAGTCTAGTATAAAGGGGGAATTGTGCACTTAGAGCTGAGGAGATGGGTGCTGGGTTTGCACAATGTAGGTCGTTGAACCTATTGCAGATACCTCACTTTGGGCACAGCCCAATAAACGACATTTTTGTCTGAAAATTTCTTATGCTGGTGCATGATGATGCATTATGTTTTGGAGATCGCATCCCAATTTATTTTGCATTGATCCATACGATCACTAGTTTACCTGCTAAAGGCGCAGATCAAATTGCAAATTTTGGTGGAAAAGCATAAGAAAAATTAGTCGCAAATCAGACCAAAAAGAAGTATCAAGTCTCATGGAAAATAATAGAATTTTTGGTAAGCGAGATGAACGACCCAACTGTTCAATTCGGGATGCTCATCCTGGCTTGCAAGATGATGCACAAATGTAAACCGAAGGAGGTGCCCGAACACGTGATTTCTCTCATAGGACAGTACAAGAAAGGGGTAATTTACAATTGGTCTCATTATTTGTGCAAGGAATTTCTGGAAAATGTGCGTGAAGCACACAAAGAAGGCAAGCGATTTCATGATGCTTGGATGTTGTTGTTGATTGCCTTGATTGGGTGGAAGACCCTTGAGGAAAATCAGTTTCCTGATATCGAGCCACAAATGTATGAGGCTAGGTGGTACGTGATACTTGGCAATTCCTTGGACCCCACGCGCGCTAAGGAGAACACAATTTTTTGGGTACTTTTTGATTCCTCGCTCTATTAGGCCGTGAATTTTAAGTCAAGGTTGTCTTCGACATTATACGAGAAATACAAGATGATAGTTGACTTCAAGGCACCAAAACATCTCCTAGTGTGTCCACATCTCTCAGTAAAACACCAATGAATCCATGCACTAGTACCTAGCCAGAGAAAACAAAAGAGAACGTGACTGAGAAACCTCAAGAGAAATCAGCCACACCAACCACCACCACTGAAAATTTTGACATGGAGAAAGAGACGGACCCAGAGAATAATGGTAATGCACCAAAAGATACAGTTGAAAAAGTAGAAGCGCATACTTCTAAAGGTAGAAGTGCGGCTCTCAGGTCGCTGGTGGATCAAGTAAGAAGAGGAAGGGATCTAAAAATGCTGACGAGGAAGTCTTGGCGTTAACTAAGGATGATTTAAATGAGTTTTCTAACATAGTCACGTCTGCGACTGAGGATCATTGTTCAGATATGGAAGTGCAGTATAAGACTGCGCTAGAAGTGGTACAAATTGGGATACAGGTACTTAAAATGTAAGCGAGCCTAATTCAAGCTAGCATTTCTCAGGCGAACCAGAACCAGACAAGCACAAAAATCACCAGCGCACAACCTTTGGATAGAGAATTACCAGCAACCAGAGATGCTCATCTTGTGAAAATCTCTGCACCATCCATTCATGTGGATTCCATCCAACACGCTCAATTCTGCGGTACAGGTGATATCAATATTAATTTGTCTATTTTACCTGCAGGAGAGTTGCACTTGATGCACACCATGATCGCTGACGAACTTAAATTCTGTGAGGTCGTTGCTCACAAATCTGTTGTCGAGTCAAAGAATATGGATGTTGACGCACAACAGAAATGACAGGCTGCAGAAGTAGCATGCTGGCCAGCCAAAGCCTAGTGCGTTGTGCTCGAATCCAAAATTCACCAAGTATGTAGCAATGTTCCAACAGTCCTAGCCACAACTGCCCCAGAAGAAAAATTGTAGGGACTGGATGCCGCCTTGAAAGCATCACATGCTGAAGTGCAAACCATCCATGTAGAGTTCGAACATCAAATTGCTAATCTGCAGATGAAGTTGCAGTCTGAGACATTCCTAAGGTCCATGCAAAAAGGGCAGCCGAAGTAAAGCAAGCTACTGACAGTATTACTACCATAGTTACACAATATGAAAATATTTTAGACAAGAATATGGGCGTATGGATGTCCATTCAGAATGATGTTGTAGTACAACAGATGCACAATGAGCTACACGAGAAAGAGAAATAGTTTGCTGAAATCTTCACAGTGGCGCCCACTCTGGTTCTTATACAGCGCATGACCCACCTACAGGAGGTCCGAATCATTCAAACAAAGATCTAAAAATTGCATCATAAAGAGAAGCTGCTAGAGGTATGCATGCAACCATGGGCTGAGGAGGCTCTTCAGCTTTTGCAAATACTGGACACTACATTGAAGGAATTCAACAGAAATAACAAAGTATAGAGATGGCCACTGAAGGGATTACCATGGAGAAGTTGGTTCTGCAAGCGAATGGAGTTGCTGCACAAATTTTGGAAATGGCGCTCCTTCTTAAATATTCTGCCAGTGTGCTCCAAGCCAAGCTAAAGGAGAAAATGCCTCAGAGACTCAGGACAAGTCACATGTTTGTGTTGGGGGCCTGTTGGAGCGAGGTCCCGTGGGGTACACGTTTTGGTATATTTTTGTACAAGTTTTGTATATGCATGTTGCACGAATGATTCAAGGGGATTTGGGGAGGGTCAAAGTCACTATTTTGATGTCAAAATGTTTAAGGGTAAAATGTGGGCCTCTAACCATGGTTTGAGACCATATTATCTGCATGTTAGGATGATATAAATAGATAGATCGATTCTAAGTGAAAGGTAGTAGAATTTGAACTTGATGTACTGATCTGAATGCTTATGTGTTTGTAATAATTTTGTAAGGGTTTGTCGGGTTGGGTAGAAAAGCTCCTACTGGCTGTGTGCGCGAAGACCTAGTCTTGGTTGTGTGAAGACTCTACTATTTGTGTGCACGAAAGGGTAATGTATAAGGGTAATTTCTAATGTACTAAAAGGATATGAATTAATACAAGGACTCATTTTGGTGAAAATTTGTGTATTGATCTGAGTTATCTGTTATGTTTTATGATCACATTGCTTCTATGTTTCTTATTTATATTTGCGCAAAGAAATCTTCTATTTATGCATGAAGTTATATTGATGATTGATGAGTCTTCTTAAGTGATTACGCATTGTTTAGATCTAGATCTGGTTCTGTTACGATATATCTACGCGAAAGCAATCTGCAATTCTATTTGTAACCTGATAAGTATTGTTCTATATTACGCACATCTGTTTATTATTGTTTTAAGTATGCAATCGATCTACTTAGGGACACTTCATTATTTTCTCCCTCAGGGTGCAAAAACCTGGTTCCAACACCCCCCCATAGTGCTTCGGGTAAGACTTTGATCTGCGCAAGCAGGTCATTGCCGAAAGGGCCAATAGTTGGAGGGTTTGTTGGTTAGGCGATAAAATTTGAACCTAGGTTAGGACCCCTCAAGCCAACACCTATGTTAAATGTTGTATTCTTGGAACTTGTGTGGCTTATGGGTTGTCATATGTCTAACCTATGTGTGGGTAGTTTCTATTTAGCATGTAAGGTCTTACTATGTTCATCTTTAAATTTTCATCATACAAACCATAGTGTATAGTTTTTCATCTTATGGTCCTTGGACCTTCAGGTTTTTAGAGCTTCTCACTTGAATGTTGTTGAAAGACCCTGTACAATTTAGATAAATACTCTCAAGGATAAATGTAATGTTCCCAAACCTGCACATAGCAAATTGGAATATTAGATTTTGCTACTTTCACCTAGGAGAGGAATAAATGGGTAAGGAGGCCCATGAACAATAAAAATATGAATAATTTCCACCTTAAGAAGGAAGGGGATCACTTCAGGAGCTGAAATTTACACTTACAAGTGTGAACATGGGTAAAATAGATAAGGACATACTCAAGTTGGACTAAGTCAACATGCATTCTTGAGGAGGAAGAGATCACCTAAGCAAATCGGTTCAATGTGAACAAGGATAAGCCTAAGACACATATGTAAACTAGAATGAAGATCTCTATTTTGAAAAGAGGCATTGGAGGTGGATTAGTTTACCAAGTCAACAACGCAGCCACAAGAGGAGGGAAGTAAGCTAGGTCAGCGTAGTTTTGAAAGAGGAAGCTTCATGAAGAAGTCACCTCAACATTGTGTAGGGTCTGGGGTGAGGAGGCTCACCAAAGATAAAAGGAAGACATAGCATCAAAGGGAGATCACTCATGTATTCATATATTTTGGTCTTGAGACCAACTGCATACTTCAACTGTTTAGCCGGAGTTGCTACACTTCTTAGTGCAAAGAATTCTCGTGCGGGAATTCCATCCTCTATTTGGATTAGCTTGCTTAAGGGATCAAGAGAGAAGTATTTGAGCTTCATTTTAGTATTTTTCTTGGGGTCATTCATCCATACTTAGCCACAGTGCAGTCTCTTTCAGAAAATCCTTGATTCAGAGGCAGCAGCAACAGTGTTGCATCCTTTGATATTGTGCTAGTCTTTGAGGAGGAGGTGCTCATTCCCCTCCGGGAGTTTGTTAGAGATGCCTTTGGCAATATTTATGTATTATTCAGCTATTTCATATCATATTCAGCCATGTATAATACATATATGTAGTAACTGCGTTATTTCTATAGTGCTGCTTGTTATTCATTCATTTTGCCAAAAACCTTTGCCGGGTGTCTTGTTTTACTGTATAAGCTTGTAAATCTCCATTTCTCTATTATTTGATCAATATAAGTTGCATATTAGACTTATTTTATCATTTTCTGTAGAAACCCTCATGGGAATTATGCTCTCACTTTATTCATAAATTTATGTTTAGTGAAGTCATGGGAAATCAATGTTTTCTAGCCTAGTCGAGAAAGGAGGAGTTTTTTAACATAGCTAGAAGCATTATTTTTAGATGAAACTCAGAGAATAGGTCCCTAATGACCTAAGATATCATATCCAGCCGTTTCCCCTGCTTAATTTTACGCTCATTTCTGAAAATAACCTTTTTAGGGCATAAAACACCCTTTTTCCCCACTTTCTGGATCATGAAACGAAGTACCAGTTTCTGTTGTAGTTAAAAATGATTTATATGTGTTTGTTATGCATATTTTAATCTTATTCATCATAATAGTACTGTTATACATCTTATTCATTGTAGAGTTTCATATTTGGAAAATTACAGTGGTATCAGAGCATGATCTCTGGCACAGCCTGTGAGATCAAGATATCAGAGGAGAAAAGAGGAAAATCATAGATCAAAATAATTGAGAGGATGAGCTTACTCTCATCCATTTTCAGATCCAAGAAGAAAGAATACCATGTAGTGAAAGAATGATGAGAGGCAATAGGTTCTTGTTTTCTACATTTGATGGGTCAACCACAACTAGAGCTTGGGCAAGAAAGCTTGAGGCATTCTTCCTACTTCACCCAATGGTAGAGGATGAGGCAGTAGAAGTTGCAGCACTTCACCTGGAGGGTGAAGCCAATACTTGGTGGTTCAGTCACTCAAGCCATACAAGAGTGATTTCTTTTCTTGAGTTTACTCAAGGCCTGATTACAACCTTTGATGGATAAAGATCAGAAGAGAGGAAGTCCACACCACCATGGGAAGAGACAAGTACCAGCGCTGTCACAACCTTGGAAGAGAAGCTTCCTACATCAGCAGTTGGATCAGCCAACACATTGAAGAGAGGGACTCTTGCAGCCATACAAGATGTTCCGAAGGATCACAAAGGTATGCATAAATTTCCATGTCTTGACATTTCAGAAAATTTTATGGAAGACTTTGGAGATTTGTTTGCATATGACCCAAGATCAAATATTTTTTCCAAGAAAGAGCAACAATATTTCACTGCACTGTGCAAGCTGGAATGGTTCAAGGAGCAAATGAACCATCACTCTCATAGACCCCTGTTGAGTTGCACACAACCCTTGAGGTTGAGGTGTGATCTTTTGGAGAGAATCATGAACGTGGAGGATGGAGTGAACCTTGCTCCAAACAAATTCATGCAGAACCATATGTTCATCTGGGAGTTGAGACATGAGATAGCCAAAACACCCTGGAGGAGGGTTATAGCGTTGTCAAGAGGTAGCAGCAAGGAGGCTTTGCTTTTAGACCCTTTGGATCCTTATGGTTTCAAAATGATCATCAGTGAGAGATCTCCTCTAGGATGTCTCCAAGGAGTTGCATTTCAGCATCCCACAGAATGCAAGGAGAAAAATATGATATGGGAGGATGGTAGTCTCTTTTGGAGGGATACCAAGATGGAGAACGATAGAAGGCATTCATCGGTGGACAAATGGATGTGGGTAGAGAGCAAGAAGCTGGAGAGTTACTTGCAACTCTATGATACTGGGCAGCAGGAGGAAAAACTATGTTGGCTACTCTTGAGAGAGTTTGGCCATCATGTGGCATATCCTTCTTCTAAGGGTATGAGGGAGGAGGATACTTGGAAAAGTACTTGCATCATGGGGCAGCAAGGAGTGTGGATGCATTATGATGATATGGTCATTTTGTTTTCACTGCATCAGTTGTATGATGGGGGTATGATGACGCAGGAAAGACATTTGTTGTTTTGGAGGATTGAGAGAGGGAAAGGACAAAGTTGCTCTCACATTTTGAATGATGTTGCAATGGGAGGAGATGGAAACATTATGGGAGGATTCTTTGACATAGAACATTTCAGAGAATTTATTTATGAGTTGGCAGGGGCCTATTTGCATAGGCCAACAGTGCTGTCACTTTGGGGCATGAGTTTGTTGATGGAGTGTACCCAGGATCACTTCATATTTGATGCACTTAGTGGGCATAGAGGAGGTGATATTGATAGAGTGGTGGATGGACTCATTGGTTGCTGTGGTATGTTCTCCTTGATTTGGATGTCCAAGCATAAGAAGGAGGATTTTCATGGAGCATGTGATTCATTCCTCTTCAGATTGGTATGTCATACCACTATGGAGGATTCATCTATGGATCTTGTCACCACCCTGCTTCCATCACATAGTAAGAATTATATTTTTGCACTTATTGATTGTTCAACACAATATTTGTATACTCTTACCATTTCCTTGCAGTGCATTGCTCTCTAAAGGGTCGAATTTCTCTTTTGGCTCCATGGTCTTTTTTTGGCCAGCTATCATGATAGAGACAAAAATCTATTGTATGATTTGGGGCAAGTTTGTGGGTACTTCTTCTATGCTCAATTGACATATCCAGCCATCTACTATTTACTAGTGGGTGAGATGACTTACATAGCAAGCCATTTTTCAAGACACAACTTGCCATACCATTGTCTGAAGCTACAGTGGGGAAGACTATGCTATGACCACTTGGGAGACTGTTGGTTCCTTCCAGCAACACATGAAACCTTCAGTATTTCTCTCAGTATGCTACTGATCATGGTCCTATTTATTGATATTGTCCTTGATTATATGAGGAGCATGATTGGAGGAGGAACACATGGAGTGGGTGTGTTCTTGGGGGAGGAGCATCCCCACACTTTTTGCATTACATGCTCTAAGGGGAGCGTGGGAAGAGACATGGCCTCTACAACAAAAAATTTGTTTCTTTATGAGGAGGGCCATGAGATGGATGGGGTGGCATATGATGGTGATTTCTTGTCCATCATGTATGAGAGGGTTTGGGCCAGCTTGATGAACAACGCTGGGAGAGGGACCCTTGGAGGTCTAGCTCCCTTCTTTCCATTTGAGGGAAACATGATGGCAGCCCAAAATCAACAAATCCTTTGCACTTGTCTTAAGTGGAGAGGAAAGCAGCATGGGGTAGACTACTATGTATACCATGATCAGAATTTCAGCCCACCTACTTTTCCAGAGCTTCAGGTGGAGGATGATTTACATGAGTACCATTTTGGAGGGTGGCTCATTTTGCTTGGTTGATATCTTGGGGAGGAGATATTCAAATGGGGATGATGAGTCCTAATCTACATCAGCCCTCATGCTTCAAGAGGATCTTCAAATAGCCCATTGTTGCTTCCATGGATGTTTCATTGTCACATAGCGTTAGCTATTTGGGATGCTTCCCAAAAGATAGCTTGCACACTTTGGAGGGGAAACTTGGAGATAAATTGATTATGCAACACCTTGATCCTTGGAGGATTTCATATTATGAGGTTGTTGTAGGGGAGAAGAGGGTGCTCTTCAATCCTATCCTTGCAGTTTCTTGAGGACAAGCAACATTTGGGAGGGGAGGACTATAATGTTCCCAAATTTGCACATAGCAAATTGGAATATTAGATTTTGCTTCTTTCACCTAGGAGAGGAATAAATGGGTAAGGAGGCCCATGAACAATAAAAATATGAATAATTTCCACCTTAAGAAGGAAGGGGATCACTTCAGGAGCTGAAATTTACACTTGCAAGTGTGAACATGGGAAAAATAGATAAGGACATAGTCAAGATTGACTAAGTCAAAATGCATTCTTGAGGAGGAAGAGATCACCTAAGAAAACCGGTTCAATGTGAAAAAAGATCAGCCTAATACACATATGTAAACTAGATTGAAGATCTATAGTGTGAAAAGAGGCATTGGAGGTGGATTAGTTGACCAAGTCAACAACACAGCCACAAGAGGGGGGAAACAAGCTAGGGCAGTGCAGTTTTGAAAGAGGAAGCTTCATGAAGAAGTCACCTCAACATTGTGTGGGGTCCGAGGTGAGGAGGCTCACAAAAGATAAAATGAATGCATAGCATCAAAGGGAGAACACTCATGTATTCAGCTATTTTGGTCTTGAGACTAACTGCATGCTTCAACTATTTAGCCGGAGTGGATCCTCAATAAATACATCTCAATATGAATGTGGATTAGTTTAGACAGATATATGAGAGTTGGATTGAAGGTCCTTAGGTGTGAAAAGGGCTGGAGCAGGTTGAAGAGGTCAACCTTGACCAAATCAAACAATGTTGTTATGGAAGAGTGGCTTTGATGATGGGACAACGTAGTTTTGGAGGGAGATTGATTGTGTGATGGTGGAAACCCTAATGAGTGGGACCCAAGGTGAGAAGGCTCACATTGTTTATAAGGAAGAGGATGGCAGCCATATGGGGTAGCTTGTGAATCATATTTTGATATGTTTGTTTAGACTTTTTCTCTCTAGATATTTAGCTAAGATTGCTGGTGTTGTTTAGCACAAGGTATTCCTGTTTAGGAATTCCATCTATTTCCTTGAGAGGCCTCTTGGAAGAGTTCTTATCTTTCATTCCATGCATCCGACATTCTAGCCAAGCTTCAGTCTTCAGCTACAACACAGTTTCTACAGAATATTTTGTTGTGTTGCAGGGTGTTGCAGTGTAGGGTTGAGAAACCCACTTTCTGAGCTAGTTTTTATAGGAAGGAGGCTTCCTTCTCTTGGGAGATCAGTTTGGAGAGTTCTTGAGCTCATTTCAAATCTTTGGCAGCAGGCCAATCTATTTCCATCACCTACAACATAATTTTAGTCTAGAATTGCGTTATTTTGGAGGGCAGCTTCAGTGAGGGATCTTGTGGCTCTAATTGAGTGTTTTCCTGTGATTGAATGGATCAGCCTTTCATCGAAGGAGACCCTAGAGTGGATCTAAATCAGATATATATAATTTCAGCCCCATATCTTCATGTGCTTCAGTTTGCAGTGATTCTTCAGTCCTTGGGCTGCAGATCACCATTTGTATTGGGTGTATTCCTTGAAACCCTTCCCGAGTTCTCTTGGATTTGTATAAAGGAGACTAGATCTCAATTTGAGAAATATTGTTTAATATATGAGTAGATATATTTGTCTCTACCATTTTTGAGTATAAACCCTCATTAGACTATGTTTTCTCTTTATGCAGAAAACTTATGTTGCAGTAGGTATGGGGTTTCAGTGTTTTTGAGCTATACTAGGTGTGGGAGGCTTGTTTAGCTCCCTAATATGATTTTTTTCTGATCTCCTCTTGGATTTAGGTGATATGGTGTCATATCTAATGGATCCAAACGTTGATTTTGATTTTTATAGCATATATTTCTAAAAAAGCGTTATTTATGCATGTATTGTTGAGTTTTCCCATTTTGGTATATTATATCCCCACACTTGTTCTACCCATTACCCCTAAGGTCTCACGCAAAGATAATTCCAACCAACGATGTATAAAACTTATGGGCACTTGAGGACACTAACCATTGTTACCTTAGTGGTCATCCTCCTTAATTTAGACAGGCTCTTCCTAACATAAAGCCGGGGGGGGGTTCCCTAATAGGATTATCAAATCTGTCTTTGTGCCCCATGAAAATTTTCAACCCTGAAATTTATACACTTCAAATATGATATCACAAATATCCTTGAGAGGGTCAATCGGCCCAACTTTCAAGTCATTATAGCGTTATAATAAACATACTAAAGCATAACATTATTCAATACATCCTACAAGAAAAACATGAAATAAAAATATGGCAGCATATCTCTTGCTTTTTTGAAGGCCCAAGCACCAATGCATAGTGTAACCACAAATAATTGTGAACAGTTATACTTGTTGATGGTTTAAGCATTGTGTAAAAAGAAATATATCCAAGAAATCCTTGAAAACAAATATATCCATCCATGCATAATGGCGCCAAAAGAATCCTTGGACTGAACATTGACAATTTTTTGTAAAGACTTCTGCATTTTTAATTCAATGAGTATGTTGAAGATATAGGCACACTATGACAATGTTTCAATTATTGAAATCTACTAGACTCAATAATTTTAGTATTTAAGGATTGGTAGGATTGTATCATTCCCACTAGGTTCTGGTATGTATGAAGGTATAAAACTAACATTTAATTAAGGGTGTTTTTTACACTAAATTTCCTTATCGAACTTCTAATTTCAAGGCTATGCTAACATTTTTAATTCAGAAAGTTAGAACCTTGAAATTAGAAGGTCAAGTGTTAGTACTAGGTTATTTGGATTTAACATAAATATTTTATTATTATTTGAATGTTGTAAATATATAGATCTAATAATGTAAGTTATAATAATTTTAATATTTAAGATGATAAAAAATTTGTAGTAAAAGTTAAATAATTTTATATTTTAAAATTATGAGATATATAAAAACAAAAAATAAGTTTTTACTTCGATTGTTTTTAAAGAGGAATTACATATTTGGAATCTCTATAGTCAAATCTATATAGTTTAGAAAATGATTTATTTTTGTAGGTTGTTTACATTAATGTGAAGTAGAATGATATTGAAAACGATTTGGAAAATATGAAGGATTTTGTATTAGCTTGAGCCACCAAAGTCATCACATCAAAGTTAAATCTGAATCATCCAAGCTAGAAAACATTGGTAATTCGAAACACTCCCATAAGTAACTATTTGAATTTCAAAGAATGAACATGAAATTTGATAATGCACACTTTAATAATACACATGTGGGCACTCACCAGATAATGGTGGCCCGAAATGTGGAACTTGGACCATCACAAATGAACTCATGCAAGAGAGAGTGTGCATTCTGAAAAATGGCATGCATTCCTAATCCTATAACCTCATTGCTTCCTAAACCTCAACACAAGGTTGAAAAATTAGATTTTTTAGGAGTTCACACACTTTTAAAAGTGTATGTATGCTCTTTTTTATATAATCTCTAAGATGGAGGGAGGGTATGAAAGACGAAGAGAGATAAAGTCGAGAGAGTTTTTTTTTGAAGGAGGTATTGAGGGATGGATAAAGAAAGAGAGGAAGAGAGAGGAATAATGTATGTGTGCATGAGAGAGAGAGAGAGAGAGAGAGAGAGAGAGAGAGAGAGAGAGAGAGAGAGGAGGAAGAGGAGGAGGACAAGGAGGAGGAAATGGAGAGGGAGAGGTGAGGGAGAGTGAGTGAGCATGTGAGAGAGATAATGAGAGAAGGGAAAGAAATAGGGGCTGAGTGGCGAGATATAGAGGGGAGAGAGAGATAGAAGGGGAGGTAGAGGGTTGGTGCGAGGGAACAGGTGTTATGAAACTAGCTCCAAAAATATAAGGAAAGAGAGATTGACTCCTTAGAAATAAGCCACTTCGAGGGGGAAACCTCCATTACATAAATGAAAAATTCATGGATGATAAAAATGACAAAACCTCCTTTCTATATATAGGAGTCCATCGGGTCACAATATAATCCTAGCCGACCTAACAATAATAATGTAAGGGAACAATAAAAATATGGAGGTTACAGGGGTACAACGATAACAATAAGGGGGCTACACTAACAATAATAAGGGACTACACTAGTAATATAGGGACATAACATGTCCCTCTCCTTCAAAAAAGTGTTGTCCTCAACGCTTGACTAGCTCTAGATATTTCTGTATAAAATTATCATCCTCCCTTGTAGATTCTTCAGTGGGCAAGTTCTTCCACTTGATGAGATACTTTGAAATTGATAGATTTTGTAGTTGTCAAGTTCTTGTTTCCGTGACTGCTTCAGGTTCCAATATGATTTTTCCTTCCTCATCAAGTTCTAGAAATATTGTTTGAACTAGAATTTTTTCACCTATAACCTTCTTTATGCATGAAACATGGAAAACTGGATGCACTCGAGAAGAAGCGGGAAGCTCCAATTTGTATTCCATAGTAACAATCTCTTGAAACACCTTGTAAGGACCATAGTACATTGGCGATAATTTATTATCCTTCTTATATTGCTTGAGGGACATTTTTCTTGTATAGTTGTAGCCGCAAAAATATTGAGTCTCCTACATCGAAACTTCTCTCGCTGCAATGTTGATCTTCCTGTTGTTTCATTCGATTTTGTGCCAAATTTAGGTTATCCTTTAAGAGTTGGAGAACTTGTTGTTGATGCTCGATGTCATCTTCCACTACTTGAACCTTCGAATTTTCTCTTCAATATGATGTGATGATGGTGGAGGATATCCATAAAGTGCCATAAATGGGGTCATTTTTGTTGTAGTATGGAAGGAAGTGTTATACCACGATTCATGCAGAGGTAACCACCTGGCCCATTGTGTTTGTTTATTAGATACAAAACAACGAAGATATCCTTCCAAAAATTTGTTCACTATCTCATTTTTCCCATCAAATTGAGGATGATAAGATGGGCTATGAGCTGGTTAAGTACCCAAAAAAGAAAATAATTCCATCCAAAAATTTCCAATAAAAATGGGATCTCTGTCGCTTACAATAATATTTGGGTTTCCATGTAGCTTTCTAATTGTTTCCATAAATGCAGTAGCAACTGTACTTTCTTTAAATGGATGAGATAATGCACAAAAGTGTGCATACTTGGTAAGTATATCAACTACCACCATGATGACTCTCTTTCCTTCAGAATTAGGTAAACCTGTGATAAAATCCATTGAAATATCCTCCCAACGTTGACTTGGAATGGATAAAGGTTGTATAAGACTCAGGGTCTTAATTGTGTCCACTTTATTTTGCTGGAAAACCAAACATTCTTCCACAAACTTTTGAATATCAGATTGAAGGCCATCCCAAAAAAAAATCTTTCTTCAGCCTGTGGTAAGTTTTTAAAAATCTTGAGTGTCCTCCTAAGGGAGAAGTGTGCAATTCCAAAAGAATCTTTTGTTTTAGTTGGGAATTCTTACAATGATATAAGAAATCTTTGTACCATAAGGAATCATTTGTCCAACTAAATGTATCATATGTATTAGGGTCTTGCTGCAACTTTTGAATGAGTGTACACACTTCTTCTTCCTTCTTCCATTCATCTCTTTATTCAGTTATCCAATGTGGTTGGATAATATAAATGGCACAAAGCAATGCTTCCACCTCTTCATCCTTTCTTGAGAGTGCATTTGTAACAACATTTATCTTGCCTTTATTGTAGATTATTTCAAAGTCATAACACAACATCTTTGTTACCCATTTTTTGTACTCTTCTGAATATATTCTTTGTTCCATAAAATATTTAAGACTATCATGATCGGTTTTTACCTTGAAGTGTCTTCCCATTAGATAAGGTTTCCATTTCTTTTGTGCATGTAGTATTGTCAACATTTCCTTATCATAAATAGCTTTCTGTAAATACTTTCCTTTGATTGGACGACTTTCAAAAGAAATGTGTCTTCCTTCTTGCATTAAAACAACACCAATTCCATTTCTTGAGGCATCACATTCCACAATAAATTTTTTTGTGAAGTCTGGCATAACTAAGACTAGTGCTAAGCACATTGCCTCATTAAGATGTTCAAAGGCCTTATTTGCTTTAGGAGTCCATGGAAATGCATATTTCTTCAATAATGTTGTTAGAGGTGCTGCTATTCCCCCATAATTCTTAACAAAATTGCAATAATACCCTGTTAACCCAAGAAATCCTCGCAACTGCTTTATGGTCATGGGGACTTTCCATTCCTTAATGGCTTTAATTTTGTTAGGGTCTACCTTAACACCCTCGTGGGATAAAATATGACCCAGATATTCCACCTCTTGTACTCCAAAGAAACATTTGGATGTTTCTGCATATAATTGTTTCTCCTCCAATATTTTAAGCACCCTGTCAACATGTTGAACTTGATCCTTCCAAGACTTGCTGTAGATTAGTATATCATCCAAAATTACTAACAAAAATTTTCTAAGGAAGGGTTTGAAAATGGAATTCATCAACCCTTGAAATGTAGAAGGTGCATTGGTAAGTCCAAAAGGCATGACCAAAAATTCATAATGAACCTCATGAGTTTGAAATATTGTTTTCAAAATATCTTCAGTCTTCTTTCTAATTTGATGATATCCTGAACGATGATCCAACTTGGTAAAATAATTTGCTCCATGTAATTCATCCAATACTTCATCAATCACAGGAATGGGAAATTTATCTTTAATATTGAGCTTATTGAGCTCCCTATAATCCGAACACATGCGCACTGATCTGTCCTTCTTCTGCACCAATACTATTGGAGCAGAGAAAGAACTTTGACTAGGTTGAATTATACCAGCCTCTAACATTTTTGCAATCATACATTCAATTTCTCTCTTTTCAACATAAGGATATCTTTAAGGCCTGATTTTTGGAGAATGGAATCAAATGAATAGAATGACCATGATCATGAATAGGTGGCAACCCTTTGGGAGTTTCAAACACCTTGGAATGATTGTCAAACACTTTTTGGAGATCTGGAGAAATAGATGATTTTGATGTTGGAACTTCCAGTGAGCATACTTGTGCAATTACGCCTCATTATTATTTCTTCAGAAGCTTTGTCATGACATTAGAGCTTATTATATTTCTCGGATTCCCTGCGATACCCTGTAATTCAACATCCTTTCCTTCCGAAAAAAAATTCAAGAGAAGTTCTTGAAAATTAAAAGATATCGTCCCCAAAGATTCTAACCATTGTACTCCTAGTACAACATCAACACCTCCCATTGGAATTTAAAGCATTGGAATATTCAGTACATATTCCCCCATGGATAGCTTTATATTATGGCATTTTCGAGAGAAATTTATAGTTCCTCCATTTGCAACCATCACTTGACATTCTGGTGCCGGGTATAGGAAGCAATTAAATTCCCTGACTACCTTACAATGAATAAAATTATGGGTACTACTCAAAACAATCAACACTATTACTTTTTTCTTCTTGATATGTCCTTCTATCTTGAGAGTTTTAGGAGTGGTAATTCCTACCAATTCATTATACGATATTGTCAGACTCATTTCTTCTTTCTCTAGGGTTGGTTCCTGGTGAATATCCTCTTATTTTGAAGTTTCTTGTTCATTTTATTCCTCTTCTTCACAATCTATGTAAAATAATTTATTCTCAGCACACTTATGACCTTTAATGTATTTTCTATCACAAATGTAGCAAAGCCCTTTTTCTTTTTTTTATTCCAATTTTTGTGGTCTCAAACTTGTAGGCTGTGGAAGTCTAGGCATAGCAATACTTACATCTTTATAGATGTGAGTGGTAGGCTTCCTTGTCGCCATAATTTTACATTCAATTTTTCTTGCCAACCTGAATGCCTTCTCCATTGCATAAGGTTATCAAAGGAGAACCTCATGTTGGATGTTATCCTTTAAATTCCCTATGAAGACATCAATCATGTGTTCCTATGGAATATCAGTTACCCTTATATTCAATTTTTGGAATTCCTCAATGTGATCCACCACTGAACCCTTTTGTTTGATATTTATCAATTGGATAAAGAAGTTGTTGCTCTTTGTATCCTCATAATGTGCTATCATTTCCTCTGTAAAAATTTACCAAGTGACAATTTTTTACCAGAGAAAATCCATCAATACCATACAAATGTATTTTGTTCTAAATGTAAAGTTGCAATGCGTACATTTTTTGTGTTTTTAAAATTATCGAGATAAAAAAATATTTCTCCATCTGTAGTATCCATGTTATGGGATCCTTGCCATCAAAATTTTCCATATCCATATTTGGAATATGGTGGTTCTTCCATCCAACATTAGATTTTATGAAATCACGATTAACGTTTATTTTTTTCTCATCATGAGTTTCCTGTACTACCTTTTCGCCATTAGGAATCATTTCTTGTATCAAATTTGTCAAAACTTCCTTCAAAACTTCAATGTCTGCTTTTAAATAATTCTTCATGTCTTTCATGTTAGCTTCCATTTCATCCATCTTAGCTCCCATGACATCCATCTTAGATTCCATGCCATTATTCAAACCATCCATTTTATCTTCCACACCTTTCTTCAAACCATCCATATTAGCTTCCATGCCCTTCTTAAACCCATCCATATTAGCTTCCACTCCTTTCTTCAAACCATCCATCTTAGCTTCCATGCCTTTCTTCAAAACTTCCATTTCATTTTTTGTTTCTCTTTGAAAGAGCTAAATTTTATGCACTTGCTCTTGTAATTTTGATATATCATGTTGCACTTCTTCCTCTTCATGAGTCATAGTAGAGAATTTTAAGGGCTTAATGGGTGTTGAATTATTTTTAGGGGTCATTTTAGAACACAATACTAATATCTATGCTTCAATATTCCCTTGGAATCACTTCAAACTGATTTTTCAAACAAGACTTATGTAATTTGAAAAAAAATACACACCTTTTTCTTTCTTTTGAGGAGTTCGATATTTAAAGTGAATTATACTTGTTCTTTGGGATCTTCAACATCTTAAATTCAGCCCTGTAGTAGCCCTTTGAATCTTATTTTGAATGCCATAAGTATGACTTGATTTGGATTATTCAAGGAAAATTTATGCTCAATCTCCCATAATGACCTAATTATTTTCTGGTTCAGTAGAGCGAACTTGTACTACATGCCACGTGTCACTTTTTCCTCCTTAGGCTCTGAAATTAATACACAGGAAAAAAAATTATGTTTGATTTTTTCCACTTTTTACAGAATCCAAATTTGATCCGCAGAGAGAGATTTATGACAAGTTTCCCATGGTCACCTCTTTGAAATGAAATTCGGGAGCCTGAAAAAACCCTAAATTCCACAGATCATATCTCTGAAAATATTGTGAACCAAGATATAAAATGTTTACACGAAGTTCCTCAAGATTTTGTTTTCTGCTGGTAAAAATTTCACCTTCTGATCCTTAGAAAAAACGTTATAGCAAAAATTCCACGATGACCTGTTTGGAGCAGCAAATCCTAGAATCCAAAGCTTTGATTCCAAATGTTATGAAACCAGCTCTAAAAGTAGAATAAAAGAGAGATCAATGCCTTACAAATAAGCCAGTTCGAGGGGGAAACCTCCTTTACATTACATAAATGAACAATTATTGGATGATACAAATGACAAAACCTCCTTTCTATATATAGGAGTCCATGGGGTCACAATATAATCCTAGCTGACTTTTAACAATAATAATGTAAGGGAACAATAATAAAAATATGGGGGTTACAAGGGTACAAAAATAAAAATAAGGGGACTATACTAACAATAATAAAGGACTACACTAGTAATATAGTGATCTAGAAATGGGAGAAACATAATGTGATAGAGGAGGGGAGAAAGAGAAAGATGGAGAAATAGATAAAGAGATGGATTGTGGGGGTGGGGGGGGTGTGGGAGAGGGATGAGAGTGAAATAGAGTGAGGGAAAGGATGAATATTTTAGAAAAAGAGGGTGAGATGTGGGGGAGTGCATGGAGAGAGGGTAAGAAGAAGAGAGAGAGGGGGGGAGAGAGAGAGGGAGAGATAGGAAGGAAGAGGAAGAGAGATAGGAATATAATGCTAGAGGTTAGAGAGGGGATGTAGAGAGAATATGAGTAATAGAGAGAGACATGTTGGGGGAAAGAGGGAGAGTTAATAGTGAAGGGAGAGGGAGGGAGAGGGAGGGAGAGTGGGGAGAGGAGTAGAGTGGGGAAGCGAGGAAGTGGGAGAAAGGGGGAGAGAATGAGTGAGTATTTGTCAAAGATAGTGGTTTGTGAAAGAGGGTGGGGGGAGTATACATAAGAGAGATATGGGTGATGAATGTTAGATGGAATGGAGGAGAGAGGGAGAGGAAGGGATAGCGGGGAGAGGTGTAGAGTGGGGAATAGAGGAAGTGGGAGAAAGGGGGAGAGAATGAGTGAGTATGTGTGAAATAGAGTGGTTGGAGAAAGAAGGAAGGAGGAGTATACATAAGAGAGATATGGGTGAGGAATGTTAGAGGGAAGGGAAGGGTAGAGAGAAAAAAAATTTAGTGGGGGGTTCCTAAATGAGTGACTAAGGGAGGAAGATAAAACTAGATAAATAAAGGAAGGGTGGGAGGGGAAGTTGGAGATAAAGTGGGTGTGATGGGCAAGAGAAAAAGGAAGTGAATGAGATAATAACAAAGAGAAGGGAGAATAGGGAGTGATTAGGAGAGATCTATATAGATTTATGTTTGTGTGTGTGTGTGAGAGAGAGAGGGTGGGTGCTAGGAGAGGGAGAGTGGGAGAGAAAATGGAGGGGAGATGTGTGAGAGAGGAACACAAGAAAAAAGTGGTGTACAAGAAGGGAATGAGAGATAGAGAGAAGGGTGGTTTATGAGAGATAGGGAGGGAGAGAATGAGGGAGTGAAGGAGAGAGGAAGTGAGTGAGGAGGTAGATATATAGGGATGGAGAGAGAAATATGCAGAGGGAATGACAAGATATTGGGGAAGGGATAAAGACACACAAAGAGAATGCGAGAGAGAGAAGGGGGTAAGATAGAGGGGGATAGATGTGGGTAAGTTAAAGAAATGTAATAATGCAATGAGGGTAAAATGGAAAGACACACATATAGGAATAGAGATGGGGGGATAGGAAGCAAGAGAGTGAGAGTGAGAGAGAGAGAGAGAGAAAGTGAGAGAGAGATAGAGATACATAGAAATAATGTGGTGGGAAAGAGAGAGGGAGGAAATGAGATAGAGAGGTATAGAGGAAAAGAGGGGAGGATATTTGGGAAGGGAGAGAGGGGGAGAGTGGATTGGAGAGAGAGGGATAAATAGAGGTAAAGAGAGAGGGGAGAGAGAATTAAGAGAGAAAGAGGGGACTTTGTACTCTCTTGGAGGTAGAATTTATACTCCCAAAAGTTTTTATAAATCACTAGGTGGTTGAAAGGATGGATAAACCACTCATTTTTGTGAAGTGGGTGATAGAGAGAGGGGAGGGACACCATGAGAAATAGGAGGGAGCTAATGGAGAAAGATGGTTTCTCTACACACACACACACACAGTGTGGGTGTGTCTCCATTCCTCGTTCTTCTTCTCTTTCTCTCTCTCTCTCTCTCACACACCTTCTCTCTCCCTCTCCCTCTCCTTCTCTCCCTCTCCACTATATCCCTTAATCTGTCTCTCTATCTCCCTCACTCCCTCTATCTTCTCCTCCTCACTTCTGCTATCCTCTCTCCATCACTCTCCCTATCTCTCCCCTATCATTCTCTCTCTCTACCCCATATCTCTCTCATTCCCTCTAGCTCTCTCTTATTCCATATTTATCCTTCTATCAACCCTCTTGAAATCCATTTTTATATCCCTCCATCTCGCCTTCACTCTCTCTCCTTCGCCTTCTCTCTTCCAATCTATCTCCCACCTTCATATATATATTTATATCCATCCATATATCCTTCTCCTTCACACACACACTCTGTAACACTCCCTCCCACCACCTTAGACTTCCCAAGCTTAATGGGAGGTGTTACTTTCAATTAACCCAACCTACCTAGTCTTATTATGTAGATGGTTTTATAAAATTCCTTCTCACCCAAAGTATGTTGAATTCACGTTAGATATCACCATCATTTTAATCTCATTAAGATATTTTCAGCAATATAAAAATTATCTCAATCTTACCTCTAGATTCGAAGTTATGACCATTTGAAGTTCGGGTCTAGTAACCCTTGCCACATCAGCAAGGATTCACCACATGGTACCTACGTGGAACTGACTCCTCATATGAAGTCCATTGTGGCATATTCCACATCATAGTGCCTTACTGCCACCGTGCCCTACACCATTTCCATAGAATGAAAACCCATACAAATCTCTATAGTGCACCATAATTTTTCATGCCAACTGATAAGGTCAAACATCATCTAATGACTTTTGTCTACTTCGAACCCCATGATAGTATTGCACTACAAGCACCTCCACAATTTAAAGCTCCATGCTGACATGCTATCCAGCCACATGTGCTACCTTGTGAGAACCACACAGTACTCGCATGATAGGTGGCATGAAAAAAAATTATCATGTCTCATTTAACACCACATTAGCTTAACCTCCACATCACTTAATTCCTCAACATCTTATTGGTGTCACGTTGATGTGAGAGTGATGTCATCTTGCCATGTGGCATCCTATATTAGTGCCATGTTTCATCAAAAACCTGGGCACCTTGCCAACCATAGGGCCATGTTTGTCTTCCACATGTCACGCTAACATCATGCCATGTATGTAAATTTTCCATTTCATAGGTAGATGTCATTTCTGTCCTACATGGCATATTCCACCTAAGCTTAAGTCATGGGTCCCAATTCTTCCCAGAACTTTATGCAAAAAAAAAATTTCTCATTCAATGATGGGGAAGACGTTCTATCTCACTCGTGTTCAATATTTTCAACACACTTAGAAAAGGGTGAACCCTTTTCTTTCCTATTCCACATGATGGGATGTTTTGGTGGCAAGTGATGAGAAATTTCCTTTCCTGCACCCTCTATCAACCACACCCATTTCTCCTCAAAGTAACTTAGCATCCTTAGCATGGCACGACCTTAATGTTCACAATAGATGATTATATACATCAAATATGCCCCCTCAAGGACATCTTCTTCCCTTTTTATAAGAAGAACTCCTAAAAATATCTTCTTATAAAAAGGGAAGAAGAGGTCCTTGAGGGGGCATCTTCGATGTATGTAATCTTGGAGTATTTTGAAGAAATAAAATAGCTATGTGTTTTGTGTATATATAGAAATGGTATCAGAGCTAGGTTATTTGTTTGAGTGGACTCTTGAGTTTGTCTAAAATCCTGAAAAGGTCGTTAGCCTATTTAAAGTTGAGGAAGGCACATTGGGTGTTGAAGACTGAAATTGGATTAGAACTCGTACATCTGTACAAGAGGGAAGCCGCAAAAATCTGTTGATTCTGTTGTTTTTACACACCGGGTACACTTTTATTTACTCATATTCCTCCTAGAAATTTCTGTTGCTGCCAATTACTCTGTATTCTCTTCATGGATTCATTTACTCCTATTAGTTCTCGCCAATCATTTGGAGAAAAATCATTTGAGGAATTTTTAAAGGAACATGAAGATGCAACACTAGAAAGACAACTTTCATGTTCTTCTTCCTCTGTAATACATGAAAAATCTATTAATCTATTTTCTGAACCAGTTGCCTCTGGATCTTGGTCTCTCCCTAATATAGACCCTAAGTCAGTATATCAAAATCTAGGTTTGTTAGATACCATAGAATTTTGGAGATATAAGGTAAAGGAAGAAGTATTACAGACCACTTATAATAATCACATCCTCCATTATTTAAATATCATTAACCAACCTGAATTTGATGCTGCTAAAAAAGCTGGTTATAATTTTTCCCATTTTGGCCATGTAAAAATAGGAATTTAGCCTTTACATAGAAAAGGCCAAGATGTTGCATTTTTCTCTTGTGTATTTGATAGAAGAAGGAATTTTTTCCTAAAGCTTTGATTGGAGGATGTCAAGGAACTCTTGCTTATGGCCCTGCCTCTTGGTCCTGCATTCCTGATTTCTCAATAGTCCTAACAGACCCTAATGCTATAAACTCTCTAATGTTGGGGTTACAAACTCATGGTTATGATGACTTTGATGATGATAGCAAAAGTATTGCTATTTGGTCGTCCTCTATCATAAAATTTTATAAAAAACCACACCCTCTATTATTAAGTCCATGTCCTCTCAATCTGAGTTTATAACACTAATAACTCATGATTATGGGATGAATTTGATAGCTCCATAGGTGATTCCCCGTTCTGCTTTAAAGTCGCCCACTGAGTGGATCACTTAATGGGATTCGATCAGAAAACCGTCCCAACCATCTCCAATCACTTCTTCTACTATCTTTACTGCTAAATATGGTAATGTGCATACTATTTTCTCAGAATTTCCTGCTGAGCGTGGTGGACCTGTAAATACCCCTTCACCATCATATTCAATTGATCTAATTTTATTTCAAAAATTAAAAAATCATACTTCTTCAAGTAATCCCCTTGCTTTAGTCTGTGATCATCCACACTGTTCAAAAACCTACTGCAGTTCACATCTCAACCTCCAACTCCACATGGAGAACAAGAAAAGGGAAAGAATAGAATTAATATGATCAGATTTGTCCCTGACAAAAATTCAAAGGATGATAACTTCACCAAAACCCAAATTTTCAACATTCATGAAGAAATTACTATCCAATCTATGGGAAAGAACTCCACAAAAGGTCTAGGATTTTATGATAAGGCTGAAATACCATCCTATAGAAAAAATCCTAAAAACAAAATTGCAAAGAATATAGAGATCCCTACAGATTGTGAAATAATTTCCTTTTTAAATATTTTCAAAGGTATTGGTCCTTATGATCCCAATGATGCCTAGAAAAAAAAAAATTTCAATTGGGATGTTTATACACATCAGCATGAGAATAAGTATTATGAAGAATTGAAGCTACTACCTCAAGCTGATAGAAATAATTTTAATACAAAAAATGATTCGCAATGGAAAGCATGGATGAAAGCCAAAAATCAGTGGATATCATTCTATGAATGGTATTATCCTTCTCTGAATCAAGTTGAAGAATCATTAATGAATCAATTCAAGAATCAGGCTAAACAAAAAAGAATTTCATATTCTGAATACTTTGTTCTTGAGAAGATGGAATCTAGTGTCGTTGATATTCCATCACCCCTAAGTATTCCTAAGTTTCCTCCACATATCATAAGAATGATGTCCAAGCCTAATATTCCTAGGAAGCTGCTGCTCGTAAGAACAAAAAGAGAAAAATTGGTAAGGAATGTTTGTATGAACTTTCAAGTGAATATGCTCAGATCTGATCCACCCTTAAAACATAAATGGGAACTTTTGGATGGATAGATTTATCAGTCTGACTATGAGTTTCCGCCATGGAAAAATTTTGTGATTAGAAAAAAAGATGGGAAAGCCTATAAAATTTTACCCATTAAAATAGATGATGTGAATATTTATTTTAAAGAATCTATTGCTGCAACAAACTGAACTAATTTAGAATTATCCAGTTTAGAAAAATTCCTGAGAAACCAGCATAAATATTTAGAAGAAATGAATAATAGCCTTAAAGAAATGATGGCTAGAATGCTCCAGAAACAAGATTATGCTGTTGTATGTCTAAATGAGAATATCAAGGCTCTATCTAATAATGACAAACATATATCCCAAAGTCTTGATAGTCTCAATTTAAACACCGAGAAGAAAATTCATGAAGCCGTTGTTGCACATGGAAATAAATTGTCCGAGTAAACTCCAATCTTGATATAATCAAGAAACAGGTCTAGAATGTTTCAAACTCCGTATATGCTCTGAAACGGAAACCTTATACTGATTCATATAAGGCTAAAACCCTTTTCAAAGAGCCTTCTTCCCAGATGCCATATTCAGTATCATCCACTATTTCCAATCTGATAAAGCAGCTTGCAGAAATCTAGTTTCCTAAACCTTGAGTTTCCTGCCCCTATTCACCTTTTGTTGCTCCTAGTTTCTTTGGCCATTTGAAGCCAGATGAAAAATTGTTTGCCTCCACTTCCTCTTCTCTGATTGGATGAAGAAGTTTCCCGCTAAGGAGGAGCATGAAAAAATTGATGATGAGACCAGTGTAAATAAATTTGATGTGGATTTCCAAGAGCCTTCTCTTGAAGTTCTTGAGGAATATGTAAATAACTTTTCTCCTCAAGATAAAATTAAATTCAATATTCCTATTGAGAAAGCTGTGCATGCTACCACCAATAGATCCAATTGGAGTTCCACTTGGACCCCTGCCCCAGACATAAGACATTTGATGAAATCTAAATACCGTAAGGATTGGTCAGCCTCGTCCACATATTCATGGAATATTGATAACTGCACTGAAGTTGAAGTTCTGTCTGTAATGAATTCAATGTTAGTTTGTTACAGAACTTATCTTGCTGATGACATTGGTCCTATTAATTCTACAAGAATAATCATTGGAGGATTCGAAGGATCTTTAGATTCATGGCTGAAAGCAGAAACATTAAAATATCCAACCCTTCTAACTACATGGGAAAATTCAGAAGTCAAGAATCCAGATGGAACTACTTACATGGATCCCCATACAACCCTCCCTATGAACAATATGATTGGTTTTTTATTGTATGGTATAACTGTGAATTTTATTGGTTTTCCACAGATAAACAATGACTTGACTGCAATAAATCTTGTTGCAATGAAGCTCCATAATATGCAGCAGTTTGATGAATATTTTAATGAATTTCTACACCGTCTGCATACTCTTTCCCTTGAGCTTATTTTGGAAGAAAAATGGAAAGGAATATTTGTATCCTCTCTGCCACTCTGGGTTTCATCTGAAATTTGTACAAAACTACCAGGAAATATTGGAAACTATAAATTTGGAGTTATCAGACAAGCAGTAAAAGCCATAATTGTTGAATTATGCTCTCAAATGAAAATTGCTAGAGCCGCCTCAAATCCAAAAAAACCGCACGGTGTTACACAGTAATTTGTCGCCGTCCCTGCAATCCCCCGTCCCACACATTGGAGGGCTCATTCCATGACCTGTGAGTAGTGACATGACTTGAAACCACTTTCATGACATCCCCCTTGACAAAGACAATCATTCCCCTGAAGACAATTTCCCGTGAAAAGCCCTAAAAATAGCCTTTTTAGCCTTGGCTCGACTAGCCAGTTCAGCCCTCGCACCAATGCAGGAAATCCACCAAAGAGGGCACGCCAACTGGCGCTCTGTCCTAGTGTGTCACCCACGCCATGCTTAATAAGGAGTTTTTTTTTTAAATAAATGGCAGAATTTTGATTCCAACCAACTCTTGAACGAGTCTCTAAAATAAGTTGGGAGGTTTGGCTCCGAATCTCCATGTAGGGGAAGTGGTTTTCCACCTATCATGGAAGCTTCCTTGAGGATAGGGCATTTCCCACCATTGTAGGGATCCCAACTCCCCTTCCACCATCTATATAAGCTTGTCATTTTCCCTTTGCAAGCTAGCCTGAATAGAGATGAATCAATTGTAAGGAGATTATCGTCAAACAGCCGAAGAGAGAGAGACTTGTCCTTTTCCCGACGAGCTTTACCAAGACGTACTCCTCTGTCGACCCGCCGAAGGAAGATCCAACGTCAGAGCTTAGGTTGTATCTTTCTTTGTTCTGATTAATAATAAACGACTTCGATTATGGTTCCACTCATATTTTCATGTTTTATGTTATGAGTTGTATCTTCTCTGATTGATACATAATTGCATGTATTAGGTTTTACGCTTGTTTGTTCGTTGTTTCTTCTTGTACGTGCAGGTGTTCAATCGCATCAAGCAGAAGAATTGTGATCTGCCAAAGCAAGGGACGGAAGCGCCATCTTCCTCACAAACAACGACAACGTAGGACTTAAGGTAGGCCTCTTGTCGCATCTTAGTCTTTTGCAATTAGGAACTTGCGTATTAGCGTGACTCGGTTGTTGCTAGACCTGATCTAGGATAGTAGGGATCACCTCTGTCCACAGAGGGGATTTACCTCTCCAACAAAATGGTGACTCCACTGGGGATACATTGATTGGAGTTTGTCTTGTATTTTCAGTTGATTTTGGTCTTTGTCTGCTTGATCAGCTCTTTTGGTTCACTTTTTTATAGTGTAAATCCCCTGTTCAGCCCCCAGAGGATCAAATCTGACCTCTATTTTTCCAAATTTTCATCCTTTCATTGTTGGCTTGATTGGCATGGTTTCCATCCTGACAGTCGCGCCAATTGGCGCAGGTTGCCAGTTCATCACTCGCATCATCCCCTATCTGGGGCGGATTACAGCCAGACAGTCGCGCCATCTCCTATAGATGCTAGGGTTTTCCCTTGTTTGGAAGTTTCTTTTCGTCAGTACTTTGCTTCTGGGTTTTTTTTTATATTTTTCTTGAAGTGGTGAGTCTGTTCTTGGTTGGGAGAAATTCTTTGTTTTTTCATTTTCAGGCGTTGGTGCTTGTTGTCAGTTAGCAACCTGCGCTAATTGGCCATTGGCGCCAGTTGTTAGTGAGAAAGTTGCGCCAGTTGGCACTAGTTTCACCTACAAAATTCGTGCCAATTTCAAGGTGTGTGAAAATTGAGTTTTTTTCCCTTAATCCTTCACCAGTGTGTCTTTCCCTTTCAGTCTTTTCTCTGTATGAGCATAGATTACATTGCTCATTATTCAGCTGAAATGTCTTCTTTCCGTGATTGCTTGATGTAAAAGGGAATGAATGCCTTGTTTTGATCTCATTCTTTGGAAGTCCTTTTTGTGTCTGACCTCATATGTCTTGTCGCTTTTTGAGGAATTTTGTTACAAAGTGTTTGAAACAACAATTGCATTCTTCGTGTTTGTTTGCATTCCTTTTGCCTTCATCCTTTCATTAAGGAGATTTGCGTTCATTTAGTTTTCATCTCAAAGTTTTATTTTCATCAAAATGCATTAGATTACATTGCATTGAAGAGTATTTTTTTAGATTTATCATTGAATTTAGATTACATTGTTTAATGATTAAAAGCTAAAAATCGCATTGAGTGCATTCTCTTTCATTAAAAGCGTGCATTAAGTAGATTCTCATTTCCTCAAAAAATGCATTGAGTGCATTCTTATCATTTGAAAATAAAAAGGAAATTGTGCATAGATTACAATTGCATAGTTTTCAAAAATAGGGTTTTGCATAGATTACATTGCATAATTCACATCGTTGGATGTCTTAGATTACTTTTGGATAGTGAAAGTCATCTAGTTTGGAAAAATTTCGTTTTCAGTATTGATGTTTGTTGCATCATTGTTTGAAACTCTTCCCTTAACTAGATAGCATTTATCGAATTGAAAAGTTTTATTTTCTCATATAGCTGCATATAGGAGATTTTCAGATGACATGCGGTAGGGCCTTGAAACTGAGACATAATTGAAGATCAACAATAAGATTTATTCAATTAACCTAAGGAAGCATTGAAACCTAACGAAACATATCTAGAGGTCTAGGCTAGTGATGTGTTCCGACGTCCTTAAACCTAGTAGCTTTCGTTCGCCTCTTGGCTTTAGACAACACTAATACGGACTTGTGCTCCCCGTACCATTGCGTATATAAAGGGAGTGTTACACTAAAAATTGTCATCTTGACATTTTGCTATGAGTATGAGCTCATTATTACTCATACTTCCTCCTTTTGCAAGTATAACATATCAGTTCCTCATGTCAAGCTTTCAAAATCAGAGAAAAGTTCCTAAAAACCCCCTAAACATTGGTATCGCACTTTTTCTATTCATTGCCTGCGGTCCCACACCTAAAGTTCAGCTCTCCTGCGGAACCATACCGCACGTTCTTTGTGTTATGGATGCGGACCTCTGTAAAACACAAAAAGGCGAGAAAGTAAAGATAAAAATTTGATTTCAGATGAATTCTAGAAGATTATAGATGGGAATTTTCGGGAATGGATACGCTTTGAGAAGGTTCATGCATCCCTCACTTGATGGAGCTAACCCCTTGAAGTGAGGAGCTAATCCCTTTGAAGGAGGATTCTATCCCTTCATATTTGGAACAGAAAAACCTCCTCTTTTCCACTATAAAAAGAGGCATTGGGTAGCCTCAAAGGGAGTTCAAGCTTTAAGATATTTGAGGTTAAATGCTGTTGAGATTCAGACTCAGTTAACTAAGACTTTATGTGAGGTTAAATCACTCACCTCTATCCATCTTGGTTCAAAGAGTGCAATGCTTGTCAAATTAGAAGAGATTCCTGCTTCGGAACCCGGGAGGACCTGCACGACATCAAGGCACAGGTTGTAAAGGTTTTCTTTATTTAAAGTTAATACAAATATACTCATTTCTCTCATTAAACTGTCTATTCATGGTTTATTTCATAAATTCCTTGATCATTATGATGAGTATGGTTTATAATAATGTCTATACAGGTGCTATGTAATATTTTTGCTTGTTTGTGACTGCATATTTATTGAAGAACATTCCTTCAGTGCACGAGGGACTACAACGAGATCAAGCAAGCGCTGGACATAAGGTAGGCCTTACACCTATATAGCATTTTTATGAATCTTGTATGCTTAGAGAGAGATTAGTATAATTGGTTGTTTGTTTCTAGTTACTTTTAGTACTAGAGAGATCGGTCTTGTCCGCAAGACGGATTAATCTACACAAAAAAATGGCGACTCCAGTGGGGAAAGAACTTGTTGTTTTTGGTTCTCTTTTATTTTGATTTGAGGAAAAAAAATTTCCTGGTTTTTGATTGATACATATCTGTCTGGGTAATTTAGATTTTCCCTGTTTTTTAAAATTTAGAAATATTTTAAGTTTTTCGATAATTTTTCCTAGGACCGCACTCTGGCTTATTTTGACAGTGCGGGCAGGTTCGCACTTTCTGAAAAGAATACAGTGCGGGACCGCACCTGTCAATACTGGTTGCTTGCGGACCCTGTAAAATTTTTAGAAAACCTCCAGATTTATTTCTGTAGTTTATTTTTATTTGGATTTAGATCTTTGTTTTCTACCCAGACTGATTATTGTTTCTGTCAAGAATTCTTTGTGAATGAACTCGAACAGCATTGATGTTTTGATGATTTTCTGGAAGATTTCGCATTTTGGATTTTTTTTTTCACTTGGTCTTTGTAGTGATTCGAAGTTTTGACAATTTGAAGTATCTCAGATTACATTGATCTCTTTTTGTCTTTTTGAATCCGACCTGATTGTGAGAACATCCTTTATTGAGAAATAGATTTTTTGTTTCTTAGCGAATCTTCGAAAAAACTTAGTTGAAGGTTTTGAATTTCATTTTTTATAAAAACATATTTTGAGTGTTTTTTATCTGTTTGTTATTCTGGACGAATAGATTCTTAGTTTCCTGAACAAATAAGGAAAACATTCTAAAAAATCTTAAAGCTTTTATTCAATTTAGATTGTTTAAATTCAATAGATCTCAAGATTAGATTTTGTAGTTTTGAGCAGTTTTTTAATTTTTATAGCTGTCTTTTGAAGGAAAATTGTTTTGTAGCTTCGACTTTGGAAAGAAAAGGGTTTTGTTAAGAGCTTGATATATATCATCATTGAAAAGACAAAATAGTTTCTTTCAATTATTTTTCATGTTTTAAAGAAAGAATTAAAAGAATTGCATTCTCCAACTCTTTCTTTAGATAGAAAGTTCATTGAAAGAAAAAAGAATTGAATATCATTCTAGGTGCATTTTAGTGTTTTTTGGAAATTGAGTCTTCACATCATCCAAAGTTTCATTTCCGCACCCATTGACTTAAGAAACAACTCATAAAAGTAACGCTTAATTAAAATTCATCTAGTAAACTTTTTATTTCTAGGGCTCTTATCACCAACATAGCTTAGGCTAGTATCTTGGAGTAGGGAGCAATTAACTCTCCAAGATAGCTAAAACAAACAAGTAGACAAATCTTGCGGTAGGAAGAAATTCCAATTGTTGCATCTATGCTCTGGGAAGCTCCTCCTAAAGGATTCAAGCATGAGATCATATCTGAACGAGTGGGGTAATCAATCCTTCCTCATTGGGAATGATAGAAGATATACACGTATTAACAACGGTAAACCTTGGATAGACCATTTTCAAGGAGCCTGGGGTCACTTGTCGGTAAACCTTGGATCATTTCAAGGAACCTTCAAGGGGATTGAGCTTTGTTACTCTGCCCTTGCGTGTGTGTCGGATCATAGACTGTTCCCCCAGGTATATTTGTTTCTGTTGGTAACCTTAGTGGCCATAATATTTAGGATTCTTTCCTAAGGTGACTGTGGAGGGAAGATCCCACTGTACCTGGAACAGACGTCGGCTAGACTCACTTGGACTCTTCAGAGGGTTATATTCACTCGAGATGGTATAGTGGAGAAACTTGCACTGGTCTGTTTCATTAAGCAGGTTGTCGGGGTAACTGTTCCAACCGCCCTTTTCGTGTTAAAATTCTACTAAGTTTGATTTCATCACCAACTAGGGTTTTTAGTATGGAAAGTTACTGTTTGTGTGTGGTTTGAACTCCTAGATTTTTTAAGCGTATGATTCAATTGTTTGTTTTTTAGAGACTTTAGGTGTTTTCATTGAAATTTTTCTTTGTTTGCGTGTGATTAGATAATTTTTAATCGTGGCGGAATTGCCGAGACAATCCTGGAGAATACAAGGGAAACCCCCTGAATATTCACCAAGTCAACTTGAAGGGCTTCGTGCTCTGGTATCATCCAGTAGTAGTAGAATTAGATCAACGGAAATTGGAAGTTCATCTATAGTTATACATCCTGATCATCAAATACCTACAACAGAATATATTCAAGAACCGATTTCAGTTTTTGAATTTACTGGAAGTTTTTCTTCTTCTGGTGGATTAGTTGACGAACCTGAAATCTCTGAACCTGAAACTGAATTTTCTGTGTTGGAAACATCCTCAGGACTTATCACACCAACTTCTAGCGATCCTGGTTCACCTAAGGTAAGAAATATCATTACTGACACTCTTCCCTCTGGACTTATTTCTATTGAAGAACTTACTAATCCAGACGAAGACATATCTCTTCCCGACTCCCCTCAATCTATAAATATTATGGAGCGTGAATCTATTTTCTACAGCCCCATTCAAACTGATCCTTGGTATCTCTCTTTAACAAAATTTTTAGAGAATCCAGGTCTTGCTTTTTATCCACCTCGAATTCCATTTCATCCTACACCCAGAGGTTATTATCTGCCATCCTTTATGGCAGGAGAGTCATCCATGTTTTCTCAAACACCGGAATCATTTTTACACGGTGGTCCTTCTGTTCCTTCGGGATACCAGGCATTATCTGGTACTATCTCGGGAGCAACTCCTCAACCCATCGAAAATGTGTTATCATCTGGTCTTAATGGTTTTAATATTGAAACGTCGAACGTAGATCAAATCTTTATGATGTATGGTAATATTTCAAATCCTCAAACTCAAGGCAGTCAGTTTCCTTCTGGGGGGCAACCTCAGGGAACACAGTTACCACCTGGGGGGCAACCTCAGGGAACTCAATTACCACCTGGAGGACAACCTTCAGGTAGTCAATTACCACCTGTGACTCAACCTCAAGGTAGTTTTTTCCTAGGACAAACTGTGAAATCATATTATTTTGGGGGGCAACCCCAAGGACACTGCATACCTCAAGGGTATCAACCTCAAGGACAGTACATACCTCAAGGTCAAACCCAAGCTCAATATGCTCCTCAGGGTCCTTATCAACCCCAGCCTCAGTATGCACCTCAGGGTTATCAACCTCAAGGTCAGTACCCAATTCAAGGTTTCCAACAGCCTTCTGCTCAACCATCTTTTCAAGGAGCCAGAAATTTACCACTTACGTATCAACCCTACGTTCAACTAGGTTATGGTCCTTACGTTCAACCTTCTATAAGACAATACCCCGGAACTATGGTGTGGGATCCGTCCCAATATCAACAGCCTTTTCAGCCTAATGTGCAGTTGCCTTATCAACCTGGACAGCCTTTGGTTTCTGGTCCAACCCAGCAACCTGTTCAGCCAGCTATTCAAACTCCTGCACCTAGTTCAGTTCAGCAGAATGGGCCTAGTACACCCCAGACTCCTCCTCAAACTGCTGCAACGTCTGTTCAACCTATCACACCTGTTTACCTGTTTCTGGAGTATCTGTAGCCCCGACTTCTTCTATCCCTGTATCCGTGCAAATCCCTCAAGTCTCTGTACCTCAGTCAATATCTTACATTCAGACTACAGTTCAGATGCTTGCAGGACAAGCTGGTACAAGTACAAATGTTACAAGTCAACCTCAATTTACGTATCAACCATACCAGGGACAGCCGCAATTCGGTCCCTATGTACAGAATCCAAACTATCATTATCAACCGTACCCTAGTTATACTTATCAACAACCTCAGTATGGTCCGGTTCATCCTGGTTTTCCGGGAGGTTACACAATACCTAATGCAAATCCGATTCCTAGTTATCATGGGTATCCACCTCCTGGATCTGCTTTGGCTTCTCAAGGTTTTCGCGACCCTAACCGTCAATTACCGTTTATCGCAACTTTGGACTTACCTGATTTAACACGCCTTACAAATGATCCCATTTTTTGTTATCAGAACTGGCCGCCAATGCCTCATAAGTTGCCCAGTGATATACCAAAATTTGAAGGTAAGTTAGGAGAGGATCCATCGAATCATGTTATGACTTATCACCTTTGTTGTGCATCTAATTCAATCATTGATGATTCGATTTGTTTACATCTTTTCCAAAGAACTCTCATAGGTTTTGCAACCAAATGGTATATTGACTTGCCATGAGGCTCGTTTCATAATTTCAGTCAGTTAGCAACTGCTTTCTTGACTCATTTTCAGTTGCCTGTCAGATATGACAATGGCACAGAATTATTAACTTCGCTAAAACAATCTACATCCACGTATATTTCTGATCATATTCATGAATGGCGACGTAGGAGGCGTTTGGTGAAAGTTTATATTTCGGATCAAATTTTGGCAGAATGGTTTGTTAAATCATTGTTACCCAAGATCATTGAAGATGTAGCTAAGGCTGGTGTTGTTACTGAAGAGCAAGTAATTTCCCAAGCTCAGTACCTTGACCTCGTATATACACAGTCAGGTACTTTACATGAGAAAATTCCCGATCTTCCAAAGCAAGGTCAAATAGTTGCGGCTCCTTCAGGGTCTCATGCCGCTGATGGTATGATTGGTACAGTAAATTCTAAAAGTAAGAAGAAATCTTCAAAGAATTCTTCTCCTATTATAACTTTACCTGATTCCCCGAAAGGAGAATCTTCCCCCGAAGTTTCTACCGACATTCACGTCGTAGAGACATCTACGACCAAATCTAAATCCGGTGGTAAAAAGAAAGGGAAGAATAAAAACAAAAAGAATTCGAAAGAGAAAACTGATAAAGATGAATCCAATGATGAAAAACGTAAACCTCGCTATCCTTGTTTCATTTGTGAACAAGATCATTTCACGAAAGAATGTCCATATCGAGCCGAAGTTACGAAATTCGTTAAAGGATCACAACAACCTGCTGTCTTGAAGGATCCTTTTCTAATTCAAGATAGTAATATGATTGGTTCTTCCTCGACTACTTTAGAAGAGCCTATTATGATGATGTCTCATGTAAGGATTGCGACGCGATCGCAAGATTACGGTAGTAAGAATCCTGTTGATGGTAAAGAAGCAGAATATTCTAATGCAAATACATCAACTACATCTCCTCCTGTTTCTGGTCCGCTACAGATCGAGAAACAAAATCCAGACTTAATAATCAAATCGCCTGCTAAAGGTGTTCTTCGTAAATCAACTTTCAATCCACATGCGAGAGCTGCTCAGAATTACAACATTGTTGAAGACTTAGCTGTTTCTCCTTCAGCAATGTCGGCTTTGGAAGTGCTGCAATCGTGTCCAGCACAATGTAAATTATTATTGTCTGCCATAGGAGCTGTCGATGTTCAGGATTATAACCTTATAATCTTCGATTTAGAAAATAGTACACCTCGCCTACCTCACCAAATGGCTTTCCAGATTCCGGTGTTAGTAAAAAACAAACCAATCTTTCGGACTGTGATTGATGAGGGAGCTTCAACGTGTATTATGTCGATTCAATGTTGGAAATCGCTTGGTTCTCCCACACTTAACCAATCTCCGACAATTCTAAAGGCTTTTGATGGTCGAGGTTTTCAGCCTTTTGGTATTTTGCAGGATTTACCCATAGGGGTCGAAGGTAAAATAGTAAATCTAGATGTGGAAGTGGTTGATGCCCCTCTAGATTACAACCTTCTTCTGGGTCGTAGTTGGTCCTATGCTATGACTGCTGTTGTTTCTTCGGTCTTTCAACTCATAAAATTTCCATATCAAGGAAAGATCGTGACAATAGATCAGTTAACTTATTTCTCGTCCGACCCAGCCTCTTCAGAAACAATCCAGCATGTTGGTAAAACGACTATCCCTTATAAGGATGTTGGAGTGGGTTTGATTAAAGATTCTGGTTTACTAGGAACTTTTTCCTTTCCTCCTCCTAACGTATCGCCTTCTACTGCAAATATTCACATGATTTCGTCAGACACTGTTATGTTTGATGATCTTTGGATCGTACCTTCCGAATCCGAGATTGATTCATTTGATGGCATGATGCCCTTGAGTCCATTTGAAATTGCGTACCAGGCTGTACAGTCACTTTCCGACCCCTCTTCAACCAAAATTGATCCAATGAATGGGATCCAAGAGGAATCACTTTCTATATCTAGTTCAGTTACAACGACATTTCCTGAACTTGTTCATACAGATGAGCAAATTCGTGAGTTTTTATCTGTTGATGATTTACCATGGGAAGATCTACATCACCGATCTTCATTTTTACATGAATTAGATCATTTTGAAGATGATTTCGCTTCAATTTTTACTGCTGAATATGCCAAGGAACCTCAGAATCCATTGCAAAATCCTGATTCTGAGTTAAATTTGGAAAATATATCTAGAACAGTTCCAATTGACATTTCAGTAAAACCAAGAATAATTGAAAACATTCATATAGGTGCTTGTTGTACAAATGAAGAAATTCAGACTTATAAAGCCCTATTTCAAGAATTTCGTGACGTGTTTGCCTGGTCTTATGAAGAAATGCCAGGAATTGATCCATCGATCGTCGTTCATGAAATTAAGACTTACCCGGATGCTAAACCTGTTCGTCAACGATTACGTCAAATTCATCCTAGAAAAGTTGCTGCTATAAAAGCAGAAGTTGAAAAATTACTTCGAGCAGGATTCATTTATCCAATTCCCTTAACGGATTGGGTATCGAATGTTGTTCCTGTGACTAAAAAACAAGGAACGATAAGAGTATGTATCGATTATAGGGATATTAATCGAGCATGTCCAAAAGATAATTATCCAACTCCCTATATCGATCAAATAATCGATGATTGTGCTGGCAGTGAATTGTTTTCCTTCATGGATGGCTTTTCCGGCTACAATCAAATAAAAATACTCCCTGCAGATCAACCCAAAACAACTTTTATTTGTCCATGGGGAACGTTTGCATATTGTAAACTACCTTTTGGATTAAAGAACACTGGAGAAACTTTTCAACGGGCTATGTATTATGCATTTCATGACATTAAACACATTGTCCAGCCATATCTCGATGATTTACCTACTCATTCATTACGTAGGGCCGGCCATCTCACTCATTTACGAGCAATTTTTATGAGATGTAGGCATTATCGGATAAGGCTGAATCCGCATAAATGTGTTTTCTGCGTAGAATCAGGTCGATTACTGGGATTTGTTGTCTCGAAAGTAGGCATTCGTGTCGATCCATCGAAGGTCGAAGCCATTGTTAAATTTCCTCCTCCTTCGACTTTACGCCAACTCCAAAGTTTGCAGGGGAAAGCAAACTTTTTACATAGATTTATTCCTAACTATGCCGAGCTTACAAAAGGTTTTACCCGGTTATTGAAACAGAACGTTCCATTCTTTTGGGATGAGATCGTTGATCGATCTTTTGATGCACTTAAACACGCGTTGACCCATGCACCGTTATTGCATCCTCCCAACTACAACCAAAATTACATTTTGTACCTTGCTTCTTCTCATTCCACCATTGGGATGGTACTAGTTCAGGAAGATGAATCTCACAATGAACATGTGATTTATTATCTTAGTCAGAATCTGCATCTGACTGAAATCAAATACACACATGTGGAGAAATTGGCCTTGGCAGTTGTTCAAGCTGTCCAACGATTTAGACATTACATCTTGTTACGTAAAACCATGGTAATTTCTAATTGCAACCCTATGATGTATATTTTGACCAAACAATTTCTAGGGGGAAAATATTCCAAATGGATAGTTATCCTGCAGGAATTTGACTTGGAATTTGAAAAATCCAAGGCAAAGAAATCTTTGGTATTTGCGGAACTGATGTGCGATTTCCCCTCTACTGATACTGAAACAGTGGCAGAAGAGTCCATTGTGGACGAATCTTTGTTTCTCATTAGTACACTTGATCCATGGTATGGAGATATTATTGTTTATCTCCAAACCCAATCTTTTTGGCCTGAAATCTCAAGAACTCAACGACGGAAAATATGCTTCCAGTCCCAACAGTATAATATCATTGGTGATACACTTTATCTTCGTGGAGCGGATTCTATTTTTCGACGTTGTCTAACTCATGAAGAAGCTGAAAAGGTGTTAAATGACTGTCATTCTGGAGCATGTGGTGGTCATATGTCTGGGTATGCCACAGCCCAAAAGATATTGCGTGCAAGTTATTTCTGGCCAACTTTGTTCAAAGATTGCATTTATGCGGTTCGGAAATGCCACAACTGTCAAATTTTTGATCGAAAAAAGCGCGCGCCACCCGCTCCTCTTCACCCTATAATTGCTGTTGGTCCTTTCGCGAAATGGGGTATCGATTTTATTACATGTAACCCTCACTCGGCTGGGAGGCATGCCTATATTATCTTAGCAGTAGATTATTTTACAAAATGGGCCGAGGCGATGCCTACATTTTCAGCTGACGGAAAGAATGCTGCAATATTCATATTTAATCACATAATTGCTAGGTTCGGTGTTCCCCAAGCTATTATTACGGATCATGGAAGTCACTTTCAGAATGTCATGATGACCGAACTGACAGACCAACTTGGCCTGTGCCACGATAGTTCCACTCCATATTATCCGCAAGCCAATGGTCTGGTTGAAGCCATTAAGAAAGTTTTAGTCACCATGATCAAACGAATCATTGGTATTCACAAGACGAATTGGCATTCCATGTTATTTTCAGCGCTTTGGGCATACCGAACCTCAGTCAAAACATCAACGGGTTTCACTCCTTTTCAACTGGTTTACGGTTTGGAAGCTGTGTTGCCGATTGAATGCGAAATACCATCACTAAAATTAGCCGTAGAATTACTTCCAGCTACGTCTGAAGAGGAGAAACGTTTCTTGTACTTAGCCCAATTAGATGAGAATCGACGAAATGTTGCAATAGCAAACGAAGCTCATGTTAAAAGGATAAAAGCTCAGTATGATAGAAGTGTGACCCCTCGAAATTTTTCAGAAGGAGACCTAGTTTTACTTTATGATCAAGCTAACGATAAGATAGGAGCTGGGAAATTCGTGCCTATGTGGCATGGTCCTTACATTGTTAAACGAAAGTTAGCAAAAGGGGCCTACGAGTTGATAGATTTTGACGGTGTCCCTTTGGATAAACCCAGAAATGGGCTCTATCTAAAGCGATATTATGCTTAAATGTGGTGTGGAGATTTTGTTAGTTTAGATTTATTTACTGCTGGTGTGTTTTAGATTAGAAAAGTGTGCCTAGTTTAGAAAGTGTGTTTTTATCATTATTCCTGCTTATCTGAGTTTTACTCTTGATATTGCAGATGTCGACGTCTCTTCAAACCTACATTGGTTTTGCTGATGGTGCTTGTCGTAGTACACGGAACATTTCTTCCGCAGCTTGGGTTATCTATTCACCCTTTGACGAGTTAGTATCCATGCATGGGGTAAGCCTTGGTTAAACAACAAATAACATTGCCGAGTATAGTGCAGTGATTGAGTTATTATCTGAATCCATATCATTTGGAATTCAGAGTTTGATTGTAAGGTTGGATTCTGAACTTGTTGTATTACAACTTAACAGGGTTTATACCATTAGAAATCCAGTGTTATTACGGTTATTTTTAAGAGTTCGTCTCTTGGAACGTGAATTTGATTACATTGAATATCAGCATATTCCAAGACATTTAAATACATTAGCAGATTAAATTGCTTCTAGTATGATAAATAGACATTTGCAATAATCAAAAGCAGTAAATCAAACAACATTCACATATGTACACAGATAGCCGGCAAATAGTGATATATCATAGTATAGAAGTTTTTTCAAAAAATATACATCGTCTTCGATCATAGGTTGGAAACACCTTATGATCGGAAAAAATGATAATACAAAAGTCAGAAATATGAGTCTACGCGATCATCCCATCACTGATGGTGATCACGATAAGAAACCACTGCCCGAGCTACCCTGCATAGGAACCTCCTAAAATGTCCTCGAACTCCAATCACGTATCTCTGCAACCTGAGTGGAATGTCATCTATGCTCGTCTCTGGAATATCTAGAGTCAAACGCTCTAGATGATGCTCTAAATCAGTCAAAATCTCCACTGATTGGCCTGCTGGGGCTAGTGTGGTTGCAACTGGTTGTCTTCTCTCGTAAGGTTGGAGATGGGCTGGTCGTTGTGGACCCACATCTGTATTCAAAAAAAAATTGGTTATTAGTTTTCAAGACGATAAAAAAATAAAAAATTAGAATTTAGCAAACGTTGAAAAATGATTGTACCTGACTCATCCCACTGTTCCCCTGCTGGGAGAGCCATCTCTCGGTCGCCGCAGAAATCTATCCCGGCATATGGAAAGTCCTCTATCACAAAAAGTTGGCGATCCAGCCAATGAAAATATGAAGGAGGAAATTGGACAATCTCAGCACCCTCGATAGCACGACGAGCCATCAATGCGGACCAACGAACCATCCTCAGTTCTCGAAGTCGACCGGCATCAACAGCAATACTATGTGGAGCTAACATGGGCATCCTCTCTAGAGCAAAAGAAACTACGATGGATCCATATCCAAAGTTATTTAATTTTCCATTTTTTTCTCTGGTTAGTTGGCCTTTTACATTAGCCAACACAGCTTCACACCAGTTAAAGATGGTGCCACGAAAACAATCCACAGCAATACGCATTTGGGAACCAGTAGCTATATGTAGCGCAACACTCCCACACAGTTTGGTAATGGTAAAAGCAATAACTTTCAATTCAGGATGGATGATGTGTTTTATATCAATTCGTTTGTCCCTAGGGTTTGCCTGGTCATTGCAGAATTCTAGTTGGAGATTAGCGACAGACTGGCCACCTGGCCTAGTCCCAAACAAAGAAACTTGTTCGCCCCTCTTGGACAAACCAGTCAGAAAATATATATCCTCTAGCTCAATTTCGAGCCGATGGCCGCCAATAAAGAAGCACTGGTCCTGTACATTCCATCTGTTCACCAACCATGTCAGGAGTTCTACTTGTGTCCTCATGCCTGATATGGCCCAAAATTTGTACAAGCCACATGCTCTTAATGCCTGTTGTGTGGGCAAATGGAGTATTGCGGCTTCATCCACTTCCTCGTTCTCACGTTCTCTCTAAATCAGCATCTTGTCAATCCTACAATGCATAAAAAGGCAAGTTGGAACAATCTTATTTGAAATTTTTTGGGAAACAAATGAGAAATAAGTGTTTTAAATTCAACCGCGCGGGTACCGCGCCTACGCTTTGTAAAAAGTGCGTAGATACGCACGCGTACTGTGTGCCGGGTGCGGAACCCATGACTTTTTCCTTATAGAAAAATTCGGGGTCCGCAGGTAACGTGTGTCGCACCTGCGGACCCCGCGGGCGAACTTTTAAACCATTTTTTGCCCTAAAAATACAAACTAAAGCCTAAAAATGAATTTGAAATGGATGAAAAACAAGATTAAGAGGTTGTGGATTACCTGGGACTGATGGTTCTCGATTTCAACGGACGGATTTTCCAGAATCTCCACAGGAACTTTCTTACCCAAAAGCTTTTTACTTTTCACCCTGAAATTGAACGGTAAAAATGAAATTGAAAAAGTCCTTTTTATAAGTTTTTTCGAATAGATGAATTTTAAATTTTTTTATTTTTCACTTTTAAAAGGGTATTTTTGAAAGCATTTTTACTTATCTTAAACAGGTATGTGTAATGTTTCAAGTTTTTGTGCAGAAATTGGATTTTTCAGGAGAACTGATCGTTTTTCAACAAAGAGCATACTTTTATCACTTTTTCGGACTCTTTCAAAAATTTACGAAAAAGCGAAACCCTGGAGTCCTCTTTTAAGCCCTTTTCAGACTCTCTAAATATGAAAATATTGCCGAGTACTTGACTATTCGAACTCGTTAAAGTAAATGAACAGTCGTCCCTTCAGTATAAGTTTACCCCTTTTACGGACTGAAATGGACTATTTACGAAAAAGGTATACATTGACTAATTATGGTCAATAGAGTTCTCTCCCGCATTATTTTATCCTTTTTCGGGCTCGAGAGACTAAATTTATGAAAAAGTACACCCATGGAGTTTTCTTAAGTTTTTTCTTCTGACTCCCTAAAATTGAAAAACACCGAGTTTCTCCTATACTGGACTCGTTAAAACTTAACAGTAAAGGACCTGTTCAATTTTAAACAGGAACGAACCACTCCTTCTTAGGGTTTGAATTTTAAACTAAGTTGGACTCATCCGAAGGATGAGCTTATAAGCAAGCAAATGTTATCCTCCTCAAGCTTGTCAAAAATAAAGAGGTACTTGCCAGAAATGGTGGGGGAAAAGAGAGAAAAATGGGCGTGTTTGTTATATTTTAAATTTTTCGAAAATTCAGTCAACCACTCTTGAAAACGACACTTTCATTCACCTGGGTTGGGAAATCCTTTTCCTAACAGTTAATCAAACCACATTGAAAGTCTTTAGCCGGTTTCTGGGTATTAGCTTTGGGTCAATTGTCACCAAACCATCTGCAGTGTCGTTATGTGTTCAAGAGGACAGTTCAAATAAACCATTCATCTGCAAAATATCTGTCATCCATTTTTGACCATCCTTGAGTCAGTCCTTGCCAATATATTTTCAAAACTTGATCTATGATTTCGTGTTGTGGGCTTGCCTACGACAGATCACTTTCTATCGACATCGGCACATTATCTAGGAAGTTGATCTAGAAATTGTCAGTACCTTGAAATCTACATGCCTCAATGGCAGGTTTCTCACCTTCGACGATAGGTTACATCATTGACCTTCGATCGAATGATTCCGTGAGATGTTCGACTTCAGCTCATTTATTCACATTTCATGGATTGTACTGGGTACTTTGAGAGCCATTGACATTACTGGTGGTTTCTCTCACACTTGTTAACAGTTCACATCATTGAATGGTAATCAAGTGGTTTCTACCATGTTCCACTTCAACACATTTATTCACATGGATAGAATCGTACTAGTTCAAGATGCGGAAATCAAGACCCTGGATCTAGTTTCCACCATCCAGGCTGCAAGGAATTTTATTATTATACAGTAGACTATTCATTATAGATGGTTGTGTCCATGATGTGTCTACACTATTGATGTAATATTAAAATCATTCCTGTATCAGAACAATTTGAGTTAGTTTCTAGTTAGTTTTAATCTGAGTATGGGAATGCCTACCTCAGTGATGACATATATATGTATATATTTTGCATTGAATGTTTTTACAGGTTCCGAATGGGGTGTCCACGGGATGATCTTTGAAATGATAAAGTACTGCACTCTTCATATATGACAGACTTCAGCTTCATCTATTCCAGACTTTGCACTTTAGGGGGCAATTTGTTACACTAAAAACTGTCATCCTGACATTTTGCTATGAGTATGAGCTCATTATTACTCATACTTTATCCTTTTGCAAGTCTAACATATCAGTTCCTCATGTCAAGCTTTCAAAATCAGAGAAAAGTTCCTAAAAATCCCCTAAACATTGGTATCGCACTTTTTCTATTCATTGCCTGCGGTCCCACACCTAAAGTTCAGCTCGCCTGCGGAACCATACCACACGTTCTTTGTGTTATGGGTGCGGACCTCTGTAAAACTCAAAAAGGCGAGAAAGTAAAGATAAAAAGTTGATTTCAGATGAATTCTAGAAGATTCTAGATGGGAATTTTCGGGAATGGATGCGCTTTGAGAAGGTTCATGCATCCCTCACTTGATGGAGCTAACCCCTTGATGTAAGGAGCTAATCCCTTTGAAGGAGGATTCTATCCCTTCATATTTGGAACAGAAAAACCTCCTCTTTTCCACTATAAAAAGAGGCCTTGGGTAGCCTCAAAGGGAGTTCAAGCTTTAAGATATTTGAAGTTAAATGCTGTTGAGATTCAGACTCAGTTAACTAAGACTTTCTGTGAGGTTAAATCACTCACCTCTATCCGTCTTGGTTCAAAGAGTGCAATGCTTGTCAAATTAGAAGAGATTCCTGCTTCGGACCCCGGGAGGACCTGCACAACATCAAGGCATAGGTTGTAAAGGTTTTCTTTATTTAAAGTTAATACAAATATACTCATTTCTCTCATTAAACTGTCTATTCATGGTTTATTTCATAAATTCCTTGATCATTATGATGAGTATGGTTTATAATAATGTTTATACAGGTGCTATGTAATATTTTTGTTTGTTTGTGACTGCATATTTATTGAAGAACATTCCTTCAGTGCACGAGGGACTACAACGAGATCAAGCAAGCGCTGGACATAAGGTAGGCCTTACACCTATATAGCAAGTTTATGAATCTTGTACGCTTAGAGAGAGATTAGTATAATTGGCTGTTTGTTGCTAGTTACTTTTAGTACTAGAGAGATCGGTCTTGTCCGCAAGACGGATTAATCTACACAACACATAGCCACTTGTTTGGCACCAGATTTGTATACTTTCTTCTCTCATTTTTACCTTACCTTTCTATCTCTTTGTGCCATTAATCATCTTAAAAGCATGAGGTAAAACCCTTCTTCCTATATTTTATGGGATATTTGATTAATTATGTACTTGTCATGGAGGTTTTACCTTTTTATGTATTAACTCCTATATTTATTCAGATTTTGCTACAATAGGCGCGTCACGGTGGCAAGGCAGGGCACAACCCATCATTTTCCAGCACCTCCCTTATTTGCTGCTACAGCATAACAGCCATGTATGTATCAGCGTTATCTTTGGGTTTCTTACGGTTTCTTACTGGGCAATACGATTGTTGTTGTAACAATGAATATTTTTGTAACAATGGAGTTATTGGGAGAAATTGGGGGATCTCAGGGTTATGGTATAAAGAAGCCTACGGGCTGCTAATCGAGAGACCCTTACACAGATACAGATCTTGTAATTAATATTCCTATTATTAATCAATACATAGCAGCTTGCTATTTCACCTATAATACTTGAGTTTCCATAGCCCTAATCTAAGAGTTGGGCCCACTCTTGCGATCAAGAGCAGCGTTCTTCTTTCTTTTCTTTCAGTACTATGTTTTGTATGACTCTTTAATTGTTGTTACAGTTACGTTAATTGTTGTGGATGCTTTTTATTTCTGCAGTTTATTTATTGTTGTTACAATGGTATTTGTGTTATAGATTAAACCTATGATTCAAAACAGACCATAGTTCTTGTATCTGCATATACTTTGCCATTAGTCTTGAAATAACTAACGCCCTCGGGTTGATAATTTATGTGGAAAAAGGATTGAATCTTGTTCATATCCGAACACCAAAATTTTGGCGTTATTTCCGGGGAAGGCTAACAGGTGCAAGAATCGGATCTACAGTAGATCTCAGATTCAATCTCTCGTATTGAGGTGGGAATCTATTGCCCAACTTCAAGTCTTGAGTGTAAGTGCGTTGTATTTTCTTTTTGCTTTATTTATTTTTTGTTTCTTGTTTTATTTTGTTTTTCTGTAAAAAAATTAAATCCTCGTCTTGAGGAAGGTATTTTGTAAAACCTTGCCCTAAGTCCTGGGCGTAGTCCAGTTTTTCTTTCTTCCATTTTTTTAAATTTTATTTCCTATTTTTCTTTCTAGGGGCCAATTTCTCATCCTAGGGAGGGTATGTTATTACTCTGCTCCAGGTCCTAAACTCTGATTTCTTTTCTTTTGTTATTTTGTTTTATTTCCTGTGAATATCTTCTCTCATCCCGGGGAGGAAGTTATCTGTCCTACTTCGGGTCCTGAGCTAATGATTGATTTTTCTTTTTAATGAAGCCTTTATACAATTTATATGAACAAAGATACGAACAAGAGGGGTAGAGGAAGACCCCCAAAGAAAGAGAAGTATTTGGGGAGGAAGGCGTATATTCAGGAAATTATTGAAAAATATAGATCCAAGGCATCATCCCATTTTGCTGCTAGGGTTAGGGTTTAGATGAAGTCCAAAAGGCAGTCTGTGTAACAACCAGCGCCATCCACGGTACCAGAAGATGTTTTTTCTATAGAAAAATATTTAATAAATAGGGTACCAGTGGAAGAGAAATCTTTATCCATAGCAGAAGGGGAAGAAGTGGAAAGTAAGGGATCATAATAATTGAGCAACTCTAACTAGGAAGAAGAAACCCAAAAAGGGTTTTCATCCCCCAGAGACCAAGGCAACACTGTGAGAATTCCTATTGTTGAATTAAGATACTCTGATCTGGTAAAGGAATTTTTGAAGGAATCTGATTTACCAAGGGACCAGGGCAGTGCGGTGCGACCACCTTCGGTTGAATCACTCCAGATACCAGCTGCGAAACCGACCGAAATTCCAAGTGATTATTTGAAGATATTTATGGCACCTATAAGTTCCTCTATTGATTTTACCATAGGAAATGTTACAGGCGATGCACCAATGAGACCCATACCTTTGAAAACCTTTCCTAGTTTTCATGGGCTCTCTTCAGAGGACCCCGATACGTTCCTTTTTTAATTTGATATTGTTTTTCGAGGATGTGGCTATATGACTGATGCTTAGAAGTTGAAAATATTCCCTGCTACCCTAAAGGGGACAGCCCTGAGATGGTTTATGGGTTTAGGGGGAAGCACAATTACTTCATGGGACGAAATGAAGAAAGCCTTCTTCGAAAAATACCAAGACTATTGTAAGTCTCGTGACATTAAGGAGGAAATATTTAAATTTTCACAAAAGGAAGATGAAAATATGGAGGACTGTATAGAACGAGTTAAATACATACTACAGAGGTATGGACATAATGACTTGGGTAAGGACATTCTAAAGATCATTCTTCTCAGAGCACTTAGAGAAGACTCTTTGCAACTCCTGAATATAGTGGGTAAAGGAGATATTTAAAAAGATAATTTCGAAACTATCTGTGATTATTGTATCAAATGTTCAAGGGGGGCTGCAAGAAGTGGACAGGGTATTCGGTCGTTAAAGACCTCTGGTGGAGGGGTCACAAAAGCAGAGATTGGGAATCTGTTAGATAATATGAGGACCGATATCCTGAGTACGCTATCATCCTAAATGGACACTGTACAGGCAAAACAGAAGCAGATAGAGCTGGAAAAAACCATGGCCATATTTTTCCCTCAGTGTAGGAAGAAACACCCTTTGAAGGAATGTCCTTTGAACACGGTGGAAGCCTGCGAAATCTGCGAACATACTCATGCGACCAGTGCATGTCCTTCCTTTCCCAGGCTGAAAGAGTTTTTCCAATGAGCAAGCGAGGAAGGCAAAGTGGACCAACTATATTTCATGGGACAGAAGAAGCCATGGCAACCTTGACCACGGACGATGAATCCAAGTATGTTTCAAGACCCATCCCATTATTTTCATAATTTTAGTGTGGGTCCCCAATTTGCATCATTTTTAGCCATGTGGCCTCAATAACAATACCCCCCTTGGCAGCAATGGGTTACTCAAGCCAGTCTGAATCCTTCATGGAATCAAACTTGGTGTGGATCCCCTCCCACTAGATAGTTTCCTCAGCCTATGCCTCAGCAACAACTTCAGTTGCCTTCCAATGTGCCTCCAGGAAACCCAGCCATTAGACCTCAGCTTCCTCTCCAGCCCAACCCAAATCCAAATAACAAAGGGGTTCAACAAACAGACACGTTGAACCTTCTATCCTACAACATTTCTACCACAGGGCTCAATGAGATAAATCTACGGTCTGGCTAGGTATTAAATGCACCTACTTCACCCATTATCACAAAACAACTTGACGGTGAAGATACAAAACCAGAAAAAAGAACAGTGAGGAAGAATGTAGCTCAAAACGTAATAAACCAGACACCTCCCCAAGCTGTTTCTAATCAAGGTCATTTAACATTTCCCCCATATACTGAAATATTGACCTTGAGCAAACCAAACCCTCAAGCAAAATTTGGTTTTCTAGGGGAATTATAGAATATTTTTGTTAAAATACCTCTTTTACAAGCTATGAGGGGTGTACCTATTTATGCAAAGATTTTGAAAGAATACTGCTCAAATAAACCGGGTAGAAAGCCTAAGGATCCATTAACTGTGCCTGTAATGGGTAGACTATCTGATATCATTTTGGAAATATCATGCCTGTAAAATACGTAGATCGTGGGAACCCAATTCTAACAGTACAAATTAATGGGATTGAAATCCCAAATGTACTGGTGGATTTTGGAGCAGCCATTAACATAATCATTGCTAAAACAATGAGCACATTAGGACATGGAAACATTAAGTCAACCCCTACTATCCTGGAACTTGCAGATAGATCCACAATTAAACTAGTAGGAAAATTAGAGGATGTGATCATTTCAGTAGACTTGTGGCATTACCTTATGGACCTCCTTATATTGCAGACTCGATCTTCGATAGGTGGTCACCCATTGATCCTAGGAAGACCCTGGTTGGCAACTGCAGATGCCTATATAGGATGTCAATCTAGACATATGATCATATCAAACAGGATAGTTACAAAGGACCTCAAGCTTTATTCTCTTGCAAAGCCAAGCCCATCTAAAAAATCATTAACCAGTCCGAAACCTCTACCTGCAGCAGAGCCTGAACCTGAAAATGAAGATGTTAGACCAGTTATCACTATTGGCCAGGCCCTTCGATTTGAAACAGAGATGGAAGATGATGCCATTAACACCTTTATTAATTATTCCAGTTCTGTTCCTGATCAAACTTAATATATTCTAGAATCTGCTATGAGCTGTGAGACACAGGAAAACATTGAACCAGAAGATGACATAGAAGACATTCCTGTGACCCCATTCCATGATAGTACTCCAATCGAGATTGAACCAGGGAAAACACTTAATATCAAACCAAATCTGTCTGAATCCCAGACCAAACAGCTTTTTAAAATCCTTCAAGAACATCAGGAAGCTTTTTCATGGGATTATATCGACATGAAGGGTATCCCTGCTAGCCTATGCACTCATCATATTTACATTAAGGATGATTGCCACCCTGTAAGACAACCTAAATGGAGGATGAATTCTGCTCTCAAAAATATTGTTAAAGGAGAATTACAAAAATTGTTAGATGCAGGATTCATTTATCCCATCTTAGATAGCCAATGGGTATCCCCGCTAGTTATCGTTCCCAAAAATAATGGTAAAGGGAGAATCTGTGTAGATTACAAAGAATTAAATAAGGCAACACGAAAAGACCATTTTCCTTTGCCATTCATTGACCAAGTCCTGGACACCTTGGCTAGAAAAAAAATATTTTCCTCCCTAGACGGATTCAGCAGATATAGCCATATCTAGATAGCCCTAGAAGACTAGGATAAGATAACTTTCACATGCCCATGGGGAACCTTTGCATATAGGGTCCTTCCATTTGGCCTATGTAATGCTCCTGCTACCTTCTAGAGGGCAACCTTGGGAATTTTTTCTGATTTGGTCAATGATAGTGTTGAAATCTATATGGATGATTTTACTCCATATGGGAATTCATTTGAGGAGGGATTGGAAAATTTCAAGAAGTGTAATATTCCTAATTAGCCCAAGCTAATAGGAATATTTAAATTTTGTTTCATTTTCCCTTTATGAATAAATGACTAATGGAGGACATGTAAAACTCCTTAGATCAGTGAAAAAATCAATGTTGAATGTAAACACAGCTATATCTGAGCCATTTACATAAAATCCACTTGCAGGTGTGAAAGGGGTTTAAGCTGTGAGACTGGATCAACCTTGACCAAATTTACAACGTTCTCTAGATTCAATGTATCTCACAAAGGGACATCGCAGTTCTAGAAGGACGACCTCATGTGAAAGGGGTTAAGTGATTCAAGGTGGTTTAGGGTTTGGGAAAGCTCTCATCGTATAAAAGGAAGGAGAAGGTAGTTATAAAAGGTTGTTGAATGTATTATGATTTTTGAGAATTATGTCTTCTTAGAAAAATTATAGTTCTCTGGGCTTTTTAGCAAGAGACTAGTGAGGATCTCCTATTGGGGGTTCTTCATCCTTCCATTGAGTAGCTCTTGTAGGGTTTTGTGCTTCTTTTCCACTATCTAGCATATGGCCAAGCTCCATCTCTCCTTGGCAGCATAAATCCAGTGAGGGTTTCATTTTCTAAGTGAGCGGCAGCAAGTGGAATCTAGATCTACTCAGATCTGGATCATACTATCATCTCTTCTTAGTGAGTGAGTCTTTTATCCTCATGGAAGAGTGTAGTACCAGCTTGAGCTTCAGTTTCAGATCTTAGCATCAAGACCAAGTTTATAATATCATCAAAAACATATTTTCTCTCCCTGAACTGCGTAAATATTGAAGAGCAGAGTTGTAGAGGTTTTGGAGTTCTCCTGGAGGAGAGATATCTAGTGGAAAGAATCCTTCCTTTCACTGTGGTGATCCATGGATTGGCCAATCAATTCATGTAACCTTCAGATATGATTTATTTTCTGATGTATTTACTACATAATTTCTGAATACTGTTGCAAAACTATGACTTAGATCTCAGATCTACTCACTGTTGTTGATCATTTGTTGAGATCCCCAAGGGGAGTGTATTATAAAGTCCTTTTTGTATACAAATATTTAATAGATATATAATTTTGTATGCAGATCTGTTCTAGATCTATAATTTAATAAAAAATAGTTCAACCTCCTGAAATTTATGCTAAGAAGCTTTCCTGGTTCAATATACTGTTGTAGCACCTATTTGAGGCTTGTAATCATTGTAAATGCCTATATTTATCTTGCATATTGATTAATCCATAGAATAGGCTTGATTTAATGTTTCTAACACTATTTTATAACTTCCACCTTCATAAATTATGCTATCCATGCTTCAGTAAACTTCTGCATACTTCAAGTCATGGGGAATCAGGGTTTTTAAGCCTAGTTGGGATTCGAGGAACTGTTTAATATAGCTAGGATCATTTTTTTGAACTTAAATTTGATATGGGAGTCCCTCACGTCCTAAGCTAAAATAAACTACAGCCATTTCCCTTGTTTTTATGTAGATTGCTGAGTACACTCGTTTTAGGGCCTGAATCACTGTTTTTCCCCATCCTTTGTCAGTAGAATTAATCTTACTTCTTGTTGTTGTATATAAAATTGTTTTTGAGGTGTTTTTAAACACATATCAAGGTTATTAGCTCACTTATACTCCAATGTTGTGTTTTTATACTGCTGCAGCCCTTCATTGGGAAATTTTCTGAAGACGACTACGTGTGGGAGACCTGTTTAGCCCGCCTAGAGTGATTTATTTTGAGCCTCCTCTTGTATTTCGGTATTATATACTATTATATAATGGATCCAAGGGCTATTCCTGGTTTCTGAAGCACACATCCCTGAAACATGCATTTTTCAGACCTGTTTTGCTAAGCAGTCCAAATTGGGAATATTACAGTGGTATCAAAGCACGATCTCTGGCTCAGCCTGTGAGATAAAACTATCAGAAGCATCAAGAGAATAATCATGGATCAGGATGGCCAGAATGATGGAAGAAGAGATCTCCTTACTTCTCTTTCAAACTATGAAAGGCATTGAAGAAGATCTTGAACAGATGGAGGAAGAAAGATGCAGTGAACTCCAGCAATTAGAGATTATAAAGCTGGAGAATATGAGATTTTCTTCATCATGTTTCAGATCCATGAAGGACCTCCCCAAGGAGGATGAGCAGATAGAAGAGGAAGGCCCCTGCACTTCTTATTCTCATCAAGGAGACAAAGAAAGAAGCAGGAGAAAGACTCCATATTTTGGAGGAAAGAAGGAGGAAAGGCTTTCAAAGCTTCTTGCTAGATCTGAGAATAACATCAGTGAAGATCTCAAGAATATCAAGAGGGAGATGTATAGAGAATCTCCAAATGAGTTTGAAGATGCATCAAACTCTAGATTTTCACACAGTGAGTATGAGCATGCAACCACACAATGTGATGTACAACACATTCAAAATCTTAGATCTGCCATGAGGAAGATGGGAGAGAAAGAAGAAATGACTAGGAGGAAAACTCTTAGTGATTTCTTGAAAGAATATGAGTCTCAAGCCCTGAAGCTCAAAAATCAGTTTTGTTTTTCAAAGTCTTGCAAGGCCAAGGTAAAGAGAAGAAAGCAGAGTGATAGATTTACTCTATCTACCTTTGAAGGATCACCTACTAGATTAGCCAAATAATTGGTGGAAGAGTTATACACCTTCCTGCAGCTACACGAAGTCCCTGAAGAAGAAGCCATTAGAGTTGAAACACTACACTTGAAAGGTAAGGCCCATGCTTGGTGGAAATTTGAGTTTCTTCCATTCAGAAATGTAAATACTTCATCTTCCATAAGTCTCACTAAGGCATTAGTGAAAATTTTTGATAAGAGAGTTCATGGGACCCCTATGGTGAAGTTAAATGAGAAGACTCAAATAAAAACCCTGCATAAAAATGAAAATCCATTTCAGAGGCCCATGGAAGAGGTTGAAAACATGCATCATGCCTTGTTAGAGGCAAGATTTCCCTCCCACACCTTTGAAAAAAAAAACAGAGATATCTCTTCTTCAAAGGTGGCTCCTACCATTGGGAGGTTTCCCAATTTTGTTGCAGAGATAAAAGGCAACAACATTTTCAAATCTAGACTTGATCTAGCACCTCAAGAAGAGGAAGGAGGAGCTTTTTCTCTAACAAGAGGGATTCTTGTGGCATGGAAAGAAAATCCCCAAGATCTCATGTATGGAGATCAAGGCACATTTCATGATCTACATGTGCCATCAATGAGAAGGTGTAGAACCATGGTGACACAAGGAGGAGATAAGAAAGATAACCAACCTCATTCCTATCCATTGCAGAAGGTTGATGCACCTAGGAAGGTGATAGGATTGCGCAGTGGAAAATTGGAAAAAAATTTCCATTCATATATTCAGTCATCTCTTCTTGAGGATGTCTCATTGCGTTGAGACATTGCACGAAGGAGACCACTGGATCAACAAAGGAGGATGAGTGCTTCACCTGTTGAGGCACCAATCATTGATTTTAGAAGAGTGGAGACCTTGGAAGGTCTTGATATAGTGCTGAGAGTCTTGGGTAAGCTCAAGGAGGAGAGAAGCATTCTCTCAACATAATCCACACCCACTCTCATTCTAGTTTCTGCGCTGTGGCAGGAGAAGCAAGGGAAGGATAGCAGCCTTCCCACTTACACATTTGGCATGGGAGCTATCTAAGCACATAACTCCTTGGAAGAGTTAATATAGTCACCTCTCTTCTCTACAAGGATGGAAGGGGACTCATCTATGAGCTTCTCCCTTTGCATGACCAAAACTTATGGTAAGGGTATTGATTATTTTGATTTATCTAATGTATGTATGCATCGCTTAACCATATATGTGCAGGATGTTGCTCCAAGGAGGAGCATTATTTATTTGAGGATGCATGGTCTACTTGAGGCCATGAGCATTGTTGATGACCTCTCCCTAGGAGGACTTGGAGATGAATTTTGTTTTTGAGGACATACTCACATTGCCTCATCCATCATTCACTTCCTCCAAACTTATGAGGAGATAGGGGCAGCAAGCAAGTGGTTGAGAGACCACACATTTTTTCAGTCTCTGTCACAGCTGAGAGTCAAGTTGCATTAGTTACACATGAGGGACCATTGTCCTTCACATTTGCTACATAGGGCAGCCAGCATGATTCTCATTTTGGCTCCTTATGTTGTTATTGTTCCTATTCTTAAGAGGAGTATGTGTGGGAGAGAGACACATTGAATGGATGTGTCCCTTGGGGTAGATAATCCCCATATTTTTTGCATTGAATTCTCTAAAGGGAGCATGAGAGATGATATGGCTGCCACAATCACACATTTTTTTCTTTAGGAGGCAAGCCATATGAGCTGGGATATGCCTCTCACTGATATTAGAGCGAAGTCTTTCTATGAATTACCGAGCTGGGAGGTGGTTCATTTCATTTGGATAATAGCATGGAGACCCCCAAAGAAGGAGGGGAGATTTTTCAGCACTCACCTTGTCAGTTGCTTGAGGGCAAGCAAAAATTTTAGAGGGGAGGATTGCAATATTCCTAATTAGCCCAAGCTAATAGGAATATTTAAATTTTGTTTTATTTTCCCTTTATGAATAAATGACTAATGGAGGAAATGTAAAACTCCTTAGATTAGTGAATAAATAAATGCTCAATGTAAACACAGCTATATCTAAGCCATTTACATAAAATCCACTTGCAGGTGTGAAAGGGGTTTAAGCTATGAGATTGGGTCAACCTTGACCAAATCTACAACACTGTCTAGATTCAATTTATCTCATAAAGGGACATCATAGTTCTAGAAGGAGGACCTCATGTGAAAGGGGTTAAGTGATTCAAGGTGATTTAGGGTTTGGGCAAGCCCTCATCTTATAAAAGGAAGGAGAAGGCAGCTAGAGAAGGTTGTTGAGTGTATGATGATTTTAAAGAATTATGTTTGCTTAGAAAAATTCTAGGTCTCTGGGCTTTTTAGCAAGAGACTAGTGAGGAACTCCTGTTGGGGGTTCTTCATCCTTCCATTGAGTAGCTCTTGGAGGGTTTTGTGATTCTTTTTCACTATCTGGCATATGGCGAAGCTCCATCTCTCTTTGGAAGCATAAATCTAGTGAGGGTTTCATTGTCTAAGTGAGCTGCAACAAGTGGAATCTAGATCTACTTAGATCTAGATCATACTATCATCTCTGAGCTGCAACAAGTGGAATCTAGATCTACTCAGATCTGGATCATACTATCATCTCTTCTCAGTGAGTGAGTCTTTTATCCTCCTGGAAGAGTGTAGTACCAGCTTGAGCTTCAGTTTCAGATCTTGGCATCAAGCCCAAGTTTATACTATCATCAAAAACATATTTTCTCTCCCTGAACTATGTAAATCTTGAAGAGTAGAGTTGTAGAGGTTTTGGAGTTCTCCTGGAGGAGAGATCTCTAGTGGAAAGGATCCTTCCTTTCACTGTGGTGATCCATGGATTGGCCAAACAATTCATGTACCCTTCAGATATGATTTATTTTCTGATGTATTTACTACAGAATTTCTGAATACTGTTGCAGAACTATGACTTAGATCTCAGATCTACTCATTGTTGTTGATCATTTGTTAAGATCCCTAAGGGGAGTGTATTATAAAGTCCTTTTTGTATATAGATATATAATAGATCTACCATTTTGTATGCATATCTATTCTAGATCTGGAATGTAATAAAAAGGAGCTTCAGCCTCCTAAAATTTACGCTCAGAAGCTTTCTTGGTTCAATATACTATTGCAACACCTATTTGAGGCTTGTAATCATTGTAAATGCCTGTATTTCTCTTGCATATTGATTAAGAAATAGCATAGGCTTGATTTAATGTTGCTCACACTCTGTTTTAACTTTCACCTTTGGAAATTATGCTATCCATGCTTCAGTAAACTTCTGCATGCTTCAAGTCATGGGGAATCAGGGTTTTTAAGCCTAGTCGGGATTGGAGGAACTGTTTAATATAGCTAGGATCATTTTTTTGACCTGAAATTTTATATGGGAGTCCCTCATGGCCTAAGATAAAATACAATACAGCCATTTCCATTTTTTTTACACGGATTATTGAATACACTCGTTTTAGGGCCTAAATCACCGCTTTTCCCCATCCTTTGTTAGTAGAATTAATCTTAATTCTTTCTGATGTATATAAAATTGTTTCTAAGGTGTTTTTAAACACATATCAAGGTTATTGTCTCACTTCTACTCCATTTTTGTGTTTTTATACTGCTGCAACCCTTCATTGGGCAATTTTCTGAAGACAACTAGGTGTGGGAGACCTGTTTAACCAACCTAGAGCGATTTATTTTGAGCCTACTCTTGGATTTCGGTCTTAGATACTCTAATATAATGGATCCAAGGGCTGGTCCTGGTTTTTGAAGCACATATCCCTGAAAAATGCATTTTTTAGGCTTGTTTTGCTGAGTAGTCCATATTGGGAATATTACAAGAAGGTACTCAAAAGATGTAAACAGACCCATGTATCATTGAGTACAGTAAAATTCCATATGATGAGTTAAGAAAAATTAGTACCGGACATTTTCTCTCAGCCGCTAGAATTCAAGTTGATCCGACTAAAGTAGAGGTAATATTAAATTTTCTGGTACCCAAAACACTGACACAGGTACATAGCTTTCTTGGTTGTGATGGTTATTATAGGCGCTTTATAGAAAATTTTGCTAAAATATCACATCCATTATTTCAATTGCTAATAAAATATGCAAAATTTTTATGGACCAAAGATTGCGAGACAGCTTTCACAAAAATTAAAGGGCTGGTGTGCACGGCCCCAATCCTTCGAGGACCTGATTGGGAATTACCATTTCACATACATATTGATTCTTCTCAGACAACAGTAGGGGATGTTTTAGGATAGCAAGTAGACAAAACACCATATGCAATATATTATGTCAGCAAGAATCTAATTCCTGCTGAACTAAATTATACGGTGACAGAAAAATAATTCCTAGCTATCATTTATGCCCATCAATAAGTTCCGACACTACATCACCGGGTATTCTACTATTGTCCATACTGATCACACAGCAGTCAGGTATTTTATGAATAAACCCATTACTCCTAGCCGTGTTACGAGATGGTTACTATTGCTTCAAGAATTTTATATCACAATAATAGATAAGCTAGGAAAGGATAATGTAGTAGTTGATTTCCTATCTAGAATAGATAACAATGATGAATGCACACCAATAGAAGACAATTTCCTAGATGAACATCTTTTTGTAGTCTCTACTAAACCTCTGTGGTATGCGAATATTGCTAACTATCTTGATACAGGGAAAGTGCCTCCTCATTTGTCATATAGGGAACAACGAAATATTATTCATCATAGTGCCTGATATTCTTGGATGGCAGGGTACCTTTTTCATATAGGAGCAGATAAGTAGATCCAATGCTGTGTGTCTTAAGATGATATCTATGAAATATTGAAAGTTTCCCATGATGGCCCTTGTGGAGGGCATTTCGCAGACAAAAGAATGGGCCATAAGGTGCTAAAAATGGGATATTACTGGCCTTCCATTTTTCATGATGCTCATAATTATGTCAGGAGGTGTGATAGTTGCCAATGTATGGGGCAGCTCGGTAAAGCAGATGAAATGCCTTTATAGGTACAGCTAGTTTGTGAACCTTTCGAGAAATGGGTTATTGAATTCGTTGGACCCTTTAACCCACCCTCCCAGCAGAAAGTCCACATCTTGGTCTGTACTGATTATTGTACTAAGTGGGTGGGAGCCAAATCAGTTGCGAAAGAAACAGATCAGGTAGTCTTTGGTTTTCTATTTGAAGAAATTTTTGCTCGTTACGGTACTCCATGAGAGGTTGTTTCATATGGAGGAGCACAATTCATATCACACAAGATAGTGAAGCTTATGCAAAAATACATGGTCAAGCACAGAGTGACATCTCCATACCATCCCCAAGCGAATGGACAAGTGGAGAGCACAAATAAGACATTAAAAAATATTTTGACAAAAACTGTGGCATACCATCATCAGGATTGGGCTCAGAAACTTCCAGAGGCTCTATGGGCATGCAGAACAACATGGCGGAATACAACCGGGTTTTCACCATTCGAGTTGGTTTATGGGAAAACTTTGTTGTTTCCAATTGAATTTGAAATAATAACACTCATAACATCCCTAGAAGTTGGTTTAGATCTATCAGATGCCTAGAAGCACCAACTGGCTCAGCTTAATGAACTTGATGAAATACGTTCAATGGTTGTCCAAAAAACTATTGCTATGCAGCAACAGAGAATGAAATGGCACAATAAGTTTATTAGAAACAAGGTGCTTCAAAGTGGAGATTGGGCACTACTTTATGACTCTCGTTTTAAGGATTTTAAGGGAAAGCTTTTCACTTGGTGGATGGGACCTTATGAGGTGAGTGCTATATTATTTTATAATGGAACAGTTAGGCTAGTCACAATTGACGATACATGAACCTCCTTTATAGTCAATGGAAATCGCTTGAGACTATACCATCGGCCGACCTCTAAGGATGCTTTTATTAAACAACTCTCTGAGAAATTTGGTTTGAAGGTTACCAGTGTAGAGAATATTTCCTGTACACCCTTGTTAAAAAAAAAAAAAAAACAAAACAAAACAAACAAAAAAAATCTATATATATAATAATAAATAATTTTGTTCTATTTTCTTGTCTTTTTGCAGGAGCTACGACTAAGGAGTAAAAATCAAGGAATGTTATGGTTACTATTACTCAGTTGTTGTTACTTGGTTGCTGCTACTCCGATGCTGCTACACCGGATGTTGTTACTCAGTTGCTGCTACCCATGTTGCTATTACTTGGTTGCTGCTACTCTGATGCTGCTACACTGGATGATGTTACTCGATTGCTGCTACTCATGTTGTTGTTACTTGGTTGCTGCTACACCGATGCTGTTACTCGGTTGCTGCTACTTATGTTGTTGTTACTTGGTTGTTGTTACTCCGATGCTGCTACACCAGATGTTGTTACTCGGTTGTTGCTACTCATGTTGCTGTTACTTGGTTGCTGCTACTCCGATGCTGCTATACCGAATGCTATTACTTGGTTGCTGCTACTCATGTGTTGTTACTTGGTCACTACTACTCTGATGCTGCGACATTGGATGCTGTTACTCAATTGCTGCTACTCATGTTGCTGTTACTTGGTTGCTGCTACACTGATGTTGGTACACTGATGCTGTTACACCGGATGTTGTTACACCAATGCTATTACATCGATGTTGTTACACCAATGATGTTACACCGATGTTGTTATACCGATGTTGTTACACCGATGTTGTTACTCTGATGCTGTTACACCGATGTTGTTACACCGATGATATTACACCATCCCATGATCTAGGTAGGCCATTAGGTACACCTCCATGTGACTTGTACTAATTTAATTAAATATCCCATGTGAAGACTTTAATGCTGCAGACGTCAAAAATTTAGGTCGGGGGTAGGGGGGGGGCGGTGTCCTCATGCCAAGGAAAATGTAATAATTACCCCATAAGTAAAGAATGACATTTCACTCATGGTACACCTTACGAATCATTAATATGTGTTACCATCATTTAATCCTATTGGGATTCACAAAATGTCTCATCTATCCTGTACGAGTAATTATTATTCCTATTTTATTACACTTACCATACTCCTTTATGATTTTTCTCGATTTTCAAGAATTACCAATCGTATTTATCATTACCACATGTCCACTTTCACTGTGTTGTTCCTCCAAATCTGGTATCCACCACCTTGCCCAATGGTTTGTTGCTACAGGAAGTGTTGCTAAAAGTCTCCACAATATGGGTGGGCTGGCTGTGTGGCATGAGCCTAAAAACACAGTTTCAGTTCGCAGCAATCCATAGGTTTGGAAAATTTTTGTCGACGCAGGTTGGAATGTCTACTTTGATAGATTACAGGGATTCGATGGAGGTATCATAATGGAATTCGCACTCAATTTAGAGGAGAATCATTCGTGGGTTAGAGGTCTGGAAATTCTTGTTACAGAGGAAGTAATTACAGAGGTTAGCGGGCTGAGACAGTAGGGGCAACAATGGTTTTCTCGAAAGGTTTCTCTCCCGCAGTTTCCTGAATTGTTTTTGCAGGAAGGAGAAAGTGTAGTTCAATTGGGTAGGGGATATGAGCGCAGAACTGTACCGTATCCTTGGAATGAAGTTTCAGGTTTTGTGATTAAATACATTACCTATGAGGGTCAGGCCTCAGCTCTATTCAACTATCACTTTAAAATTCTAATGCACCTCCAATTTCCACAGAATCAGGAGCATTCCCTAAAAATGCCATTCTTTCTATTAAAACAACTGCATCATACGGCATAGGCTGCTCGGCGTTCCTGCCGGATGATGGAAATACTTTCTAACCATGGACTGGTGCGATTATTGTTCATGCATGCAATAAGCAGACTGTGAGTTTCTTGGGTGGAACTCTGCAAATCCTCAGAACAAGCGGTAACAGCTATGGTTGCTGCTAGAGAAGAAGAGCCAGCCTCTCTGGTTGGTCAGGTGGAAGAAGAACCTTCAGAGGAAATCAATCAAGAGGAACCCAAGGAAATGGAAACAGATATTGATTAGGAAGAAACTGGTGAAGAGGAGATGATGATTGATTAGGAGAACCTGAAGAAATGAGTATGGAGGAAGCAATCAGCAACGAAGATGAGGTTGTCACACAAGAACCAGCTGCACTGGAAAAAGCCACGGAAGAGGAAATAAGAATGGAAGAACTGATTAGTGGCACAGATGAGGCTGCAACACAAGAACCATCTTCGCTCGAGGAACCCATAGAGGAAGAGATTATGGACATTATACAGGAAATTGATATTGTGATATAGTCGTCAACCATCGCCAATGAAGAAAAAGGGATGGAATTATGGACAAAGAAATGGCAAGTGATGATGTTTCGCAAGAAATAACATCACTTGCTCCGATTAAAATGTATGTTGATACAATTGGGGGTGCTACACAAGAACCACCCCCAATTTGTCTAGAACAGGAGGAGTCTAGAATCGACGTTGGACCTCAAGAGTTGGTACCAACTGTGAAAACGAAGGAGATTTCTAGGGAAAAAGAGACTAAAGAAGGAATGAGTTGGGTGGTCAGTATTGTTCCACAAGAACCAGTATCAACCCATGAAGAAGAAGTTATAACAAAAGGGCAAGAGGAAAGAAGGGAATTGAGCCACGGAATCAATGCTGCTCCACAAGAACCAGCATTGACTTCGGTTGAGGTAGTAATGCATGAAGTCTCGATATAACCCGAGAATGATGATGAAGGGTCTGTTCCCTATTCTCCATTCCAATCCATGATGCCTAGAGGGGAAAGAGGATTTCGTTCGCCTAAATGGTTAGTGGAAGAAGTTGTTGCTCCCCTAGTATTAAAATTTGTTGACACGACCAAGGTTGGCCTAGACACCACTGAACCGGAACAATTGGAGGTTCACCAGGAAGAAATATTTCCTATAGAAATATTGGAACACAGAAGGGTCGATGAATTTTCTAGCCAAACAGTAGAAGTTTCCGGAAGAAATGTAGAAGAAGAAGAACCTGTGGGTCGGGGATCCGGCCAAGAGGGTTTGACGAAAGAATCAGGAGAAGATGTCAGCAGCATTCCGCCACCTTCTGAGCCTATCGTAGGTCTAGAAGCTGAATTCACTGTTAAACATGAATGGGTCGAACAATGCGAGAAAATAAGGTTACCTCTCAAAAAGAGGTACCAACTTCAATTTAGTGAAACCATGAGATTGAAAAGAGAAGTTTGGAGTTTGAAGAAGCAAGTTTCACATTTAAAAAGGAAGGTAAAAGTCTACAAATGGAGGTCAATAAAGCTAAAGGTTGAAGTTTCCACTGTGGCTACCCAGACCAGCCCAATCAAATAATTGTTTGAAGGTCAGGAATTCGTATTGGCCGCTGAAATTAAAAAATGGCAGTCTACAGAAAGCGACCACAAGAAAGAAACAACTAGGGTTCAAGAACAAGCTGCTGGAGTCATTACAGGGTACATGATCAATTATACAAGGCTCGGCTGAAGCAGGCCATATAGAAGGCTAGGATATAAGAGTTGGAAGAACGAGTTCAGCTGCTAAAGATGGATAAGGAGAAGATGTTCTCCCTAGCACAATAGGTAATGGCCTGTAGACCTCCTGCACATAGCTATGCCTTATTCCTTCATGAAAAATTTCTTTTCTTTTGTCTTGAAATTATTTACAAGGAAATTTGGTATGAAATTGAGGAACCCATTCAATTTCTCCGTATTTTAAAAATTCATGATGCTATAGGACAACATTTAAAGTGTGAGCTCTACAAGCATGGGTATTATTTAAGGCTTGATCAGTCCTTTAACCCCATTCCATTCATGGGGGACATCCATTTAAGGGCTTTCACCTCCTATACCATTAATCAGATTAAATGAAGAAAGGCCTAGGATACATTTGAAGAAAATCAAGTCGGAAAGCCATTAATGGTAAGAAGAGAGCATGGTCAATCCGCAAACATTTACAATAAACATTATACCTTTCTATAGATTGAGGGCTGAAAGGAACATATGACGGCAACTCAGAAGTGGTGTGATGACCTGTGTGTCAACCAGATTATGACATTTCGCCAGGAAGCCCTGGAAAATTGTCAGAAAATATGGATGTTGTCCTCTTTAGCCATCAAGGGAAGATAACCATTTGGGGCACCTAACTTTGCACGTGCCTTAGAAATAATGCCACATTATGTGGCATGTATTCATACCTGTGGAGTTAGATGGATGGGACTGAGATTTTTATTTCCCCTTTTATGGCTGCCAACTGAACGGTATACTCCTGCTTATAACGTTGAACCCGACTAGTGGAAAGACGTTTTTTTGACAGAAGGATATAAGCCACCAGGAATAGAGATGGTAGTGGAATATGACCTCACAGAGCTTCATGCTGATCACAGCCAGTCCAATCCGAACTTGAGGAGATGGTGAGTTGCATGAGGACATGCAGATAGATCAGTTGGGGGGAGATTTTGGGCACTGGATTTGTATACTTTATTCTCTAATTTTTACCCTACCTTTCTATCTCTTTGTGCCATTAATCATCTTAAAAGCATGAGGTAAAACCCTTCTTCCTATATTTTATGTGATATTTGATTAATGATGTACTCATCATGGAGGTTTTACCTTTTTATGTATTAACTCCTATATTTCTTTAGATTTGGCTACAATAGGCATGTCACAGCCACAAGGCAGGGCACATTCCATCATTTTCCAGCACCTCCCTTATTTTCTGCTACAGCGTAACAGTCATGGATGTATCAATGTTATCTTTGGGTTTCTTACGGTTTCTTGCTGGGCAATCTGGTTGCCATTGCAACAATGTATATTTTTGTAACAATGGAGCTTTTGGGAGAAATTTGGGGATCTCAGGGTTATGGTGTAAAGAAGATTACGGGCTGCGAATCGAGAGACCCTTACAGAGATACAGATCTTGTAATTAATCTTCCTATTATTAATCAATATAAAACAACTTGTTGTTTCTCCTGTAATACTTGAGTTTCCGCAGCCCTTATCCAAGAGTTGGGCCCACTCTTGCGATCAGGAGCTACGTTCCTCTTTATTTTCTTTCAGTACTGTGTTTTGTGTGACTCTTTAATTGTTGTCACAGTTACATTAATTGCGGTGGATGCTTTTTATTTCTGCAGTTTATTTATTGTTGTTACAATGGTATTTTTGTTATAGACTAAACCTGTGATTCATAGCAGACCACAGTTCTTGTATCTGCATATACTTTGTCGTTAGTCTTGAAATAACTAACACCCTCACATTGATAATTTATGTGGAAAAAGGATTGAATCTTGTTCATATCCTGAAACCAACAACTAGTAAATCAGGAGGCAAATCCAGCATTTCATGTTTTATGTGCCCTTATTTTTTGGGCTAAAGCATAATAATTAATTATTTTTAAAATATTTTTGGGGCTAACTATACAAAACTATACAAAAGAGGTTTTATATAAAAAAATTCCCCTCTAAAATCTAAAACCCCTTAAATTTCACCCTTGGGCTAAAATTCGTCCCTAAAGTTTTCCCTACCTCTGACTAACTGTATATACATTTTCAATATTTTCTATGAAGGGGAAAATATTTTCCTTTATGCCTTCAACCATCCAATAAATAGAAACTATTTCCATTTCTCCGTACTTTACCCTATCAGAATCATTTGATTCCTTTGTAGATATTTTCACATTTCCTTTGCATATATCTAACACCTTGTTCTTTTCAAGGATGATGTCAATCCTTTTCTTCTAAAACCTATGATTTTTTTCTCCTTCAAGCTTGTTCTCTCCCTTAATAGTGTTAGACATATTTCTTAAAGATAGTGAATATTTGCTTCCTCTAGTGAACTTCTTATGACTTCCTTGATCAATTCCTTGAGACTACCTTTTTCCTTCTTTCACCAAAGCTATGATACCATGTTAGAGAATCAGAAAGGAAGAAATATTCTCTTGTTCTTGATTATTTACTTGTCATAATGTTTAGTTATTATTATGTTCTTCTTATCTTTCTTATTATTAGTTCATCAAGAAAACATAAAAGAAAATGCACATAGATCAAGGACATTAGACATAGGCCATCAACCAGGGAAAAACCCCACTCTAGGGGAAAACCCAGTCAATAATTCTTCCTTCAATAGTAATTCTTGAGACTCTATACCTTTATATGGACTTCCTCCACACCAAGTCAACCTTCCTTGTGATCCTTCCTAAATATGGCAACAACAGCACTATGATGGCTTGAAACTTCAACCTTGCTTCTAGATACTTTGATCTTTAGGTAGAGACTTTGATCCAGCTTCAAAGACTTCTATTTAGGCCCAATACAACTTCTCCAAGCAACATCATTCAGGAAAATAGACTTTCAATTCCTCTTCTCTTGGAAGCAACACCTTGGCAACAACTGTTGCATCAAAACTTGTAGAACTTTGATCTCCCGAAATATAGCTCGAAATGCAGAGAGAGTAGAACCAAAATTTCAATTTTCTCCAAATCTATAAGCATGCCCAAAACCAAATTCAGAAAGTCCTCCTCCTCAATTTCAATTTTTTTCCTTGTTATAGTTGAAAACTCGAATTTTTGTGTTGTTTGTGTGATTTTCTTCCAAATGAGTTCGATCTCCTTGTATATATAGGCTTAAGGCGAGCTCAAATTCCTTGAGTTGAGGCTGACTTGATCACCTTAAGGTTGAATTTATGTGGATGCTTCATAAATCATATTTTACTCAATAATTGACCTATTTTCATGATTCAAAAGCCCGATATGGATCAATTTAAATATGAAATAATCCTATAGACTCAGAATAAAACTTAGAAGTCCGAAATAGGGACTTTGACCTAAAATAAATATGACCCAAGCATGAAACCCATGCTTTAATAAGTCATTCAATATTAATATAAAATTCTTTCCTTTATTCTTTTGACAAGTACAATAAGTATTGAATAAAGTACAATTTATGAAGACCTAACCTAGTTACATTCTTCAACAACAATATCCAGGTCATCTTTCTTTCTCATCACTTTATTTTCCAACATGAACGAATTGCATCAAACCCTCATGAACTTCAAACTTGATCATGGCTTTCTCTTGAAAGTGATCTTCTTTTACCTTGAAGTTATCTTCTCACGCAACTATCTAAGATGGACTCATCTTGACTTCATAGTTTCCAGGTACCAAATATTGAGTTTTCCTTAATAATTTTCATCCACATAGTTGAGCTTGCCTGAACGTATGCATTCCTACAACATTCTTTTCTTGGTAGCCAAAAAAATAATATGTTAGTCAAATAGCCAAACCACAAATGAAATTGACTGTTATAGGTCAATTTGGGCATAATTCCAAATGACTTAGTTAACTGGGCGTCATCTCCAGGACCAATGTATAGGGTCTATCATCCCCTAACATTTCAATTGTTATATGCCCTAAGACAAATAACAAGACAGATCAATCAAATATTTTCACCTGCAAAGGTTTCCAAGGTTTTAAGTTTATAAAATATCATATGAGAGCTCACCAACACTACTTCTAAAGGGACTAAGTTTGTTGCATATGCAGGTAACCCCATGCAAGGCTACTCTGCAAAGCACTTCCCGACATCTATGGGTGTGTTGGTCACATTGGGAGCGAAATTCTCATTGTTTCGGAATATCCATTTGGCCAGTGCCTTCTAGAAGAGTTCACATGTGTCAAACTTCGAATCCATGTGTCCATTTGACATCTACAAGATTGGGAACATGTATTTCCTATTATTTGAAAGTCATTGATTGTAAAACTACCTCAACCTCTCTATAAATTGAGCACATATCTTAGTGTTTGATAAGGAAGAATTTGTGTAGAGAAATGCTGGTGGATTTTTCATTGAGCAGAGTGATTTGAGTGACAATTTGCTGGAGATATCTATATTGTGATGAGGTTGGGATGCTGCTAGAGATGGTAACACTAAATCAGTCATTTGGTTGTAACCTCCCCTTCTATCATTAATAAAGAATACAACTTACTTTTCCCTATATGCATCTATATTGGCTCTGATTTTCCATATTGGAAGATCTTAGTTGATGTATATGGTTTATGCTTTACAGATTTAGAAAAATAACTTGATTATACATCTATATTATTTCTATATTCCGATGTTTAGTATTCATTCTTGCAGGAAATATTTTTCACAGTTGGCTGGAATTTGAAGCTACAACGGAAGCAACATAAGGAATCATTTGGAAGCGCTTGGATTCCAAGTAAGAATCTAATCCATTCTGTGTGTCTGTTCTTAGTTAGGAAAAGTAGTCGTATAGTCTTTAACCTATTGTTCTAGATTAGCATCTCTCTAGGGAAGCGTGTTTTATCCGTAATTCACAATTATGTCCAAAAAATTGGCGACTCTGCTGGGGAGATTACTTTTTATCCTAGGTGTTTTAGCCTCTGATTTTCTATGTTTATTCACCCAGTAGTTGTTACTCACAAAGATTAGGATATTTAAGATCCAAATTTGCAAAATAAGTGTGTTAAACAGCTGTGTTTTTCCTTTGAAACTGTGCCCAATCCACTCTTGGACAGGACACAGTGCTTTGCATTGCACTGTCTCTCTTTAGAGATTACGTTGCATCCTAAAGCCATCCAAATTCCCTTGAATTTGTCTTTGCAGTTTGTTTCAGTTTGTTTGCTAATGTGTTTTGAAAAGCCTGAGCCTCATATTGACCAGTGAATTAATCTACCTCTTCCTCCTTTGAAAGAAAATTTGTTCAATGTTTGTTTAAAGTATTTTTCTTTATCATTGGCAAGTTAATTTCAAATTATTTTTATTGTCGCATTAGGTCCATTTGCTTTTGAAAAAGGAAATTGTCATAAATTCTTTGTTTCCTGATAGGAGAAATTGTTGTTTCATTCCTCATTTTTCCTTCAAAAGAGAAATTGTTGTTTGTATTCCTCATTTCTCAAAAGTAAAAGGCATTTCATTTTGTGATTTAATGCACTTAGTTTCTTTTCTGCATTCATAACATTAAAGGAACTGAAAAGAAAAATATGCATTTTCATGTAGTGGTTTGTGTGTTTTGCAAAAAGGAACAATTAGGAAATCTACATTTAGTTTGTGTTCTTTGATTTGTTTGCTCACAAATTGATTTCTCTTTCCCTCTAGTAGCTAGGATTTTCATTGAAAAAATAAAAGTGAAAGATTGCTTATCATTCTTAGTTGCATTTTATGAATTTTCTAATACATCATCGCGGTGACCATTTGAAAGGAAAATTGCTTAGCAAGATCAACATAAAATTAATCTCAATTTACCTAACAAAGCATTGGAACCATGACAATAACATTTAGAAGGTCTAGGCTAGAGATGTGTTCTGGCGTCATAAAACATAGCAGTTGTCATTAACTTGTTTGCGATACATTCTGAGTGTGATACCTCACTCCATCTACGTAAGTATATCGTAGCTCATCCATGTACTTTTGGGTATATCAGGTGGTGTTACAGTACGATAAGTATAAAGGGGTGCTCTCACTTTGCAGTTTCACATCAGATAGCACTAATACAAACTTGGGCCTCAATGTACCTTTGGGTATATTTAGGAGGACAACCTTTAGGTGCTATCCATCCATAGTGAACTGAGTCGGCCACCTTGTAAATTTTTATACACCGAACACATTATTCGGGGAGATTGCCTGCCCGTACTTCTTGGTTCGCCAAGAGGTATTCTGCAGTTAACAGTTTCTTGGTAAATCTTTTTGCCTAGCTTACCCTTTTATTTTGTTTATTTTTTTTTTGGTTAAAATAAATCAGTCATCGTGGAAGAACAAAATTGTTTCCCTCGTCATTCATGTAGACTAGCATTGAAACCACCTTTACCACCAAAAGTTACTCTTGGTCGGCAAAGGCGACATCACTCTACCGAAACCAGTATTATCAGTAACTCTAGTGAAGCATCATCTTCTCATATACCAAAGTTGGCACAAATTGTTTCTAAAAATCCTAGTTTGTCTACTGTTGTCAAACAAAGTCTTCACAGCTACCCGTGGTCACAATCCATCCAATCTGTGAGACCATACCTCCTGAACCCGACGTTGTTCAACTGAAAGTTGATCCAGATCCCATTGTGCTTTAGAGGGAAACTGTTATTGGTCAAACTGGACATCATCCCCAGGACCAATGAAATAGGGTCTATCATCCCCTTATATTTCAATTGCTATATTCCCTAAGTGGAGAAAATTTTGATCCCAAAATCAAAAAACCGAAAGTTGTTTCTGTATTGGTCACTCCATAATCTATTATGGCCATTGAGTCTCCCATATCACGTAATCAACCACCTGAAATATACTTTGGGCCTGACGGTGAATTTCTTCCACCTGATTTGATTTCGATTGAAGAAATATCACAAGACGAGACACCCTTAACTCCAACTCATTTTCGGTAGGAGCTTTACCTATACGAGTCTTTTCCTCAATCACCTTCCTCTACTTTTGTTGATCCTATTTCACTTCAAGTCCCCATAGATTCTATAGGGTATAAATTGGGTCATTTGACCATGGCTAAGATAACATCCCAGAATGAACCATCTATTTCAGCTACGACAACATGTACTGTTGCTTCATCTTCAATGTTTTGTCCATTAACTTCACCCATGTCATCATCTGGAATCCCATCTGGTTCCTCCCTTATGAGTACTAAATGGCTTGATCCTTTATTCACATATTCGGTGCAATATCAAGCTGGTCCCATCAGTGATTGTCCTTAGTGGCCGGTGATTTTGCAGCATCTACCCTTGGAAATTTCAAAATTCAATGAAAACCCTAGAGAAGACCCATCAATGCATGTTATAACTTATCATTTATGGTGATCATAAAACTCCTTAAATAATGACTCCATTAGACTACATCTTTTCCAGCGCACACTCTATTAGGTCCGTGTATTAATAGTGTAGTCCCTTATTATGTTAGTGTAGCCCCCTTTATTGTTATTTTTGTACCCCTGTAACCCCAATATTGTTATTATTGTGCCCTTAAATTATTATTGTTAGGTCGGCTAGGATTACATTGTGGCCCCACTAGGATTACATTGTGGCCCCATGGACTCCTATATATAGAAAGGAGGTTTTGTAATTTGTATCATCCAAGATTTTTTCATTCATGTAATGTATTGGAGGTTTCCCCCTCGAAGTGGCTTATTTCTAAGGCATTGATATCTCTTTTCTTCTATTTTTGGAGCTGGTTTCACAAAATTTGGTATCAGAGCTTTGGGATTCTAGGGTTTTGCTGCTCCAAACAGGTCATCGTGGCATTTTCGCTCTAACGTTTTTTCTACAAAGGTTCAGAAGCTGAAATTTTTGTAATTTTCAAATTACAAAACCTCCTTTCTATATATAGGAGTCCATGGGGCCATAATGTAATCCTAGTAGTGCCACAATGTAATCCTAGACAACCTAACAATAATAATTTAAGGGAACAACAATAACAATATGGGGGTTACAAGGATACAATAATAACAATAAGGGGGTTACACTAGCAACAATAAGGGACTATACTAGTAATATAGGGACCTAACATGTCCCTCTCCTTGAAAATTTTTTTGTCCTCAACACTTGAGCAGCTCTGGGCGCTTTTGTATAAAATTCTCATCCTTCCATGTAGAATCTTTAGTGGGTAATTTCTTCCACTTGATGAGATACTCTGAAATTGATCGATTCCATAGCTATCGAGTTCTTGTTTCCGTGACCGCTTCAGGTTCCAATATGATTTTTCCTTCCTCATCAAGTTCTGGCAATATTGTTTGAACTGGAAGATTTTCACCTATAACCTTGTTTAAGCATGAAACATGGAAAATTGGATGCACTCGTGAAGAAGCAGGAAGCTCCAATTTGTATGCCATAGTACCAATCTTTTGCAACACCTTGTAAGGACCATAGTACTTTGGTGATAATTTATTATCCTTCTTAGCTTTCTTGAGGGGCACTTGTTTGTATGGTTGTAGCTGTAAAAATACCCAGTCTCCTAGATCAAAACTTCTCTCGATGCGATGTTGATCTGCCTGTTGTTTCATTCGATTTTGTGCCATATTCAGGTTGTCTTTTAAGAGTTGGAGAACTTCTTGTTGATGCTCGATGTGATCTTCCACTTCTTGAACCTTTTAATTTTCTCTTAAAGATGATGTGATGGATGGTGGATGATATCCATAAAGTGCCATAAATGGGGTCATTTTTGCTGCAGTATGGAAGGAAATGTTATACCACCATTTAGCTAGAGGTAACCACTTAACCCATTGTGTTTGCTTATCAGATACAAAACAATGAATATATCCTTCCAAACATTTATTTACTATCTCAGTTTGACCATTGGATTGAGGATGATAAGATGAGCTATGATCTAATTGAGTACCCAAACAAGAAAATAACTCTGTCCAAAAATTTCCAGTAAAAATGGGATCTCTGTCGCTCACAATAACCCTTGGGTTTCCATGTAGCTTTTGAATTATGTCCATAAATATAGTAGCAACTATACTTTCTTTAAATGAATGAGATAATGCACAAAAGTGTGCATACTTGGTAAGTCTATCAACTACCACCATGATGACACTCTTTCCTTCGGACTAAGGTAAACCAGTGATAAAATCCATTGAAATCTCTTCCAAACATTGACTTGGAATGGATAAAGGTTGTAGAAGACCTGGGGTCTTAATTATCTCAACTTTATTCTGCTGGCAAACCAAACATTCCGCCACAAAATTTTGAATATCAGATTTAAGGCCATCCCAAAAAATTATTTCTTCACCCTGTGGTAAGTTTTTAAAAATCCTGAGTGTCCTCCTAAAGGAGAAGTGTGCAATTCCAGAAGAATCTTTTGTTTTAGTTGGGAATTCTTACAAAGATATAAGTGATCTTTGTACCATAGGGAATCATTTTTCCAACTAAATGCATCAGATGTACTAGCATCTTGCTGCAACTTTTGAATGAGTGTCCATACATCTTTGTCCTTCTTCCATTCATCTCTTGCTTCGGTTATCCAATCTGGTTGGATAATAGAAATGGCACAAAGCAATGCTTCCACCTCTTCATTCTTTCTTGAGAGTGCATCTGCAACAACATTTAGCTTCCTTTTTTTGTATATTATTTTCAAGTCATAACCCAACATCTTTGTGACCAATTTTTGCTTCTCTTCTGAAGATAGTCTTTGTTCCAAAAAGTGTTTAAGACTATCATGATCAGTTTTTACCTTGAAGTGTCTTCCCATTAGGTAAGTTTACCATTTCTTTA